>JAFEMH010002819.1:0-310259 GCA_022495995.1 Adenophora triphylla var. japonica | reverse complement strand
TACTTCACCAACGTGGTTAGAGCTTGGAAAGTAGATCATGAACTCCTATTAAGATTATTCAAGGTTGAGTAATGACTTCGTAGAAATGGTTATGATACATAGTGGCCTTACTTGCCTCATACCCTTGGTGATTAGTTAAATAGTGTAGAGACTGTAATTACACTATTGTGTTAGTCAGAAATATTTGTGCATCACATTGTGGCATTGTATCCCAAGCGGGAATTATTTGGTATTGTTGTATTGTATCCCAATTGTGGATTATCTGGCATGTTGATTATATTGCATCCCGGTGTGGCTTATGTGGTTATATTGTTACCTTAATTGAATTAATATTCGTTAATGGTATTATGCATAGTGTATTAAATGGTTGTTGCACTATGGTATGGATTAGTATGAGTATACATTACCATGTTGTTATATTATTATCCCTTTTTATGGATTTATTTCAAGTATCTATCATGTGCTTGAACGTGTATATGTGATAAGGGGGTATAATGGAATTCAATCAATTATTGATTTGTTTAATAAGTGATTGAAGGTTCATTATACGTGACTACCCCTCTGTGGCCACGAGTGGGATGTGCAAGCTTTTTGTATTGAGCAAGAAAAAGCCGCTTACGGTTATGCTTTGCGATTTGGTGTCTTAGGTGGAATGCTACGTATGAAGCCAAGCTTTACGGTAAGCGGCGATAGTATATGATACTCTAAATTAGGGGTCATATATGTATCTGTTTTTCTTATATGGATCTACAGGGTATGAGACCTATAAGCGGTGAATGTGCATGGGGGCAATTCACCAAAGAGTGGAGTTTTACTCCCACGTTGTACGACTTATTGTTCAGACGGGAAAGGTAAAATGAGGTAACGTAAGGTGTTTACCGCTTTCATAATGTGTTACGTGCTACCATGCTATGTGTTGCATCTTATTTGGCCTCTTGCTGCATTCATAATAGTTTGCTGAGATTTATTCTCACCCCTCTCCCTTTAATGTTTTAGATCCCGAGACAGGTGACCCGAACCAGTGAGGCCGGGGATATCATTGTGGACTTTTGCTTTTGGGGCTTGTCAGGTTAAGTATAGGAGTTGGTTGTTAGGAGTATTTATTAAGTATTCCTCTTTTACAATTTGTATAGAAAACTCTTTTGTTAAACAGTGTTAATTGAGGTTTTCAATGTAATTGATCAGATTACGGTTTATTAAAGTTGTGGTTGGATTTACTCCAAGTGAAGATATTATCAATTGATTTTAAATTGGAAGTTTGAAAAGTGGTTTTCTTTTAAAGGCAAATAAATGTTTTAAAAACTTAGATGAGTTTTATTAGATTGAGCCTCTCCAGCTCGGGACACGCGTTAGGTTCCGGGTTGGGGTGCTCACAAGTCAAATCTTTGGGTGACTCCCCGTACAGTCAAATCTTTGGGTGACTCCCCGTACAGTCAAATCTTTGGGTGACTCCGTAAATCTGATCGAAATCTTTGGGTGACTCCACAGGACGATCAAATCTTTGGGTGACTCCCCGTCGTCAAATCTTTGGGTGACTCCCAGTGCGAGTCAAATCTTTGGGTGACTCCCCGGACAGTCAAATCTTTGGGTGACTCCCCGTACAGTCAAATCTTTGGGTGATTCCCCGGACAGTCAAATCCTTTGGGTGACTCCCCGTACAGTCAAATCTTTGGGTAACTCCCCGAACAGTCAAATCCTTTGGTGACTCCCGTGCAGGCACGTATCCTGGATGCTGCACGTCCGCCACTCTCGGGTACTAAAACGCCCACTCTTTCTGAACTACGACTTGGCTTGATTCCTCTTGGGATACGTAGGTAGCCCGACGTGGGTCCTACCGCTCGACCTACCTGGTCATCTTCCATTTGCGACTCAGCTCGAGTCCAAACCTCACATCCGCAAGATCATCGTTTCACCTCCTGAAATCCCTTTTTCGGGACGGATCCTATTCTTTATCGTCAACCCCACTTGTCTTACAAGAAGCGCCGAGGGGCTACTGTTAGTACCCGGTCCGAAAAAAGGGACTGAAGTGCAATTCGGGAAAATCTGGGACTAAACTGGCATTTGGGAGCTTTTGGACCAAATGGGAAATATTGGAAAATTCAGGGACTAAACTGGAAATATGGAATATTTGGGACGAAATTGATATATTAAAATTCCTGGGATTAAATGAAAAATAAAATCCCAAAGAGTGAAGTGCAAAAGAAGTCATTAAAATGGCCAAAATGCAACGAGAAGATCGCGGGACGAAACGAATAACAATTGTTACATATCAATTTGTTTGTGGCCGAGGGAATTGGACTTCACGGCTAGAACTGCTTGGGCAATGGCCGGCCAGGAGAAAATGGTTAGGGCCATTCTAGGCCAATTTGGGCCCAGGCTGGGCTTTATAATATTTTGCCGATCGACCATTTATCAGCGCCGCCAAAACCTAATTTCTAGTGCCGATCGAACCTTAATTTAAGTGCCGATCGAACCTTATTTTAGGGCCGATCGACCCTTTATTTTTGTGCCGATCGAACCTTATTTTAGGGCCGATCGACCCTTCAGCTGGCCCAGCCCAAGTACCGAAGCACTATAAATAAGTGTGCCCGGCTCCCATTCTAAACACACAATTCACTCGGGAGAAACGAGACTACTCTTGTTTTACCCACAGTTCTTTCTATTCTCTTCGAATCGCCCTAGATTCGACCCCAAAGTCTTGCTACAATTGGTAAGACTCTTTTTAATATTTTTGTTCCCTATTATTATTATTGTCTTATTATATTTGCATGCTTATTATATTTTAATTGTTCCTTTATGCTAGATTTAGGACTGTTTTAATATATTTAAATATGCAATAGCCGAGGATGATCTAAGGTTTCGCCCAAGGAACCCAATGGATCTAGGAACTATTTCTTTCCTTCCACCTTAGTTATAATTATCCCATGATCAACAATCCCCCAAGGATGAACGTTGATTAGTGCACCTTTCGAGGGCCTAACTCAAAGGTTCTAGGGTGTGATCATTAACTAATTCTTTCTCTCCCCTCCTCCTTATGCATGATCCCGTTTCTTCTATCTATTCCCGTAAACACCGCACACAACCAACACCCCACATGCTAGAAAGACCGATTCGTCGGGCAATAGGAGTGATAACGTTTCTTCTTCTGTTGTAACTTGACCCCCGAACCCAATTAACTGTTTAGCCTTTTTTCAAAGCTTTGGGCTATATCAAAGTGGCGTGGCGACTCTCAAAATTAAACTAATGTTTTAATATGGTTTAAAAGCGAGTGTCACTAAATGAATATCCCATTTCGATTCGACTTTATATAAATAATTATTTCAAACCTCCGAATGCGCGTTGCATCGGGACGGGGTATTCACAACAGGATTGCAAGGGTCAAAATGACCCTTTTGCCCCTTAAAATTCCAAGACTCTGCAATTCAGTCCCCAACTTGACAGAGTTAACCAAAGTTAACCAAAGTCAGCCCCTCGTCAAGGAAATCCTTCCCGGCAGTCAAACGTAAGACCGATCCTCCCGAGAAAGATAACGGATCCCGTATCTTTCATCAAAATCCTTCCCGGCAGTAAAACGTAAGACCGAGTGCCCCGAGAAAGGTAACGAAATCTCGTATCTTTCATCAAAATCCTTCCCGGCAGTCAAACGTAAGACCGAGTGCCCCGAGAAAGATAACGAAATCTCGCATCTTTCATCAAAATCTTCCCCGGCAGTAAAACGTAAGACCGAGTACCCCGAGAAAGGTAACAAGATCCCGTATCTTTCATCATAATCAAACGGCAGTCAAACGTAAGACCGATTTCCTCGAGAAAGATAACGAGATCCCGTATCTTTCATCAAAATCTTCCCCGGCAGTCAAACGTAAGACCGATTTCCCCGAGAAAGATAACGAGATCCCGTATCTTTCATCAAAATCTTCCCCGGCAGTAAAACGTAAGACCGATTTCCCCGACGAATACGTCTGTTTTTCCCCAGCAAGGCTATCGAAATCCCCAGCAAAGTTAACGGAATCCCAAAAGCCAACGAAATTTCGAGTAGAACTCGAACTACGAAAGGGCTTGATTCCCACTAGGGATACGTAGGTAGCCTATCGTGGGATTCGGCCCCTCGACCAAAAACGGTCACCCTCTCCTTCGGCGAGACGAAGTCCACCGAAAGGCCATTTCAAATTAAGGTTCGAGGCACCTAAAACGCCGTCATCAAGGTCCAGGCGCTAAAAGCCATCATCATCAAGGTTCGAGGCACCTAAAACGCCATCATCAAGGTCCGAGGCACCTAAAAAGCCATCTTCAAGGTTCGAGGCACCTAAAACGCCATCATCAAGGTCCGAGGCGCCTAAAAAGCCATCATCATCAAGGTTCGAGGCACCTAAAACGCCATCATCAAGGTCCGAGGCACCTAAAAAGCCATCTTCAAGGTTCGAGGCACCTAAAACGCCATCATCAAGGTCCGAGGTACCTAAAAGGCCATCTTGAGTTCGAGGCACCTAAAACGCCATCTCCAAGGTTCGAGGCACCTAAAACGCCATCTCCAAGGTTTGAGGCACCTAAGACGCTATCACTAGAAAAACGATAAATCACAAAAATCCCCAGCCAGAGCGGATACCGTCGAGACCAAAAATGGTCATTTCCTATCCCAGCAGGAGCGGATACCGTCCAGGCCAGAAAATGGTCATTCCTATCCCAGTAGAGCGGATAGCCATCGGGCGAAAATGGTCATCTCTTATTCCCAGAGTTTCTTTCCGGCAATCGATTGAGAACTCGCTCATCGGGTTCGAGGCACCTAAACGCCATCATCTCCCGGGGTCAAGACCAGAACTACGGCGACTTGATTCCCATTCGGGATACGTAGGTAGCCTATCGCTAGGTTCAGCCAGATCACTCGATCATCCCGCCAAATATGGAGCCTTACTCTTATCGACGACCCCGCTTCCTTCGAAAGCGCCGTCGCCGAGGGGGCTACTGTAAGTGCTCCAATTTGAGCTTGTTAGAATTTTCGTTAGAAAATTAACGAAAGTTATAACATTTCTAACAATTCCTAACTATCCTAACATTTCTAACAAAGTGAGGGTAAAATGGGCATTGTTATTTAAGGTTAAACCTCAAAAAGTAAAACAAAAGGAATAAAACCACAAACAGAAATCTTGGAAACATAAACCTTGCCGTGCATTTAATTTGAAATTTCAAAAAGATTATTCCTCTTTGTCCAAAGCCCTGCAGAAAGACTGCATTTAATGAACAGTGCACGCTCAAGGTCTTATCCGCGCGGATAGGTTTGCATTTCCAGAGGGCTATAAATTGAGCCCTCCAGTCACAAAAATAAGAAGAAACAACACAATTTGCACTGAACCTCTGGCGAAATATAGAGAGAAAACAGTGAGAATTCACTTGAATTGTCACCATTTTCTCTCCAATCTTTCCCAAATCACACTCATCCACTCACTCTCATATTCAAGCCTTAAACACTCATACACTCAAGCCAAAAACTCAAGAACACAAGGAAGATTGGTAAACCCTCCTTCTCCTTACCCTAAACTCCAACCATGCATGCATTTGCAAACTACAAAATGTAGTTCTTTCATCTTCTTGCTTTAGATCTAAGAAGATCACCATGGAAGACCATCTCCATGGATGATCTTCTACAAAGATCAAAATTATTTTCAAGTTCTCTTACTTTCTTGCAAAGAAAACTCACTTTCAAAACCCTAAAAACCATTTTCAAGCATAAAATCTCATTTTCAAAGGATAAAAATCCCCTTCCCAAGCAAATGAAATGCTTAGTCCTAATGTACCCCAAGGATGGTTTGGTATAGTTGATTCACCACTAAAATGTCTAGTGATCACTAACCAAAACCTAGGGAAATGGGGACAAGCATGGATGCAAAACCCCCCTTAAAATCATATTTTCTCTCTTGAGAAGTTGCTGTCCAGTATCAATTTTCTCAGACCTCAGTCCATGGTCTAATTTTTTGGACACAGATAAATGTGGAATTTGGTGTTGACTACAAAACACTTTTTGTAGCCAACATCCAGATATTTCCATACATATTTTTATTTTATTTTTTGGGTGAGTAAAACTCCTCTTTTCAAATTTTCTTTCAGAGGCTAGTTCATCAGCTTCTGGGAATCCAGATCTCATATCTGAGGTTTCCAGAAGGTTTTGACCCCTCAAATCTTCTCCAAAATGGAAAATTCCTTCGCACAAATCTTATTTAAGGTGTCTAGAACAACTTTCATTCTCTGAGTTTATCCATATTATGAAGTTTTAAGACCCTTGAATCCATTTCAAAATCAAAGGTCCACTGCCTTTTTCATTCTGGCAGAAATGGCTCTCAACTTCAAAAGGTCTTTTGAGTACCAAATCTCAATCCAAAAATCTTCCAAAAAATCATGGGATCAGTTTAAAGTCTTAAAAAGATATCCCAATTTTTACTTTTCTGAGTTTCAACTTATTTTGGCCAAAACACACACACACACACACACACACAAATGATTTTCAGCTTGGAAGACTCGTTTTACGAGGCGCGTCGGGTGCACACTAACGTCCTTCCCGACACGTAACATGACCTCCGAACCCGAATTTCTGATCTCGGGCTTTTTTCAAAGTTTTGGCCCTCAAAATAAAAATGGCGTGGCGACTCCGTTTCGTTGATTTTTTCAAATAAAAATGGGAAAATTTTCGGACACACATTCATCACAGTAATATGCGGCATATATCAATAACACGTAATATGCGGCATATATCAAATAACACGTAATATGCGGCATATATCAATAACACGTAATATGCGGCATATATCAAATAACACGTAATATGCGGCATATATCAATAACACGTAATATGCGGCATATATCAAATAACACATAATATGCGGCATATATCACATAACACGTAATATGCGGCATATATCAAATAACACATAATATGCGGCATATATCACATAACACGTAATATGCGACATATATCAATAACATAGGGGGAACCATACTATTGGCGACAACCAAGAACCCACCCCTTGCCGGGGTACTAGAACCACTATGTGACATCCTCATAAAATAGGGGCCCACATAGACCATATTAAAACTTGGGTCGGGCAGACATTTAACGGGAATAATATTTTGCATGGTAGCATCAGAAGCCCCCGACTCCTTAGCTCGATTATTCATGATCGAGCTGAGGAGTAAAAATAATATACATAACAGAATATAACTTATCACATCGAGCCAATTTTGCTGGTACAAAATATAGGTCAGTATCCTTGACCTTTCCAACATTTTCGTTTTACTTTTTGCATTTTCTCTTTTTTCTTTCTTATTTCAATCATTTCTTGTCTTTTTAACTTCGCTTTTCTTACTTTGGTCGTCGCGATCTGCGACTTAACCCTAACTTTAACTTGAATGACATTGCATACTCTCTTTAACTTGCTTTGAATTTTCATTTTTTGCGCTCATTATTCTACCTTGGTCTTTCACTTTACATGTCGCCTACTGCATTTTGCTTCAATAGTTATCTTTTTTGCTTCGATAGTTTATCGAAGACTCCTTCTCATAACTTATCTACATACATACTACTCCCTTCAAAAGAGTGAGGCTTGTCTTTAGGCAGCCTCACTCCCTAACTATGCTTCTCGCCCCTCAACTTTACTTAGCTTCAGGGTGACTTATTATTCCTTGTCCATCTGTGCCTGGCATCTTTAAGCCAGATCTTTCTCAAACCAACTCTAAAACCAAAATACATCTAGGCCACAGCCTCACTTGGGCTAAACCTCGCGGCCAAAACCACTTGGCACAAACCAAAATTCACGGCCAAACCTCACTTGGCCCAAAACCAAAACTCGCGGCCAAACCCACTTGGCCTAAAACCAAAACTCGCGGCCAAACCCACTTGGCCGAAACCAAAACTCGCGGCCAAACCCACTTGGCCGAAACCAAAACTCGCGGCCAAACCCACTTGGCCTAAACCAAAACTCGCGGCCAAACCTCATTTGGCCCGAACCAAAACTTGCGGCCAAACCCACTTGGTCGAAACCAAAACTCGCGGCCAAATCAAATTTGGCCGAAAACGCGACAATCACAAACGCGCTAACTAAAACACGACAATCACAACCAAACGCGCTAACTAAAACGCGACAATCACAAACGCGCTAACTAGAACGCGACAATCACAACCAAACGCGCTAACTAAAACGCGACAATCACAAACGCGCATTACAACTAGAACGCGACAATCACAAACGCGCTAACTAGAACGCGACAATCACAACCAAACGCGCTAACTAAAACGCGACAATCACAAACGCGCTAACTAGAACGCGACAATCACAAATGCGCTAACTAGAACGCGACAATCACAATCGCACTAACTAGAACGCGACAATCACAAACGCGCTAACTAGAACGCGACAATCACAACCAAACGCGCTAACTAAAACGCGACAATCACAAACGCGCTAACTAGAACGCGACAATCACAAACGCGCTAACTAGAACGCGACAATCACAATTGCATTAATCAAAACCACGCTAACCAAAACCGCGCTACTCAAAACCGCGCTAACCAAAACCGCGCTGATCAAAACCGCGCGAACCAAAACCTTACTAATCTAACCGCGCTGATCAGAACCGCGCTGATCAAAACCGCGCGAACCAAAACCTTGCTTGATGCCAAACCACATCACTAACAAGCCGCATTCGACTATGCCAAACAAAACCCAATCCTCCTTACACCAAGTCTTGCGCCTTAGACCACTTGGCCAAACTATCTAGTTCCATCACTACTCAACTTTTGCCTGACACCTTTAAGCCAGGTCTTTTCTATGCCTGTCAAGAAAATCGGGACTTCGGGACGCCCGGAACCGCTTATCTCCGGGTCGCGGGAGCTTCGCCAAAGCTTAGTTTTAGGAGCTTCGCCACTCAGGCTAAGCTAGGAGCTTCGCCACTCAGGCTAGGCTAGGCTAGAAGCTTCGCCACTCAGGCTAGGCTACATCACACAAGCTTCGCCACTCGAGCTAGGGAGCCGCCACCAGCTACGCCGGGAGCTTCGCCACTCAGCTAGGGGGTCGAGCCGTGCCTCTGCCAGACTCCCGAGGCTACGCCGGGAGCTTCGCCACTCGTGCTAGGCCGGGAGCTTCGCCACTCGTGCTAGGCCGGAGTCCGAGCCAGCCTCTGCCAGACTCCCGAGTCCGCAAGCGCAGATCCGTTGTGCCCGGCTTTTCAACCAGACTTTCCGAGCCAGGCCTCTGCCAGGACTCCCGAGTCTGCCAACGCAGATCCCGTTGTGCCTGGCTTTTCAACCAGGACTTTTCTGAGCCAGGCCTCTGCCAGGACTCCCGAGTCTGCCAACGCAGATCCCGTTGTGCCTGGCTTTTAAACCAGGACTTTTCTGAGCCAGGCCTCTGCCCGGGCTCCCGAGTCTGCTAATACAGATCCCGTTGTGCCTGGATTTTAAACCAGGACTTTTCTGATAACTTCATCTACTTTGTCGCAGCTTTATCAACTTTGGGGCCGCTTTATCAACTTTGTCGCAGCTTTATCAACTTTGGGGCCGCTTTATCAACTTTGTCGCAACTTTATCAACTTTGGGGCCGCTTTATCAACTTTGTCGCAACTTTATCAACTTTGGGGCCGCTTTGTCAACTTTGTCGCAGCTTTATCAACTTTGGGGCCGCTTTATCAACTTTGTCGCAGCTTTATCAACTTTGGGCCGCTTTGTCAACTTTGTCGCAGCTTTATCAACTTTGTCGCATGAGCAGTTCGGGATGCTGATAAGTGACTTTTATATAGTCATTTATCCCATTATTTATTAATCATTTCCTTAGTTTTTAGTATCATTTAGTTTGCATTTAGGCTATTTTAGCTTCTTTTATCATATATCTTCGATTTTATGCTTTTGGTAGATTTTATACTCTTAGACAGGTTTTAGAGTCAAATTATGATCAAATTGGAGCCTTGGAAATAATCAAGTGTCAAAGCCATGGAGGGACAACATCGAAATAAGCATAAAGGCCAAAATTCAGTCGGAGCGGCCGTGTAGCCAAAGGAGGAGCGGCCGTGCAACAATGCCCAGTTCAAAATATTTTTTGGCGCCAAGATCGCACGGCCGTACAGTTCCCTTGACTCGGCCGTGCAGTCGCTGTACCTGTTCCAAAAAGGCACCTTTTGGAGGCACCACTTTGAAGAGTCCCAACCTTTAGCATAAATGTCTATATAAAGAAGCCTTTGTACTCAGTTTAGAACATCCAAAAAACATCCAGAAACATCCAGAAAATACAAAAATGTTCATAGAACACATTTAGAAAGGATCACATTATACTTAGAATGTATAGCAAAATACTTTAGCAATTTATACACGATGTTCAAAGTTTATCAAGGATTGGTGACAAATCTTTTGTACTCTTGAAGATTGTGAATGAAGA
This sequence comes from Adenophora triphylla var. japonica, assembly GCA_022495995.1. Lineage (NCBI taxonomy): Eukaryota > Viridiplantae > Streptophyta > Magnoliopsida > Asterales > Campanulaceae > Adenophora > Adenophora triphylla. Next base: position 299,847 of record JAFEMH010002819.1, on the reverse strand, counting down.
TTATTTCCGACCATTGTCTCCTATTATAAGTATTTCTTCCCTTATCTTTATTTATTTACTTACTTCCTTTTATCATTTCAAATGGTTTGAGTAATCCTCCATTTCTCGGAGTTGGAAACTCATTTACTTATATTCATTGCTTCTTCTACATGTCATTTCAATTCTCTTTTTATTAAACTTAAATACTTGCAATTAGGGAGACGTTCTTGATTGTATAGCCTTAGTTAATCAAGAGAAGTACCTAGCGGAGAATCTTGATTAGCGGAACTCTAAGAATTGAACTAGGCCGATAAATTACACAGTGATTTAAAGACCTAGGGGTGACCCTTTAGTGGAAAATACGTGAGATCATAGATTTAATTGGTATCTTTGATTTATTTGGTACCCTCGAGAGGTGAGTCGGATATCCCGCGTGACGAACGGGATTACACTAAGCCGAACCCTCGAGAGAAAGGCCGGTGAGTCTTAAGATACATGTGCTAGTTAGCACAACTTAGCGTATCATCCTTGACTTGGCACTTTTATCTTAAAACAATTTCTTCATATTATTCTTGAATTACTTGCAATTATAAAAATGTTTATTTTTGTGGAACCCCGATCAATTGAGAGAAGTACCTAGCGGAGAATTTCAATTGACGGAACCATATGAAGGAACTAGGTTTCATTGATCACGAGAGTAGTTCAATGGCCTAGGGGTGTTCTTTGAATGGAAAGTACGTTGACTCTCGTTCTTAATAGATTCTTACTAATTATGGTCGACTAGAGATAAGCCGGAATGCCCGTTTGTGACGGGCGGGGGCAAACATAAACGGATTTCTCAAACGGTTAGGACATAATTAGTGAAGGATACAAACGCCACTGTCTTAACCCGAAGTAGCGAAGGCCGAATGTACCATCCTTGTTATTTTGATAAAAGCCTTTATCTAAAAGCATAATTATCTGTTTTCAATCCCGTGAATACCATCATTATATGCTAGAGTAGTTTATATATCTTCCTAGTATTTTATCTTACAAAATCAATATCTCCCCCAATCATCTATATATTTATATAAAGACAAATATCATCCCAAAGTAAACCCCGTCTCTGTGGGATCGACTCGTCTTGCACCCGCTATATTACAATAGCCCGTGCGCTTGCGGAATTAAATAAACCGTTAGGTTTCGACCGAACAAGTTTTTGGCGCCGATTCTTGCAGGGACAACGGTTTACTTTTTGATATTTATCTTTATTATTTACATTTTTATTATTTATTATTATGTACTAACTCTATTTTGCAGATTCAAAAAAAAAAAAAAAAAAAAAAAAAAAAAAAAAAAAAAAAAAACAAACTTTTGGTGAACAGTAAAACGGAGCGCCCATGCTTGAGATGGTGGAGCGGCCGTGTTGACTAAAGTTATAAATCAAAGGACACGCCACTTCAAACCAAAAGTCAGGTTTTTTAAAAAAAAGAAATCCTTTCCATTTTCTTTCCATTTCCTATTTACCTTCCTCCAGCAACTACAAACTCTCTTCCCATATTCTTTTCCTTTCCTTATCATTCTCTCACAACCCCAATTTACCCTCTCCGACCAAAAGGCCAAAATTCCATCAATTTTTTTTTTTATCCCACCAAATTCCATCCAATTTTTTTTATCCCACCAAATTCCATCAACTTATTTAATTATGGAGCAACCCACCAATTCCAAGTAAGTTTTCTTTATTTTTAAAATTCTCTTCACCCTCTCCGGATTTGACATTATTCCTTAAAACATTGAGGACAATGTTCATTTCAAGTGTGGGGGGGTATTTACCTATCTTTACTTGCTTCCTAGTTTAATTTTTCATCATGCTTTCAAATTTAAATTTTCTTTCTCTTTTAACTTAGTTACATTTTTTCCTTTTATGTATGCATTTCTAGTATATTTATATATATATATATATAAAAAAAAAAAAAAAAAAATAAATAAATAAAATATAATCCCTATGATGATCCATATGTTTAATCCATATGTTTGCTATTTGCTATAGAATAATACCTTTGTCTTTCTTCCCATATTTTTTATAAACTTAGAAATTAATAAAAAGAAAAATATAAGGGATATTTTTAGGAAATAAATTAAAAGCCTCATAAGTTAATATAGCAAAATATAGGGTTTTGTCAAGAAAAAGCATTTGATTAGATGGAATCATTATTGATCATATTTATACACTTGGTTGTTCTTATGAAAGAAATTTATGAAAATATTTCTCTAAATGTACATTTCAAATTTTATTAAATATTTATTTTCTTATTAGAAGCATTTAATTTGTTTTGCATCCCTTGAATCACACCCCTTCATTTAAATTCCATCTTTCCATTTCCGCAAATCAAATCAAAGTTAGACATTTTTATCTTATTGCTAAAAAGAGTGACTTAGTCACCAAGCCTTAAAAAGCAAAAAGAAACCTATTACTTCCTCAGTAACTCGGGGCACTGTCAATTTGCTGACGATGCTTCCTTGCCAAAACGGGAGTAATATCCAAAAGTATTCTTGATCTAAGTATTAGGAACATGGGGTTCGCGACCACAATGTCTCCTACTTGAAAGGATCAAAAATAACTAAAGGTCTTTTGCAAAAATATAACACGTGCAAAAATAAGATAAAAATTGTTGAAACTTTGATGAGATTTTTCCACTATCATCATCCATTTTCCACCTTCGTGATTCAAAAAAAAAATGCAATACAATTCTATGAAAGCTTCTAGTTTGTGAATAAATGTTTATACTTCCCTTTGTACATTTTAAAGTAATAAATTCATTTTCTCAAAAATCACTCTAAAAAGTGAAAGCTTCTCTTTTTACCAAGTAATTGATCTAAGATTCATCTTCCTAGCATGCTTTGTTTGATCAAATTCCTATATATGCTATATTAGGTTATTGTCTTAAAATTGTTTCTTTAAAATATCTCCAAAATACTTCTTTCTAACGATTTTTAAAGGTGTGAAAAATATGAATAGAAAGATAAAGGCAATATTTAAAGCAATAGCATGCAACAATAAATTTTCTGAAGGATCATTCTCGTTTTTTTCATTTGCAATTTTTCTCCCTCTCCAATCTTCTTTTTTATTATCCTAGACTTGCTTGAGGACAAGCAAGGTTTAAGTGTGGGGGAGTTTGATAAGTGACTTTTATATAGTCATTTATCCCATTATTTATTAATCATTTCCTTAGTTTTTAGTATCATTTAGTTTGCATTTAGGCTATTTTAGCTTCTTTTATCATATATCTTCGATTTTATGCTTTTGGTAGATTTTATACTCTTAGACAGGTTTTAGAGTCAAATTATGATCAAATTGGAGCCTTGGAAATAATCAAGTGTCAAAGCCATGGAGGGACAGCATCGAAATAAGCATAAAGGCCAAAATTCAGTCGGAGCGGCCGTGTAGCCAAAGGAGGAGCGGCCGTGCAACAATGCCCAGTTCAAAATAATTTTTGGCGCCAAGATCGCACGGCCGTGCAGTTCCCTTGACTCGGCCGTGCAGTCGCTGTACCTGTTCCAAAAAGGCACCTTTTGGAGGCACCACTTTGAAGAGTCCCAACCTTTAGCATAGATGTCTATATAAAGAAGCCTTTGTACTCAGTTTAGATCATCCAAAAACATCCAGAAAATCCGAAAATGTTCATAGAACACATTTAGAAAGGATCATATCATACTTAGAATTTATAGCAAAATACTTTAGCAATTTATACTCGATGTTCAAAAGTTTATCAAGGATTCGTGACAAATCTTGTGTACTCTTGAAGATTGTGAATGAAGATTATTTCCAGCCATTGTCTCTCCTATTATAAGTATTTCTTCCCTTATCTTTATTTATTTACTTACTTCCTTTTATCATTTCAAATGGTTTGAGTAATCCTCCATTTCTCGGAGTTGGAAACTCATTTATTTATATTCATGCTTTCTCTACATGTCATTTCAATTCTCTTCTTATTAAACTTAAATACTTGCAATTAGGGAGACGTTCTTGATTGTATAGCCTTAGTTAATCGAGAGAAGTACCTAGCGGAGAATCTTGATTAGCGGATCTCTAAGAACTGAACTAGGCCGATAAATTACACACGTTGATTTAAAGACCTAGGGGTGACCCTTTAGTGGAAAATACGTGAGATCATAGATTTAATTGGTATCTTTGATTTATTTGGTACCCTCGAGAGGTGAGTCGGATATCCGCGTGACGAACGGGATTACACTAAGCCGAACCCTCGAGAGAAAGGCCGGTGAGTCTTAAGATACATGTGCTAGTTAGCACAACTTAGCGTATCATCCTTGACTTGGCACTTTTATCTTAAAACAATTTCTTCATATTATTCTTGAATTACTTGCAATTATAAAAATGTTTATTTTTGTGGAACCCCGATCAATTGAGAGAAGTACCTAGCGGAGAATTTCAATTGACGGAACCACATGCATAAGGAACTAGGTTTCATTGATCACGAGAGTAGTTCAATGGCCTAGGGGTGTTCTTTGAATGGAAAGTACGTTGACTCTCGTTCTTAATAGATTCTTACTAATTATGGTCACTAGAGATAAGCCGGAATGCCCGTTTGTGACGGGGCGGGGGCAAACATAAACGGTTTCTCAAACGGTTAGGACATAATTAGTGAAGGATACAAACGCTACCATGTCTTAACCCGAAGTAGCGAAGGCGAACGTACCATCCTTGTTATTTTGATAAAAGCCTTTATCTAAAAGCATAATTATACATTTTTCAATCCAGTGAATACCATCATTATATGCTAGAGTAGTTTATATATCTTCCTAGTATTTTTATCTTACAAAATCAATATCTCCCCCAATCATCTATATATTTATATAAAGACAAATATCATCCCAAAGTAAACCCCGTCTCTCATGGGATCGACTCCGTACTCGCACCCGCTATATTACAATAGCCGCACATGCGGAATTAAATAAACCGTTAGGTTTCGACCGAACAGATGCGAGCCCCACAGTTCGGGATGCGAGCCCCACAGTTTTAAAACTTTTCAAACTGAGGCATCTTGTCAAAATTTCACTTTTCAAAACTTTTCAAAATAGCGACATCTCGCCAAACCTTCATTTTTCAAAATCTTTTCAAAACAGCGACATCCTCGCCAAACCTTCATTTTTCAAAATCTTTTTCAAAACTTTTCAAAATGGCGACATCTCGCCAAACCTTCATTTTTCAAAATCTTTTCAAAACAGCGACATCCTCGCCAAACCTTCATTTTTCAAAATCTTTTTCAAAACTTTTCAAAATGGCGACATCTCGCCAAACCTTCATTTTTCAAAATCTTTTCAAAACTGTGACAGCTTTGGGATGTAAGCCCTACAGTTCGGGATGTAAGCCCCATAGTTCGGGATGTAAGCCCAACAGTTCGGGATGTCAGCCCAACAGCCTGGGATGTCAGCCCAACAGTAGGGATGTCTCCGGCCGGATGCAACGGTTCGGGATGCCGGCCCAACGGCACAGGGATGTCACCAGATGTCGGCAGCAGGGATGTGCCGCAGTTCGGGATGTCGCCAACTGCACTGGGATGTCAGCCCAACAGTTCGGGATGTCAGCCCACTTTCCTTTTTCAAAACTTTTTCGAAAACTTTTCCAATTATGGCATCTCGCCAAACTTTCAATGCCAAAATCTTTTCAAAATGGCGACATCTCGCCAAACTTTCACTTTTCAACACTTTTTCAAACTGCGGCATCCCGCCAAACTTTACCTTTTTCAAACTTTTCAAAACATTGGCATCTCGCCAAACTTTCCAAAACCGTGGCATCTCGCCACTCTTTCCTTTTTCAAAAACTTTTCAAAACCGTGGCATCTCGCCACACTTTTATTTTTCAAAAACTTTTCAAAACCGTGGCATCTCGCCACACTTTTCTTTTTCAAAAACTTTTCAAAATCGTGGCATCTCGCCACACTTTCACTTTTCAAAATCTTTCAAAACAGTGGCATCTCGCCAAACTTTATCTTTTTCAAAACCCGCGGCATCCCGCCAAACTTTAGCTTTTCAAAACTTTTGAAACCTGCGGCATCCCGCCAAATTTTAACTTTTCAAAACTTTTCAAAACGGTGGCATCTCGCCACACTTATCACTTTTCACAACTTTTTCAAAAATAGTGACAGTTCGGGATGTCAGCCCTTCTTTGGCTACAGTTAGGGATGTAAGCCCTTCCTTTGTCTCTTATCGGCAACCTGCTTGTCTCCTTCTTTAAGCTTTCAGCGGCAACAATCTTTATCAACTCTGGCATCACACAAGCAGTTCGGGATGCGAGCCCTCCATATCAGCAATTCAAGCTTTACTCACCACTAGAAGCCAAAGTAACTTGGCCGACTTTGTCATACTTGACGGGGTACCTGCCAAAAACACAAGGTAGTCATATGCAAATCTAGTAAAGACTTCCTTTATATTTGACATAGCAAGAAAACAGTACGCAACTCTTATATGAATGAGAGAAATAATGAACTATGAATATCTTTAGCATTTTACTGAGCATATCATCATTTCAAACATATTATCGTGACTGCCATTTTTCACTATTCATCATTCCAAAATCTCAAACATGTGGCAGGTCAACGCTCCCATATACCATGATACTTCCATTTCCATTTCGATATTAGCATAACTTTTCATAATACTGATATAATTTTGCACATAAACACATAGCATAAAACTCGCATATTTACTCTATAGGATATCATAATTCTTTTATACTTAATTCGATCGAGATCCACATTTTGCTAATTCGCCGACTTCCATAATTAACAAACAAGTCAGGTTACTATCTAAGAATTGGCATGTAACAAGCCATCTCCAGATAATACTAATACATGAGCATTCATTTTTAGCAAATAGCAACAAGTGTTTCACAACATATTACACATTTTGAGGGGCATATATTAGAAATCCTTATGTGAATCATTTACTTGATCATTACTTTATTTATCTTACATTTTCATGTTTATAAAGCACGCTCCACATTAGCGGCTGAGCGTGTCTCTTATCATAACAACCACATATTGTAACATAATATCACATAACCAATTTCGTAAAGCATGGACTCCGTATATTCCAGTTATATTAAATTGGTCTCATTCATGTCAAAATCACAATTATTAAAATTACAATTGCTTCCTTTCTTAATAAACATTGACACTTAACATTTTTACGCATACGCCATTACCTATGCCGGCATCCATCTCTAACCACAAGTCGCAACATTTATATTTTATCAAATCCGCACTTTGACTCCTAGGTTCAATTAACCAACATCTTACTACGAGAATTTATTTTCACAGCCCCATTCTAAACGATGATTACTAATTCAAATAACTCTATTTCAAAAATTAATAATTCATATTCTCAAAATTAAATAAAGCCCCAAAACAATCTTATTAGAAATTCACATTCTAGTCATCTTTAACATACTTTCAGTTTTCGTCTAAGGGATTCATCATATAATCAATTCATTCTATCAAGTGGGCATAGAAAATCGAGAGCACATTTATTTTTGCCATGCAACATTTCTAAGCATGCATTCATATTCTCACATAACGAATTCATGTAAAAGTCATTTATCATGAACAGACAGGATGGGAAGAGACGACCTGACGAAGGTTGACGATATTCCGGGTGGATTCAACACCAAGGCTGTCACATGCTTGTCCTTCCCATTAACTTTTAACTTTCTTCATCCATTTTTCCTGTCTCAAATACTTAGCCCAACAAATAACAATACCATTTTTTCTACTTTTCATTTTATCAAAATAAAGGCTACCATGAAAAAAGGAAGAGTTGACTGATTTATTTGGCGGGCAATCTTTGCCTCGACGGCTTCCTTCTTCCCGAACCAAAACTCACTGCCCAAAAGGTAACAAATACTCCCGAGAAGGCATGTAATTCGTTATTTCTTGACCAAGCATACATAATTAAAAACATAAGAGCAATTTTGGTAAACTATCTTGAATATAGAACTAAATACAAATTTTTCATATATCGCCAAGCACTTCTTTCTATTCCTTTCATATGAACTCTCCAATTATCAAAATATTATTTCAAAATATACTTTAACCATTTCACGGAGCTTATTCCCGCTAGATTATAATCATTCATGCTCGATCTTCTATATCCCATTATCTCTCGCTAGTAATATCAATAGGCAAGTGACAAACTAAGCCTATTTATTTTGTCAAGTTAACATAGTAAATAGATAATATTTTTAACTTAACCATATAACGGGCATCAAGGCATACATTCATATTATCACATAACGAGTTCATGTAAAAATCATGTGACATGAATAGAAAAGATGGAAAGAGACGACCTGATGGAAGTTAACGATGCTTTTGACGAATTCCGTTGAAAATTTAACGAAGACTTTATCAACCATAAACTATTAACGGAGGGGATGGTACTGGGCTGCAGCTTGATCCATCTAATCTTGACTGTGGGGTCCATATAAAAATAATTCTACGCCATTTTCTTTATCAGCCCACAACTCTGCGCCACACTCTTCCCAATTTCATTTCCTTTTTCAAATCCCTTCCTTTTCTTATTTTCTTTTACCCTTTCCATTCAATTATCCTACCAGAGGAAAGACCTTGACTACCCTCTTCATCGGCCGGCGACCAGCAAACTGGCTGATGGCGACTTCCTTCCACAGCAACCTCTAGGCACCCTGGCGACACCTTCCCAATCGATGGCCTCTCCCCAACGGCGGCAATCGCATCAACGGCGACAAGCACTCAACCCAACGAAACCTATTCAGACCTCTGGCGATCTCCTCCCTTGGCGGCAACAACTTCGGCGACAAGCAGATCTTGCTCCTTCTCAGGCGACGATCTCTAATCCCGGCGAGATCCTCACCTGGCGACCAAACCCCAACGGCGACCTCAACCACCGACGTACCCCCTCTTTTTCGGCGACAACAACCTCAAAAACTAAGGTTACTGCCGGCGACATCCAAAAACTGCCTCAACCTCGACTTTCCACGGGTGGACACGTGCTGGATAACGTGTCTAGGCAATTGACACGTATAGGATAAGGTTATTCTCACTTTGACACGTATCTCCGACACTGTTCACCACTGTTACTCTCTCTCTCTAACTTTCCGGCGAGCGAACCCGTCTTCTCCGGCGACGGTCGCTTTACTCCCAGATCTGGCTCTACCCCACTTCTTCTCCTTTAAACTGCTATGGCTCGGCTACCTCCACCTTTCTCTTTAATTTTCAGGTAGCCTTTGACTTCCGATTCGCCCCCAGAGCTCTGGCCGGACTTACCCTTCCCTCTCCATTTTTCCGGTGAATATTACCAGCTCCGGATACTGATTTGGACATATTTTTTGCTCTACACTTTGGCCACCAAGATAAACCAAGACCCACAAAAATCTCCCTTACACTTCCGCTAAACAGTTCTGCTAAAAAATCCTCAGATCTCCGTTGCCCAACCCCCTCCTGTTGCAGCCTAGTTGATACAATCAGCTCCTCTATTCCGGCACGATCCGCCGGAAATTGTAAGTCCCGACAACGGAACCAATTGATGCGCCATAGAAAAAATGTGTTGTACGGAACTGACCGGGGTAGCAACGGCAGACTGACCGGAAAAATACGCTCCACGAGGTCCTAAATAAGGTGGGACCTACAAGAGAAAACACCGTTAGGGTGGGGGGATTTTCCCCCCAAAAACCCTCCGGCGTGAGAATCATTAATCCGATTCATAACATATATGGACATAATATTTCTAGAGAGGGAAAGAGAGAGGAGAGAGAAGCTCCTAACCAAAAACATACCTCATAAATGAAATGGAGGGAGTATATATATATATATCCAAGGGTGATGTCATCAATGACATCACCATCCACATCATTTTCCTTTGCCACGTGTCACGCCTGCAATGGAGGGAGGTCTAACAAAAGACTTAACATTTAACATAAATCATATGACATAAATCATGTGCCACTACATGCGACATATAACATGCGGTAGGTAACCATTATAACATTAATAGCATACATAATGAGACATGCGACCTACGCTGTGCGACATGACACATCGACAACCAACACCCGTCATACGGAACCTCCATCCGTCATGCGGAACCAATATAATATGCTAGGGCCAAGCCGTTGGCGAACCAAGACAGTAACTATGGCGATAAGTCTAACTTTCGCTAGCATCATAATCATAAGCACTCAATACGCATCATATAATGTATAACATATAATACGCGGTATACGGAATATAACACATAATATGCGGCATATAACACGTAACACGTAATATGCGGCATATATCAAATAACCAGTAATATGCGGCATATAACACATAACACGTAATATGCGGCATATATCAATAACACGTAATATGCGGCATATATCAAATAACACATAATATGCGGCATATAACACATAACACATAACATGCGACATATATCAATAACACGTAATATGCGGCATATGTCAATAACACGTAATATGCGGCATATATCAATAAACATGTAATATGCGGCATATATCAAATAACACGTAATATGCGGCATATATCACATAACACGTAATATGCGGCATATATCAAATACACTTAATATGCGGCATATATCACATAACACGTAATATGCGGCATATATCAAATACATAGGGGGAACCACACTATTGGCGACAACCAAGAACCCACCCCCTTCTTGGGGGTACTAGAACCACCATGCGACATCCTCATAAAATAGGGGCCCACATAGACCATATTAAAACTTGGGCCGGGCAGACATTTAACGGGAATAATATTTTGCCATGGTAGCATCAAGTGGCACAATATCTTTATATATTATATGTAAAGTTTGTCAATTCCCGATTTGAAATAATATCTCTAACACGCCCCTCACGTGTAGCGGGCTTTGACAAAGCTTACAACGTGTACTTATCAATCGTGTGACGCATAGTAACATCGTGTGTCGTTGGGTTTACACGTGTAATGAAACTGCTCTGATATCATATTAAATTCTGAGGTTTCTCCTTAAAACCATGAGACGGAGGCGTGGGAATAATTTTCTGCAGTGCATATTTCATAAAGGAAGAATCCAATATATACATCAATAATCCTATTAGAAGTATACGGGTAACTATGACTCAATCTTACCCTAAGATTATGGACACAATTAATTACAATAATAACCAAAAATACAATGATATATTTTCATAAATACATCCTATATATAATATGTCTAATAAAACTAACGGGATTTTTATGGGGGCTCTTATTCAGTGTCGGGTTTTCCCTTTTTTTTTTTTTTTTTTCATAAAATACAATTGACAATTAAATTGGATCATTTTGACAAGGTTTATATAAATCTTCATTTTTCATTTGATAATTAAAATTTATAATTTTTTGGTCAATGTTCAACCAAATTGACAATATAAGTTAAAGTGTGATATTTATTTCAGAATATGGGGAGTATGATATAAAAAATTAAAATTGACTCTGTCCCAAAATAAATGTACAAAAAAATTATACTCCCTCCATCCCAGTTCAATTGATACTTATTTCCTTTTTGGTCCGTCCCAGCCCAATTGATACTGTCCAAAATAGAAGGGAATCTTTACTATATTCCCCACTCATTCTCTTTCCTATTTCACTTTTACACTCACAACATTCTCTCTCCTAACTATTTCTCCCACTCATTCTCTCTCCTATTTAATTTTTCATATTCATAACATTTTCTTCCACTTTTTCTCTCTCTTACTTTTCCTTAATACGTGTGACCATTTTTAGTATCAGTTTGGCTAGGACGGAGGGAGTATTTGCTTTTAATCTAGATCAAATTTGATTTTTTAATAATTATTTTGAGATATGAGTAGAATAAAATCAAGTCAATGCTATTGATTTGGTCCGATTAATAGCTTTCTCTCATTTACATGTTCAACTTGGGGTGTAATTAGTTCGGTTCTAACGACGGTTTGAGATCGAACCGTACTAAATCACGAAGTTTGATCGGTATTTAAGTACAAATGGTTTGGTCTTTTCTCAAAAAATTGCCAAACCACATGATTCGCTTCGTAAGTAGAAATGGCTTGGTATTGTGGTATGACCTTCCAGAAACTAAACCGATCAATCTAAGCTGCGGTTTGAGACTGTCAGACCACCGAACTACCACCATACTAAACCGTCAGACTCTGAACTGTCAAACTTGAACCATCAGACCCAACCACCAGACACGTATTAACCAAATATTTATATGTTGAGTAATATTTATCATTACATTATATCCTACTAATCCTTACCCCCATTTTGCACTTTATTCAATACTCCCTCTGTCCCCAAATTATCTTCATATTTTTTTTTTGTCGTTAACGAGAAGAAAATTTGATCAATAATTTTAAGTCAATTCAATTACCTGAATAAAAATCTAAAAACTGTTATTTATAGTAATTTTTATGGAGTATTGTAATAAGTTTTAAATTTTTATTATGATAACTAAATCAATCTAAAATTATTGATCAAAATACTTTTGTGTTAATGAAGAAATAAGTGGGAAGATCAATTCAGGACGTAGGGAGTATTAATTTCATCATTTGTTAAATTCATTGCGATAAATAAATAACTCAGTTCTCTTCATAATCTATTAGGATTGGATACAAGCCAAATAATATAAGAATTTGAGTTGTGCATGACAAGGAAAATAATCCCTCCGACCCACCCAAAAGGCCCAAAGTCGGCCTTGCACGAAAATTAAGGAGAGTGTCTAGTGGAGTAATTGTTGTTAGTATGAAAAGTGATGTATGAGAGAGAAAGTAAGGTAGGAAATAGTTATTGTATAGTTATTGCGAGTATGACAAGTGGGTCTCACGAATGAAAAAATATTAAAAAGTTTCCATTTTGGGAGTGTGCCTTTTTAAATGAAACACTCAAAATGGAAATTTGTGCCTTTTCGAATGGGACGGATGGAGTAGGAGCATATTTGGTAGTTTTCTAATTTGATCTGATTTCAGTTTGACAACAAAATTATTTTCTTAGGCAGGGAGTAGTTTATTTCTTGGAGAAGGATTTGGAATCCTTGTGGGTTTATTTTTGTTATTCCTATAAATACATGTGATGACCTAGAATATTGTGTTGCTTGGTGATTAAATTAGTTGTCGCTAATTTGTGTTAGCCAAAGAGAATCTGTGATATTAACAAAGAGAGCCAATAAAGTGGTGGGTCTTGGGGTGCCCTTAGGGGCATTACATAGGTGTCATAACTAGGTAATGTTTATGTTTTATATGTTTGAGGGTGTGTTCATGATTCGGAGGATATGTTTATTGTTGTAAGTATTAGTGAATATTGTAACACAACATATTTGGTGATATTAATTGATATACTGGCTTGTTAGTTTGCACAGATGTAGTTCGAAGGGATAAACTAGGTAAACGAATTGCGTGCTCTTGTCTTTTATTACTTTTCATATATATGTTGCATGTATGTTATCTCTTCCTTATGCACTTGATATGTGACAAATAATGCCTGTAGACAACCAATTCCCCAACACAGTCGACATTGTACGTTTTTTTTCTTGGGCCACTCTCTTACTGTAATCTCTTCGTTCGATGTTACTTTTCAACTCCCACATCTCTCCCACTTCCTTCGTGATCACAGAAGATTTAAACAGATTTGATAATGATTTGTGGTCTAAAACGTGGTCTGAACCATGATTTGAATCACAGTTGAAACTGTAGTCTAAACCTGGAAAGTTTGGTTCGGTTCGATTAGAACTTATTCATGATTCACTTTTGGTCTGAAATTTTTCCAAATCGATAACTATTAGTTCGATCTGTAAATTGGCTATGATCGAACCAAAGCAAACCATTTGCACCCATACTACTCCCATTTTTGTGTTCCTTCTCTCTCATCCCTTCTCTCTCCTCCCTTCTTCATCATCAATTTCATCTTATTATTTAGATTTCCAATCTTCTCTACTTACATATCTCCAAAAAATATTTGTAATATATTTAATGTCACTATTATCTTTGTCCCAAAATAAATAATCACTTTTAATCTCATTATTATTGCAATTGGACACGTTAATAATAATTACGTCCAAGTAACATTGGCGGGGAAGGTACTCGATGCCTATTGTCTCATGCAACCGTGGATTCATTTCAGATATGATTGTGCAGCTGCATGGGCTACTCCACATTTCAATCGAATTAACATTTATAAACAGTATTTGCACTCTATTTTACTAATGAATTTGTTGTATTGGATTGACTTAAAAATGTGATATGTATAAACTTATTTTATACTTATATTTAAAATGTTATATCTTGTTAATTTTTTTAGGAAAATTTCATTTTAGTTACCTGAGTTTTACAACATGTTTCAATTATTAAATTTGTATTTGTTACAACTTTGTTATTGGGTTTGTGTTTTTGTTACAATCAGGTACAAATTTAGACGGCTCGTTAAAAATCTAACGAAAAGTATGTCATATGCCACTCACATGAAATTCTTAATGGGCATTTCAGTGTTTTTCATGCAATTGGATAATACAAATTATCCCTTTTATAAACTAGAAAGTATAAACGGTAATGTAGTAAAATAATAAATTAATGACACTAATAAGACAAAAATTAAGTTAGGAATAATACAAATTACCCCCTTTATATAACCTACCCCTTCCAATACCCAGATATCCCCTTTCTCTTTTGCATTCCCGTTCATGTTCACTCTCACATCCGTAGCCCTCTCCCATCTCCGGCCACCTCAGTAACTTTTCATCTCCATCGCCATCCAGCGTTCGCGTTGCCTACTGAAAATTATTTTTCCACCCACTTCAACACTGGCCTAACAGAAACATGAGAGAAATAAGTGCTCGATCGAACCCATTTTGAAGATCGCACTAAAAAGTAGAAGTAAAGGAATGCGAATCAAAATCAAAGGTCGCCCATCTCTCTCTCTCTCTCTATATATATGATTATTAAGTACGTCAGAATTTTGGGTTTTATGAGAATTGAATTCTTAAGGGTACTGATGCGATATAGAAAAATTGGATTGGGCCCAAAGGGATTTATGGGCCCAATACCTCCTAACGGGCCCAGTAAGTAAAGGTAAGGGCCCGATGGCGGGAGCGCGAGATGCGAGAAAGGACCATCCCGCCAAGTGGCACGAGAGTAAGTAAGATAAGATTGACACTCCGGAGAAATAGACATATGATGGAACCCTATGGCGGGAATCAGCGTGGTCGACATCACTAAGGTAGGTCGCGGTGCCGGCATGACCGCTTGGCTTGATTGTCGCCTACGACTTGAACTCCATTATCCCATATTTGTAGAAAATAGCTAACTGTAGCTTGATGTGACAAGCCCAACAGTGAAATCCCACTAAGTGAAGGTGGTTGGAGACCCTTGACGGATGATTAACACGTGTCCCCCATGTGCAAGGCACATGGGGGCTTGAGGTATAAAATAGAAGATTGGTTCATTTGCATGGTAAGTTTTCTCTCTCCTCTCCTAGCACTATCTCTCTCTAGGGTTTCCATTGTTTTACTTGATTTGAGCTACTAATCTTACTCTCACACCGGAGGAGGTTCGCCGGAGACACCCCCGGCCTAGTTAACGTTCTTGCATGTGTGTAGGAGGTCGATCAAAGGAGAAGAAGCCGAAGTATCCAACCATTTTTCAGTTCCTGTGCAACCATAGATTTTTCATGGCAGCATTAGTTGGTTCCGTTGCCGGGACCTGAAATCTTCTCCTTTTGGTTGTTTGGTTGTTGGTAAGAGATTTCTGTGCTCAGTTTGAAGGGAGAAGAGAGTTAGGGTTTGCTGTGAAGTGTCGTGTTTTTTAAACCCAGAAATCTGCATTTTAGCTTGCTGCAAGTGTTTGTTGGTGTTTGGTTTGGTAAGTATTTGAGTTATAAGCCCAGAAAGTAACCGGAATGGTACAGGATAAAGATACTCAGGCAAAGGGTGCCCAGAATCCGGTGATGGAGACCCCAAACGAGAAGGATGCCCGCAGGACCAGATCGGGGACTGCGCGGGATGGAGATTTACATACCTCTCAGACCGACTCGGCAATCAAAAGTACTAGAAGGCGGGAAGAAAGAGAGCGGGTTGAGAGAAATAAGGGGAAAGCTGGAGCGCAGGATCCTGTCCCCTCCAAGTCTGGTGATGCGAGAGCGCTGGCTGATGAATTGAGGAAGGAAAATGAAATGTTTATGAAGGTTCTCGCGAATAATGCAAGGCTGAGGAAGATGGGTCATGCGCCTACGGAGATCCCGCTCGAGATGTCGGCGGGAAGAGGTCGAAGGGAGGACCGAGAGGCTAGTCAGAGTGTGGCTCAGGTTGATGGTAGGCGGAATAAAGATAAGTCGCCACCTAAGGATAAGGAGCGGCATCAATGGGGGCGAGATACCACCAGAGCAAGGCCGAAAGATGGTGCGGGTAAGAGAAAGCACCCGGATCGTGTGGAAGGAAGGAGGATGAGGATCTATCACAAATCAGGAAATTCGCGTGATGATTCCTATTATTATGAATACGAAAGTGAGGAGGGGTCAACGACAGATAGTGATTATGTTCCTAGCCGTTCGAAATATTCAGATGATGGGACTTATAGAGAAGAGAGATCACAAAGGTCGAGGCAATCTGATAGAGTTCACGAAGAGGAGTCTCCCCGTGATCGAGATCGCCGGCGCCGTGAGAGGCGGGATCGAGAAAAAGAAAGAGAAAAGGCGAAGAAAGCTGCTGAAGCAAATAGGGTTGCGGAGGCACTTAAGATAGCTGAGGCTTTAAAGGCCGCTGAGATAGCTAAGGCCGCAGAGCTGGAGAAGGCTAAGAAAGATGAAGAAGGTAAGTGGAAAGCTGAAATGGCAGAGATGACTAAGACGATCAAAGAGTTGCAGGCGGGAACCAAGATTGAGGAGATAAAGGGTTCTTATCTGGCCCCATTTGTGAAAAGTATTCAAGTTGCCGCTCCCGACCCATTATTTCGCATGCCAAACTTGTCAAGCTATTCGGGGAACACAAGGGCAAACACTCACATTGGCGGGTTTGAGGTTACTTTGTCGCTGTTGACGGAGAATGAAGCAGTAATTTGTAAAGCATATGCGAGTACCCTGGCCGACCATGCCCTGGAATGGTTTTTGGCTCAGCCAGCGGAATCTGTTCTTGGCTATCAGGATCTTAAGACTAAGTTCTTGGCAAGGTTTAGTGGTTCGGGAGCACAGCCCGTGCAAATGGCCGAGTTGTTTGGCTTCAGGCAGTGAGAAGGAGAAGACATATCTGCATATACGGACAGGTTTATGGGTGTTGCAAATCGTATTGCCGATATCACCCAAGGCGAGATCATTATGTTGTTTAATGCGAGTTTGGTGCCTAGGTTTTTCAAGCAGGAATTTTGTATGAGGTTACCCAAGACAACGGGCGAGTTGTATGAAAGAGTGAGGGCATATTGTAGTGGCGGAAAGGAAGCAGTGGCTGAAGTCGCCTCGGCAGCTCCAAGTGCGGGGAAGAAAAAGACGGCAAAGGAAAGAATTGAAGTGGTGAAAGACGAGAACAGGGGTGGCCAGGGAGGCCGCAGCGGGAATAGAGCTGGGAGTAGTGGAACAGGTCGAGGTGGTGGTAGGACTCAGGGAAGAGTTTTCAAGTATGACAGATTGAATACCACAGTAACAGAGATTTTAAGGAAAGAGGATTTACCCGCACCCTGGCCCATTGAAGAGGGAACTTATATGGCCAGAGATCAAAGTAGATACTGTGAATATCACAAGGATAAGGGTCATGTGACGGAGGATTGTTTCAATTTGAGAAGGGTGATCCAGGGAGAGATTAACAGAGGCAGGTTCAAGCAGTATCTGGAGCAAGAGGGTAGACGAGATGAAGGGGTCAGACAAGAGAGAGCCCGTGAGCGAAATGTTGTTGATGTTATTCAAGATCCCTTGCCCAGTGTGGCCCAGTTAGATAATCAGATTATGATGTTGTCGCACAGTTTCGATATCCCAAAGTTTGTCGCCAGTGAGGATAGGGTGATCAGCTTTTCCAGAAGCGAGTTGGCCGCGACGAAGAATCATGGGAGCCAACCAATTATTATAACTATTTGTCCGGGAAATAGCGTGGTTCAAAGGGTGATGGTGGATTCAGGGGCTAGTAGGAATGTTTTGTACTATGATGCTTTCAAAAGGATGAATTATACTGATGCGAATTTGGTGCCTTATAAAGGATTTTTAGAAGGATTTACGAATCATTAAGTGAAGGTGAAGGGAACAATTATGTTGAAGGTAGAGATTGGTGAGGGGGAAATGGCGAGAAGCGAGAACGTGGAGTTCATGGTGATCGACTTGGTTTCCCCTTACAATGCCATTGTCGGGATTCCTTTCATGTTAAGTTTTGAGATGGTGCTGTCTATCCCGCATCAAAGGGTGAAGTATCCGACTTCCAGAGGGGTAGGTTGTTTGAAGAGTTAAGCAATTACTGTAGCAAGAAAGAAGAAGGAGATGATGAAGGCCAAGGGGGCATCTACCAGCTCATTGACAACAAAGTATGATTCTCGCCCATTAAATATAAATGTAATAGATGAGGTTGATTCTGAGAATGAATGGGTGGTCACTGAGAGCATGGAAAATGGTACGGCAATGATTGTCGTGGCGGCAAGCATGGCCCGGGATATTGTAGAAAATGGGATTCTTGAGGAGGTTGGTGAAATGTCTGCATCTATCAAGAATGGCTCGAGAGATGTGCGAGAAAGAGAGGTGGTGGATGAGCAGAAGTTGTGGCCGGAGGAAATTGAGCGGGATATCTCGAGCGAGAGTAATTTAAGTGTGGAAGTTATAAAGATGACGCCAAGTTGGAGCTATGCAAGGGTGGTTCAATTTGTTCATATGGGCGAACCAAGAATAGAGGAGATTGTGTTTGAAGAAATTATTGGCAGTGAATTGGAGGAGGATTGTGAAGTGATCGAAGTAAAGTATCCCGATGGGCGGCCTACGGGAAGCGAGTTTGCCGATCCTCGGAAGATGATTCCCGCCAAAGATCCAGTAAGTAAGAAGAGAAAAAGGATAGAAGTCGAGACTTTACAGACGCGGGATGAGCCCGATATCCAAGCCGATGAAGAATTAGAAGAGATAGAAATCAATTACTATTTTCCAGAACAAAAGGTTAAGATTGGAAAGCAGTTGTTTCGAGATGAGCGGGAACGTTTGGTGGAGTTTTTAAAGGAGAATTTGGATGTTTTCGCATGGCGACCAGAAGATATGAGAGGCATTGACGAGAATGTCGCCATGCATTGCCTGAATGCCGATCCAAACATTGAGCCATTTAAGCAGAAGGTTTGACACTTGTCGCCAGAGAAAGAAAGGGCGGTATTGGAAGAGGTGGACAAGCTGTTGAAGGCGGGAATCATAGAGAAAATTCAATATCACATATGGTTAGCATGCCCAGTTATGGTTTTGAAGTCGAACAAGAAGTGGAGGATGTGCATCGACTTTACAGATCTTAATACCGCCTGCCCTAAAGATTGCTACCCACTCCCCAAGATCGATAAATTGGTTGATTCAATCGCCGGCCACCGAGTTTTTAGTTTTATTGATGCATACTCTGGCTATCATCAAATCAAAATGGCCGAGGAGGATAAGGCGAAAACTGCTTTTAGAACACCAAAAGGAAATTTTTGTTATAAGATGATGCCATTTGGGCTAATGAATGCTGGAGCGACTTATCAAAGAATGGTGAATGAAGTTTTTAAATCGCAGATTGGGTGAAATTTGGAGGCGTATATTGATGATATGGTGATGAAGACTAGATAGAATGACCATGTTCTGGATCTCGCAGAAACATTTGAAAATTTGAGAAGGAATTCCATGAAGTTGAACCCCAGTAAGTGCACATTTGGGGTGACGGCGGGAAAATTTTTGGGTTTCTTGGTTAATCGGCGTGGGATTGAGGCGAACCCGAAAAAGATTCAGGCATTGTTGGATATGTCGCCCCCCAAATCAATTCGCGAGATCCAGAGATTGAACGGGAGAGTTATTGCTCTGGGGAGATTCATTTCAAGGTTGGCGGAGAAATGTTTGCCGTTTTATAAGGTTTTGAAAGGAGTGAAGACCTTTGTCTGGGATGCTGAGTGTGATGCCGCTTTCGAGCAGTTGAAAGTTTATTTGGGAAAGCCGCCATTGCTGTGTAGCCCAGTGGATGGGGAAGAGCTGTTTGTTTACTTGGCCGCCTCAGACTATGACGTAGCCGCGGTGCTGGTTAGAGAAGAGAGGGGTGCTCAAAGGCCAATCTATTATGTTTCGAAAGCTTTGAGCGAGATTGAATCAAGATACTTTAATGTCGAGAAATTGGCGTATGCTTTGGTGGTTGCCGCGCGAAAATTGAGAGCTTATTTTGTCGCGCACACTATTGTCGTATTGAGTGATGCCCCATTGAGGAAAATTTTGCAACAGCCAGATGCCGCGGGGAGATTGTTGAAATGGTCGATTGAGTTGACTGAATTTGATTTGAGATATGAATCCCGCCGGGCTATCAAGGCGCAGGCGTTGGCTGATTTTATTGTTGAAACTTCTTTCATCAGATCCCAGGCTGAATTGATGGAAGAGGGAGTCAAGAAGAGGGTGGCAAGGAAAGTTGCGCCCAGTTTGTTTGAAGAGAAGGAGAGGTCGCTGGATTGTTGGGTCTTACATGTTGATGGGTCGTCATCCAAGGATAAAGGTGGAGCAGGAATCACTGTTATCTCGCCGGACGAGGAGATCAGGTATGAAAAAGCATTACGGTTCAAATTTGGTGTGTCCAATAATCAGGCCGAATATGAGGCATTGATTGTCGGGATCGAGCTTGCAAGAGACATTGGGCTAACTAAGGTGGTGATTCACTCCGACTCACAATTGATTCTTAATCAAGTAAAGGGTGGATACGGGGTGTTGAGCCTAGTTTTGAGAAAGTATTGTGATTTGGCGAGAAATTTGTTGAGGAGTTTTGAGTTTTGGGAGTTGGTACAGATTGATAGAACCGAAAATGTGCGAGCTGATGAGCTGAGCAGGTTGGCGGGAACCAAGGAGCAGAGCTTAGATGGTGAACCGTTGATAGAATTTGTGGAGATGCCGGCAATCGAAAGACCAGTTGTTTTCGAGATTGTTGAGATCGAGAAGGATTGGGTTTGTGAGATGAAAGATTTTTTGGAAAAAGGAGAGTTGCCGCAGAATGAGGAAAAGGCGAGATTGGTTAAAGTATCTTCTCCGCGATTTACAGTGCAAGATGGCGTGCTATACAGAAAATCTTTCTCAAAACCTTTGTTAAGATGTGTTGAGCCAAGTTTAGTGCAGAAGGTGTTATTTGAGATTCATGAAGGTGTATGTGGCGGCCACCCGGGAGCGAGAACTTTGGCGGATAAAGTTTTGTTTCATGGATACTATTGGCCGGGATTGAGGAAGGATGCCGAGGTTTATGTAAAGAAGTGTGAAAAGTGTCAAAGATTCGGCAACATTCCCCGCCAGCCCGCAACTGAGCAAACTCCCATCGTGCCGACTTGGCCCTTCGACATGTGGGGGATTGATTTGATAGGCCCTTTCCCGAAAGCCAGGGGTGGTTGCCAACATGTAGTTGTCGCTGTGGATTATTTTACGAAATGGACGGAGGCCAAGGCTCTAGCGACAATCAGCGAAGACCAAGTGATCAAATTTATTCAGGAGAATATTTGGTGTAGATATGGGGTTCCCAGAGCGATTGTTTCATATCATGGTACGCAATTTGGAAAGAAATTTTCAGCGGAATGTGAGAGGGTGAACGTGAAGCATTGGATGTCGGCAGTCTACAGGCCGCAGTGTAATGGCCAGGCTGAGGCGGCAAACAAACAAATCCTTGCCGCCTTGCGTAAAAATATGGAAGGAAGAGGCGGAGCTTGGTTGGATGAGTTACCTATAGCTTTGTGGTACGTAAGAACAACAATCAAGGGCTCAACTGGAGAAACCGCTTTTGCCCTTACTTATGGGTCAGAAGCCATGGCGCCTGCTGAGATGGCCTTGCCGACCTACAGGGTGGCTAATTATGATGAAGCAAGGAACGGGCAAAGACGGTGTAACGACTTGGATTTGATTGATGAAAAAAGGATGTATGCGAGAATGAGAATGATCAACTATAAACAAAAGATGAAGGCTCAGCATGACAAGAGGGTTAATAAGAGATCTTTTATTGTGGGAGATTGGGTTTTGAGAAGCATGGAGGCAGCAGGAGCCAAGCCCGGATATACTAAGCTGAATGAGAAATGGGAGGGACCTTTCCAGATTTCGAAGGTCGTGCTGGAAGGAACCTATCGTTTGAAGAAGCAAGATGGAGAAGAATTAAAGAATGCATGGAGTGTTGATCACCTTAAACAGTTCTACCAGTGAAGCCACCCTTTTTCTCCCAGTTCCATTCTTTTTGTTTGTTTCCCTAGATAACAAAAGTTGCTTAACTTTTCCTTGTATTTTATGTTGCTTGGATATCGCATGGGGGAAAGTTATGTAAAATTTGCTGATCTAGTAACATGTACATGTATTTATGGAAGAAGTGGCAAAAAATGTTCTATCTAAGCGTATTGTGGCATGATTGTATACTTGTAAAATTCTGACAGTTTGCCGTTTCAAAGGTTAATGGATGAAGGTGGCGACAAGAAGGTTGCTGCTGAAAGCTCGAAGGTGGCGACAAGAAGGTTGCTGCTGAGAGCTTGAAGGTGGCGACAAGAAGGTTGCTGCTGAGAGCTTGAAGGTGGCGACAAGAAGGTTGCTGCTGAAAGCTTGAAGGTGGCGACAAGAAGGTTGCTCCTGAAAGCTCGAAGGTGGCGACAAGAAGGTTGCTGCTGAGAGCTTGAAGGTGGCGACAAGAAGGTTGCTGCTGAAAGCTTGAAGGTGGCGACAAGAAGGTTGCTGCTGAGAGCTCGAAGGTGGCGACAAGAAGGTTGCTGCTGAGAGCTTGAAGGTGGCGACAAGAAGGTTGCTGCTGAAAGCTTGAAGATGGCGACAAGGAGGTTGCCGATAAAAGACAAAGAAGGGCTTACATCCCTAACTGTAGCCAAAGAAGGGCTTACATCCCTAACTGTAGCCAAAGAAGGTCTAACATCCCAAACTGTTGCAACGAAGGGCTCGTATCCCGAACTACAGAGGCGACAAAGTAGATAAGACTAACCCGAAAAAGCTCAGGCAAGAAAGAAGCTATGCGAGAAAGGCCATGGCAGTAAGCCGCTCGTAATAAGTCCCGGTTAGGATCTGGCGACAAAGTCCTAAATAAGACCCGCCGCGAGATGAGGCCGTTTAATGTTGTCGTATACTACCCTAACAATGGAGTAAGGCTGCCTAAAGACAAGCCTCACTTTTTTGAAGGGAGTAGTATGTAGGTGGTTAAGTTATGATAAAGAAATCTTCAATAACGATTGAAGCAAAATATCGACGCAAAATAACAATGGCGACAATAAGAGGTTCAAACTTAGAAAGACAAATTATGGCAAACGATGCAAAAAACGTGAGCAAAAAAGTTAGAATATTAAAACAAAGTCGCTATATGTACAACCTCCATTCAGATGAACAATTCGCGGCAAACGGGTCTCAAAGTTGCCTATGAGGTTAAATATGCGTATGATTAGCATTACGGTAAATCAGGACTCATAATAGAGTAAGGCTGCCTAAAGACAAGCCTCACTTTCTTGAAGGGAGTAGTATGCATATAGATAAGTAATGTAAGGTAAATCTTTGATGAACTATCAAAGCAAAAAATAGAGACAGAAAGGTGGGATAAAACATAAATATAAAATCGCAAATCGCGACATCCAAAAAGATTGTTAAAAGTTCACAGGCGTAGAACCGCATCCCGCGGCTTCGCAATATCGGGAATAGTTAAATGTTAAATGTTCAGTCACAAACCGCGACATCCAAAATAAAAGTAATAAAAACGGGAAGGTAAATTGTTTAATACAGACCAAGTCAAATAAAAGATTGTTTCAGAAAAATAAATTGTTCAGGAAGCTGGACCATCTTGGTTGTCGATAGAAGCAGAGGGAGAATCTGTTGCGGCCTGAGCAATAAGCGCAGCTTGGGCGGCCTCCTTAGCGGCCTTATGAGTTGCTCCCTTCTCGCCAATCAAGTCGGTCTAAAGAGATATTACATCGAGGTTGGCTAAGGCGGGAACAGTCCAAACAGGCTTACCAAGAAGTTGATCTTCGGCGGCCAGTTCGGCGAGTTCATCTTTGTCGTATGGCACCAAGCTATGACCCAAACGACTGAAGTCGCTGAACATGGTTTCTGATCCCCACTTGGCAATTAGGTCAGGGGTTATAGCTGGGATCTCGCCAGAGCTTGCCGCCGCGGAGCGCATACATTGAATAAGTGCCTTGTCATAAAGATCCATGGCTTCCATTTCGGCCTTTTTCTTGTTTTCAGTTATAGTGGATTGAAGCTCGGCAATCACCGTCTTATTGTCAAGATTGCTCTTTACTGAGGCCGCCAAATCTGCCGCTAAAAGTTTGTGTTGCTCTTCAAAATTGAGTTTTTGTGACTCCATCTCGCGACGGAGATCCTTTTCATCTTGGGCAATCTTAGACTTTTCCTCTTGAAGAGCGGCAATGTATTGTTCTCGATCATGAAATTTCGTCTTTATCTTCTCCCTCTCAGCACGAACTCGCTTCAGATCCTTCTCGCGGTTTTCCAACTCGATGTAAGCTTTGCTGCAACGGTTCCTTAACCCGTAAAGTATGCTTGAAATCTGTGAAAGAACGAAGTTAAGATAAAAGCGAAATAAAATAAAAAGGGAAGTGGCAACGTCACTTACCCCCGCGAGATGAAAGCCCGCATCGTTGGCAGCATAATCTTCATTAAGATCTTCGTACTCCCTAACCCGCTGAGGAACGCACGAACGCTGGATGATGCCGCCTCCAAGCATATTATAATCTTGGTCGGATGACCGGAGATTCAGATTAGGAAGGTCGGGGACAGCGCCAATCTCAGTGCTTAGAGCGAGAAGACTAGCATTGTCAGTCGGCATCTTGAAGCCCGCAGTCAGCCAACTCGCGAGCTTAGTCTCAGAGGGCTCAGCCTCAGCAGATAGGTGGCCAGTATGCTCAGAAGGTCCATCTTCAGTAGTGCGAGATCGTTTGTGGGGGCGGGAAGGAGGACTTTGTAAATCACCAGTTGAGTCGGTTGTCGCTGCGAGGTTGGTGCTCAGAGGTTCAGTTTCGGGATCAGCTTCGTCCGCCAGATGGAGCCCAGACCCGTGAGATGGAGTCCTTGGTTTGGGTGGCTTTCTAGACTTTGTGGCAACGGCTTTTCCAGTAGCCTTTTCTGTGGCAGCAGCAACCCGCTCGCGGGCAATGGCATCTGAATCATCCCCATGAGCTGAGGTAGGGACAACCTTCTCTGTAGTTTGACTAAGGGCTGCTTGTCGGGTTTCGGCCAACCTTTTGCGGCGGCCATCCATGTTAGAAAGAGCATCGCGGCGTTGAGCTAGCGACATGTTCCTGAACTCTGCGGAAAGATAAAGAAAAAATTATTTAAAAAGCGGGAAGATGTAACTTAAATGCTGAGAATAAAACAAAATAGAGTTGAAGGCGAGAATTCATACTGTAGACTTCGAACATAGCCGTACAACAGTATTCATCCCGCTGACAAGGTTCACATTCTGAGCCAAAGCAGTTTTTTGAATGGAGATCCCAACAAGGGTAAGGAGTATGAGTGATTTTCACGCGGGATTCATCAGTCGGGAAAGAGAAATCCGGGAAGCCAGATTCCCGCAAAAGAGCTGGATTGGAAAGAATCTCTCGCCATGAAAATAGGGCGAGGCCAGTGTCTGATGCCTCAGCAAGAAATCGGAGGATTCTTTCTTTAAGACGAGTATCTCCAGAGACTAAGGCTTTTTTGGTTTCGATTTTTGGGTTAATCTCTCTCAAGTCACCACCATCATGCGACCAACCAACGCGAGATGTTATTAAAAGCGGTTTGGACTGCCAGTTGTGCACTTTACTGAGAAGGGGAGTAAGGATCTTGGTTTTTCCATATTTTACAGATAAACGTTTTTCAACTACACCTTCTCGCTGAGAGACGGAGGTGTAGCCATCGAAAAATTAAACAAATAAAGGAAGAGAAGGCTCGTGTTTTAGGGACCGGCATATGAAAATATAACTTACTAAAATTCAAAAAACATTGGGATGAAGGTCAACAATGGCGGCATGAGTTTGATGAAGGAAAGCGGAAATAAAGGGATCCAAGGGGAGTCTGAGCCCGGCCTCAAACTGCGAAATATACGCGACAATCCCATCTGTCCGTTGTCGCATCACGGCAAGGTCTTCATCGTCAGTGTAAGGCTCAATGCGATAAACATTATGATCAATGCCATACTTTTTTGTGTATAGGGGTTTGAATGTTAGAGGACGAGGCACTAGTTGTCGCAATGGCGGTAACATTGGGTTGTTCAGAAGAAACCTGGGCTTCAGAGGAAACCTGGGCTTGAGAAGAGGTCCCCGCGGCAAGAGTATCTGAGACATCATGATTAGAAGAAGAGTTGGCAGAAGACATATCTTCTCCCTCGCCAAAACTGGATTGAACCTGTTTAGAGAAGCGACTACGTAAATCGGGAGCCGCGGGATAGGGAGTATCAGAGAAATCAGATTCAAAGCGGGAATGGTAGAAAGAACAAATGTGTGAGCATAGTTCAAAGGTGTTGTGGAAGGTTTGCATTGGGGCAGACTTAGATAAAAAGGGGGGACCTCTAATCTCTAAAGTGCTAAGGACGGCGGCTTCAGCGTCATGTCGCATGCGCATAACATTCAGATCCTCGCGCGGGATCCTAGCCCATGTCCCCACTTCAACCCTATAGTATCCCCCCGTGTGTAAACTTTGGCCAAATCTAATGGCCCAAGTGCAACACTTGGTTCTCGCCATTACGCGAGATAGCAAAACCAAAAGTAAAGAGCGAAAATTGAAGAAAAGGCGAGAAATCAAGCAAATACCTGGAAAAGCGTGACTGGGCGGACGGAGACGATGAATATGGCCGGAAATCAGCCGGAATCTTCAAAGATATGAAGAAAATGGTTAAAATCACACCCAGGAAGCTTTAAATCAAAGAATCGTGACCTTAAAAGTGAGTATCTCAAAGAAATATGGAAAATGAACGGTGAAATCTGTGGGAAAAGGGGGTTTTTCTCAGATGAGGTTCGCCGAAAAATAGAGAGAGAGCGGAGGACGGAGTAACTGGAAAATGAAAAATGTGATACTAGAGACTGACCTTAGCACCGTGAAGACGAAGAGGCGTAGTGGAGACGAAGAGACGCTCGAAATTTCTTAAGGAAAATGACGATTCGAATTTTTAAATTTCCCTCTCCTTTAATGTGGTTATTTAAAGGGAAGCACGAAAATCGAGGCGTTGTACGACACTGACAAACCGCCCCAACCCATTAACCCTAGCTTGACACGTGGCGATGTGCATGCCAGCTAAATCCTAATCTCGCCCTAGAGGTTATGGCGGGATTATGATCACGTGCCTTGTGATGAATTTCTCGCCTGGATCATAAATAATCCAGGTCTCGACATTGGGGGCTTCTGATGCGATATAGAAAAATTGGATTTGGCCCAAAGGGATTTATGGGCCCAATACCTCCTAACGGGCCCACTAAGTAAAGGTAAGGGCCCCAATGGCAGGAGCACAGATGCGAGAAAGGACCATCCCGCCAAGTGGCACGAGAGTAAGTAAGATAAGATTGTCACTCCGGAGAAATAGACATATGACGGAACCCTGTGGCGGGAATCAGCGTGGTCGACATCACTAAGGTAGGTCGCGGTGCCGGCATGACCGCTTGGCTTGGTTGTCGCCTACGACTTGAACCCCATTATCCCGTCTTTGTATAAAATAGCTAACTGTAGCTTGATGTGACAAGCCCAACAGTGAAATCTCACTTAGTGAAGGTGGTTGGAGACCCTTGACGGATGATTGACACGTGTCCCCCATGTGCAAGGCACATGGGGGCTTGAGGTATAAAATAGAAGATTGGTTCATTTGCATGATAAGTTTTCTCTCTCCTCTCCTAGCAATATCTCTCTCTAGGGTTTCCATTGTTTTACTTGATTTGAGCTACTAATCTTACTCTCACACCGGAGGGGGTTCGCCGGAGACACCCCCGACCTAGTTAACATTCTTGCATGTGTGTAGGAGGTCGATCAAAGGAGAAGAAGCCGAAGTATCCAACCATTTTTCAGTTCCTGTGCAACCATAGATTTTTCATGGCAGCATCAGGTACGAATGACATTTATGATCTAGGTTCATTTTTTATGAGAAAATTGGGTTTTGTTGTAGATGGGTGATACTCTAGTAGTGGAATGCAATTGATCTGCTTGTGATTATTCATGAATTGTGTGCGTGATTTTTTTTTGGGTAATGGTGCTGGCGGTGGTGGTGATTGTGGTGATGATGGCGGTGATGTGAGGTAATGGTGGTAGTAGTGATGGAGGTGGGGAAGATTGTGGGAAAACAATAGGGAGTTTGAGAGAAATTCATTTTTAAACCTATACCCCTTCATTTCATTGAAATTTACATACTTAATTCTTTTGTCTAATTAGTTTCATTAGTTTTTTATTTTACAACTTCGCCCCTTATACTTCCTAGTTTATAAATAGGGTAATTTGTACTATCCCATCTATACTACTCGTATATTAAAAGCAAGAAAGTGGCAAAAATAGAAATTTGGCGCTAAAAAACGTTAACATCAAGTGGTTAAATTTGGAAATCTGTCAAGGATATTTTAGTCATTTACATTCGTGACATAAATGTAGCTATTAGATGCATTGATTTACGAATTGGGACACTTGGCTTCTTTTGATTGAATGTCTTGATTTACGAATTTTTTTCCTCCCAAATTTTTTGACCTTCATTATTTTATAATAGATTAATTTTTTTAAAAAAAATACACCAAAATTCATTAAAAAAAAAATTCTCTACAAATAGAGACTTTTTTTTCATTTGATTCGGACACAGGAATAAAAAACCTTTTTTTTAAATATAAATTTCCTAATTAACTTAGTAAATTTTCCTTTTTAAATTTTCAATATACTTTAAGATAAAATTAATTAAGTGTGGAGTATTTTTTTTTAATTATAAATGATATTGATAGTAATAATAAGTATTATACTAATCATAAAAAATAAAAATAAAGAATATAAAATAAAATACAAGTGGTGGGGTCTAGGGTGATTAATATAAAATAAAAATAAAGAATATAAAATAAAATTATTCTACTATTCGTCTGAAAAAATTAGTATTTATAAAGATTAATATTGGAAAAGGTGGACATCATTTTTAAAATTTTGACCCAAGTATATGTCAATATTCTAAAAAAAAGTAAAGATAATATGAATTGGTATTTCGAAAGAGGGAGAGGAAGAAGTGGGTTGGGTTTGATGAGAAAGTGCATGTCAATATTCTAAAAAAATTTGACCGAAGTGCATGTCAATATTCTAAAAAATACGTTACAAAAATAGTATACTTAGAGAACTAACACTCTTAATTTTTTTGAAACCATTAATTATTGTAAGATTTATTATGAAACGAAAAAATAAAATACGTTTATTTTGAAACGAAAGAGCATATGTTAGGAGATCGAATCTCCTATATCACTTTTGTATACATTGTGTATCACAAGTGATTCAACAGATATACATCATTCATCACATCATGATGATCCCAACCTTAATATCGCATATCCATTTGATCACTTTTATTGACAATGTGATATAGAAAAGTGATACAGGAGATTTTATCTTATGAGTATGAGTATAAGTATGAGTATATGTAGCACATGGGAATTTGACCTGCTGGCTAGAGCTTATGGCTTTCAACCTGGAGGTCATGAGTTCGATCTCTCCAGAAGTTAGAGGGAAGACTTTCTCTTCCTAGGATTTATCTAACCTGGAGGTCATGGAGGTCATCCCCCAGAAGTTAGAGGGAAGACTTTCTCTCCCTAAAATTTATTTCCTATAGGATTTATCTAACCTGGAAAATATGAGTATACGATATCCAGACCAATATAAACTCGTTTTCTCACAATAACCGGTGACATTTTATGCTTTTCCAAGTACAACTTAATTAAAAACAATTGTATATATTTGTATATTATTTGTAAATTACATTAAATTTTTAGCTGCAAAAATGCAAAACTTAATTTGTTACGAGATAAAAAATTGTGATACTTATTATAAAATAATATTTCAAGTCATAGCACAAAATTCAAAATCATGATTAAGATTCACTAAATCCTTCCTTCTATAAATACATAATCATAATTAATTTAAAAATATTGTACCATCACTTTTAACCACAATCAAAGATAAATAAAAGTAAATAATCCTACATTTATTTCCACCACCCCATCTGCCCAACGTGCCCTCCTTTATGTTTACGTTTCTTTTTAATAATCACTCCCAAACGCTTTACTTAAAGTTGCATAATTATACCACACCCACTAAGCTCATCAACCATTTTCTGATCTTGTCCCCCTTAAAGTTTCAATATTTTAAATCCAAATATTTAATTGTTTTCATTATTTTATTTTTCTTACAGTTTTTTTATTTAAATAAATTAATATATATATTAGAATAAGTCTGTGTCCGAGGACACGTTATTTTTTTTTTAATTAAGCTCGTGTCCGAGGACACTTTTTTTTCTTTAATTTTAATTTTTTTTTAAAGGACAAAATGAAAAAGAAACAAATGTATAAAAACAAAATGAGAATTTCATCACATGCAACTGTTCAAAGAACTGTAGCAAGGACCTCCCTAATTTATACTATAGATAGATGTCAGCCCAAATCATGGCGTCGACATTGCAGCTAATGCGGGATAACTGCCAGCATATAAAAGATGACTGGCCCACGACAACCTTACAGCAAGCACTGGGTGACATTAGCAAACTTTGTGTTAACTGTCCCATGTTACTCATCTATCCCAAAATAGAATGTCTCCCTTCTCCGACTCTCCCATCATGTAATAAAATGGAGTAATACTCTACCTACTTGAAACACTTTAAGAAAGAGATTAAAAAGTTTAGCATATTTGATAAGAAAAATTGCAATCATTTAATTAATTAAGATTGTCTTAAAAAAATACTACTCCCTCCGTCCCACTTCAATTGATCCACTTTTCTTTTTGGGACGTCCCACTTCAATTGATCTATTCCATAAATGAAAAATTTTCCATATATTTATACCCTTATCATATCCACATATTTACAAAAAAACCAATCATTAACTTACTATTCCTCCCACTCATTCTCTCTCCTATTAAATATTTTTAACTTTTACATTCTCTCTCCTATTCCCTACCACACATTTAACTTTTACATTCTCTCTAATCTAATTTCTACCCACTTTATTCATTTTTCTTAAAAATCGTGAAATTCACCCTGAGACCAATTGAAGTGAGACGGAGAGAGTATTAATTTTAAGCTGGAAATGAGTAGCTTAAGCAATTAAGAGGAGAAAGAAAGAGTTAAAAATAGAATGAGTTCAAATTCATCCATCAACTATTTTATTTATATATTAAATGATACTTTCTTTTGTTGAAATATTTTAACTTTTCATATAAATTATATTTGATCTAGTATTAAAATGTAATTTTATTTATATTAAACTATTGATATTAATAATATTTTAATAGAGTATCATAATTTTAAAAAAAATCATTTTTGTCAAAGTTTAGACAAATTTATCAAAATAATTAACAAGATAAATTTTATTATGGGTCAAAGAAAGTACTAATAAAAAATATTTAAATATTATGAAATATAATCTAATTATAATAATAGTGACGTATATGTTGAAGACTTTATTTTATTATACACTAATTAAGATTAGTCAAATAATTTTTTTAATGTTAAGTTCAAAATTTAAATAAATTCTGATATAAGTGATTTGTCATTATCAAACAATCTGAACTCTTAAAATTCAGCAATTTAATAATTTCAGCTCTATATTTTTCAGCTTTACATTTTCAGAGCTTAATTTTCAGTTTTACCAAACAGGCCCTAAGTAAGATTAGTTGCCTAACAATTGCTAGTATAGACACCAAAAATGTTTGATTGCAATTCAGTAGCTAAATTAGAAACTACAAAATTTTTGTTGCAAACTCGTTCAAATTAGCAATCGAGGTGGCTAAAACACAAATAAAGTTTTGTTACAAGTTACTTGCTTCGAGTACTGTTCCTTTTCTACCTTGGCCATGACAATGACAAGAAAACAAGAAAGAAAGAAAGAAAGGAGTATAAGAGATATTGTCATCCTGGCTGATTTGTGCATATTCGCGATTTATCTCTGTTAGGGCACTGTGAGACCGGTAGCTAGTGATCCAAAAATAATCCGACGAAACTGAAAATGTGGGTAAAAAAAAAAAAAAAAAAAAAAAAAGTTGAACTGATGAAATAATAGATAGATAGATAGATAGATCCATCACACATTCATCACACATTTAAAAATATTATTACCAAGAAATATGGCAATTTTGCTATTGGCAGAGACACGGCTTCAGTGTCTGTCTGCTTCTTTTTTGCTTTGCTTTTTGTCGTCATTTGTAGAAAGTTGCCTGCGTGAAATAGTGGGGGACAGATTGACAGAAGGAGTAAGATTCACCTCTCATTTAATTCATTTATTATGTTAGCTTTTTATTTATGTAATGAGTAGTGAAATACTCCCTTCGTACTTAAAAAAATTGTCCTGTTATATACTCCCTCCGTCCCATTACAAACCACAAACTTTCCTTTTTGGTCGTCCCATTACAAACCACAAACTTTCTAAAATGGAAAGGAATCTTTACTATTCCCTCCACTCATTCTCTCTCCTACATTATTTTAATACTCACAACACCATTATAATTCACTATTTCCTCCACTATAATTCACTTTTCCTTAATTCTCGTATCTACAGTAAATTTCCCATTACTAATGGGACGGAGGGAGTATTTTACATTTATTAAGAAAAAGCTTTACATTTTTGTATCTTAGTAGATTTGTACTAACATTCATGCTTAAATTTAGAAATGAGACATATTTTTTTGAACAAATCAAAATGACAAATGGAACAATCTTTCAGGTTTCAGGAACGAAGGGAGTATGAAAGATCAATGAATGAAAACTAACAATGTTGTAACCAATGGCCCACCAAAGATTTTGCTTCACGGTCTTCATAGTTAGTCTCCTTTATTTAAATACCCAGATATCCCCTTTCTCTTTTGCATTCACATTGCATTGCATGGAAAACACTGAAATTATTAAATAGGTGAATCTCCTTTATTTAAATACTCTTAGGATTAATAACAAGGATTCCTAATAAAACAAGATCAAATTATTCGTAACAATTATCAAGAGATAATTAAGGACACAATTAAAGAAAATTAGCATTTCTTGTTTTCTAAATTGACGACTTATTAACATTTTGTATAGATAGAATTAAATATGGAAGGTCAAGCCATTTAATATTTGATACTCCCTCCGTCCCGCTAATATTAGCACACTTTTCTTTTTGGGCGTCCCGCTAATATCCGCATACTCCCAAAAAGGAAACTTTATATTAATAAAATATTCACCCAACCCCACTCATTCTCTATCCTACATTATTTTAATACTCACAACACCATTATAATTTATTACACCCTCCACTCATTCTCTCTCCACTCATTCTTTTACACTC
Source organism: Adenophora triphylla var. japonica (assembly GCA_022495995.1). NCBI lineage: Eukaryota > Viridiplantae > Streptophyta > Magnoliopsida > Asterales > Campanulaceae > Adenophora > Adenophora triphylla. The sequence continues at coordinate 266,210 of JAFEMH010002819.1, read as the reverse complement.
ACAACATTTTATTAAAATATCATATTCCTTAATTCCCGCGCAAACAGTGTTTGTGCTAATATTAGCGGGACGGAGGGAGTATATACTCCCTCCGTCCCAGTCCAAAAGGCACAAAACCAATCGCGCACGCAAATTAAGGAAAGTGATGTAGGAAAGAGAAAAAGTTTAAATGTTGTGAGTATGAAAAATAAATAGGAGAGAGAATGAGTGGAAGGAATAGTTAGGAGAGAGAATGTTGTGAGTGTAAAAGTAAAGCAGGAGAGAGAATGAGTGAGTGGAATAGTAATAAAAACTTTCCTTTTTGGGACTGTGCCTTTTTAAATGGGACACCCAAAAAAGAAATTTGTGTCTTTTCAGCCGGGACAGAGGGAGTATATTTATTACCTTTCTTAGATATAAGGAGACTAGTTTTAAATGTTTACATAGGGAAAGGGAAAGCCTAGATTAATTAGTCGTTAATTGGGGCTTAAGGTGGAGAGAGATTGAAAGCGTGAGTTTTTAGGAAACAATGTGTTTTCTTATTCAAATCAATATCACACATTTGTTAAGATTGATTTTGGGACTTTCATGGAAAGATTTATATTGTCCTATTGTGAAAAGGATTTTATTCTAGGAAATAAGTTGTTTCCTATTTCAAATCAAAGAGGAATTTTTGGTAAGTTGATTTTATGCTTTTATGGAAAGATTCATAAGTATCCTACTTTCAAAAGGACTTTGTGAATATAGTAAATATCTTTTATTTATATACATAGTTTTATATTAGGACTAACCTACTAACAATCTATTCCTTTGTGAGTGTGCTTTATGTTTCCTTGTAGGAATTGGATTCTCACATATGGAAGAGTTTGGATTCGTGAAGATCTTCTCAAAGGTGCCTATAAATACAAGGGATTAGCACAAAGAGAAGACAGAGCTTTAGAGATTTATTCTGAGAGACAGTACTCTTTGTTCTTCACGTTTTCATATTGTTGATTTTAGGTTGTGAGTGAAGGTTGTGCCTTACATCCGTAACTCACATCTAGGTTTTCATAGAGTTCTTTGTTTTACTTCTGACTAGAATAGGTCCTACTTGGGAAAGGGAAAGTGTTCTTGTCGTAGAAGGTGATTAGAACTCGTTTAGTATTTTAGTATTTTAGTTTTTCACTTATTTGTTTTTGTAAGCATCAAAAGTTTTTATAGTGAAAAGTTTTTGGGCGTAAGCCTAGTTTGCTGATCTCACAGATCAGTAAGCGTATATAACTCTTGAGTTATTGCTTTTAATTGTTTTATTCCGCTGCGTTATTGGTGGATGTGTGGACAGTTGTAAGACACATTTGTACTCACATTCGTGAACTGTTGAGTTGTTTTAAGCTTCCTAGCTACACGAAACTTTCAATTGGTATCAGAGCCAACTCTCGATATATTACTGAGTGTTGATCCAGAAAGTGTAGTCATTATGGAATGCCAAAATCACCAAAACAGGCATCCTGTCTTGGATGGTACGAACTATTCTCTTTGGAAGTCTAAGATACGTAATTACATCAAAAGTATTGATGAAAGAGCTTGGATGTGTATCCTTGTTGCATGGCAACCTCCTACTGTGGAGAAGAAGTCTGCCTCTGGTGTTGGTGAGTCTATTTTCTAAAGAAAACCTGAAGAGCAATGGACTCTTGAAGAAATTCAGGCTGCAAATTATAATTCAAAAGCTATGGGTGCTATTTCCAGCCATGTTTCTGGGAATATGTACAAGCTTATCACTAATGAGAGTGTAGCCAAAGCTGCTTGGGATATTTTGCAATCACAATGTGAGGGAGCACCAAGTGTAAAACCTACTAGGCTTAAAATTTTAATGGATAGGTTTGAATTACTTCGAATGGAAGAGTCTGAGGACATAGTTTCTTATGCTGCAAAAATCCATGAAATCTCCAATGAATGCACTAGACTAGGAGAGTCAATTTCGAATGCTAGATTAGTAAGCAAAATCTTAAGAACTTTGCCTGAAAGGTTTAATATCAAGGTTGCTGTCATTGAAGAGACGAATGACACCAACACAGTAGAATTAGAAAAAATTGTTGGTATTTTAACTGTTTTTGAACTCAATCTTGAAGCTCAACAAAAGAACAAGGCAATAAGTATTGCCCTTAAGAGTTCTGCAGCTATTTCAAAGGAAATAGCTGACCTTTCCTCTGAAATTAATGAGTCTAATCTTGAGGAAGATGATGTGGTTGTAATCACCAAGAAATTCAATTTCATTCTGAATAACAAAAGGAGAAACAAGTTTCCTAGAAAAACCTCTCAAGATTTAGAGAGACAAGATGATAATTCTGATGAGAGGTTCAAAAAGAAAAGTTTTGATAACAAGAAATCCTCTGATTCAGTGCAATGTAGAGCATGTCGTGGCTTTGGTCACTTTTTTCTAATGAGTGTACTAACACACTTAAGAAAAGGGGAATGAGCTTAATTGCCTCTCTAAGTGATAGTGAGGATGAGGAAGATGCTAACATGCCTGTGATAAACTGCCATTCTGTGTTTAATGCTCATTTTGCAGAAATTGGTGAAGGAGTTCCTGAGGAATATTTGAATGTGATCCCAGATGTGAACACATCCGTTGACACATCTGATCTGATTTTCAATTGCTTCACTGTAAAAAGATATTCTGATGATGAAGATAGGGACATTCCCTATGAGGAACTTTTTGCAACCTACAGAAAGGTGCATACTGATTGGATAAAGGGGTTGGACAAAATTGAGGTATTTACTAAGGTAAATAAATCTCTTTCTGATAAATTAGTTGTTTGTGAAGATGAGAAAACCAAACTTTCAAAAGAAATTGAGGTGCTTGCTAAGGTAAATAAATCTTTGTCTGATAATTTAGCTGTTTGTGAAGATGAAAAAGCCATACTTTCAAAAGAGAATGATGATCAAAAATATATCATTGCCAAACTTGAAGTTCTAATAACCAAGAGAGAAGTTGAATTCGAAAAATTCAAAACTGATTTTGAAAAAGCTGAAAGTACAGTAACCAAGTTAAATACTGGGAAAATGAAACTTGATGAAGCTATTGTTCTTGGTAAAACTGGAAAAACTGGCATTGGTTTTGAGAAAACAAAATTTGTAAAGGAAGGATGTGAGACTTCTACTTCAAAAAGTGTGAAAAAATCAATTTTGAGAGAAAAAACTTTTTTGAGTGAGAAAAGGCCAAGGAGAAGGCACTACATCTGTCATTATTGCTTTGCTCCTAGGCACATTAGACCCTTCTGTCACAAATTAAAGGTTGATAAGAAATATGGTTTTTATCAGTCTCAGATGTGTGGAAAGATGTATACACATCCGGACACACATCCATGTAATCTGAGACCTCTGCACCACAAAAAGAAAAGTGAAAAACAGTGGGTGGCCAAACCAAGTGCTACCTGCAATGTTGTTTACTCTTCCCTCAAGAGTAGTGTCTCTGATTCTTGGTATTTTGATAGTGGGTGCTCTAGGCACATGACTGGAAATCAAGCTTTTCTAGTAGACTATGAGTTAATCAATAGGGGAAAGGTAAATTTTGGTGGTGGTGCTCAAGAAAAAATCATTGGGAAAGGTACCCTAGATGTGAAGGGATTCCCAAAACTTCACAATGTGTATCATGTGGAAGGTCTTAGGACTAATCTCATTAGTATAAGTCAGTTATGTGATGATGACTTATATGTGAAGTTTGATAAGAAGATGTGTGAGGTGTTTAATGAGTCTAACACATGTGCTCGATGTTCATACTTTGGTAACATCCTTGATTCCTGGTATAGAAGGAGAAAAAGTTATGTCTCCTTGTTCATAGTTGAGGCTAAATATGTTGCCCTTGAAAGTTTCTGCACTCTGTTGCTATGGATGAATCAAATGCTGAAAGACTATGGATTAAATAGCAAAATTTTGACTGCTTTTTGTGATAACAAAAGTGCCTTGGACATATCTAAAAACCCTGTCCAACATTCTAGAACAAAGTACATTGATATTAGACATCATTTCATTAGGGATCTTGTAGAACAAAAAACTGTGTGTCTGGAATTTGTTGGGACTGAAAATCAATTGGATGACATATTTACAAAGGCATTAGATTTGGAGAGATTTTCCTCCTTGAGGAAGTCTCTTGGTTTGTGTGATATCTAAGGCTGTGAGCACAAATGTGTCTCACATCCTCTAACACATCTATAGATTAGATTAACTGAAAAAAAAAATTATATAAAAATAAAAATCAAAAAAATATATCATGCATTAGCACGAAATTTCTCAGTGTGGTCACTTGTGAGTCTTCATCTTGATATTGTTTTTTATCACTTAATTGTGAGCACTTCCTGTTCATATCATCTTTTGGTGACTTGATATAACCTTCCTAGGTATCTCACAGTGGGTGCTAAAAAGAATATATATATATATATATATATATATATATATATATATATATATATATATATATATATATATATATATATATATATATATATATATATATATATATGTGTGTGAGAAACAGCTACTTCACCCTTAGTATGAAGCCATACCATTGTGATCAAGTGATTCTCATAAGAAATCTTGAAATCAAACTTGACAAGATCATTGGGAAAAAGGGCTATCTTTGGGATCAAAGAAAAGTGAAAGCTACTCACAATGCAAAAATCCACAACAAAAATTGGTGGATGCATCCTAGAGGCTGTGCAGATTGGATTATTGCTCATTGACTTTTTGTGATCTAAATGTGTCCCCAAATGTGACTCACATCCTATACCACATCCATAAGCTGAGATTTTTTCCTTCACCTGTGTGTTTGCATCATACTAGGCATACCGCATTTTTAGGTCATATAGGATGCTTTGTAAATATGCTAGTTAATTCATTTTTATTCTTAATTTATTCTTTGATTTAACATGTTTTTGATTTCCAATATCTCCCATGAAAGAAAAAGGTGTGTATCAATCTGTATTTAAAAAGGAAAGACAATTTTAAAGGGATTCTGTTGAAAAAGATATGGCTGAAGTGATTTTTTGTTACCATAAAACGTTGGCAAAATTTTGATTTATTCTAATTCCTATTTTTTCGTGATTTGGGGTGTGGTAATATCAAAGGGTTATAAGCCGTTGGAGGATCTTTATGAAATTTTGGCTGTGTGAGACCTTTTTGGAAAAAGGATTCCTTAATTCAGTTGGAAAGGGAGAGTTGTATGTTTAATTGTGTGCCTCATCTGTCACATATCTTTAATCCTTCATTGTGCTTCGTTCCCCTCTGCCCCAATTTTTATCTCTCACACACACACCATATATTTCTCTCTCTTTGTATGTCTAACCAATCTGCAGAATCAATGGAGCTGAAGCTGTGGATGTGCGTCAGGATGTGGCCACATCTTGTCACACATTTGCAGATTCTTTTGATGCAATCATGGAAGCCTTTGATGCATAAATTGTTGCAGCTGCTGCTCTCAATGCTCAACTGATTACCTCCCAGACACATGCCAAGAATTTGAAGGTGGATCTCCAGTAATGGGAGACTACACTTTCTAGTCAAAAAGGGGGAGAAGAAGAAGAAAAGGATAGATGAGAATGATACTGATGTTGTCTTTGCTGCTACTGCTGATGTTTCAGTAGAGATGCTTAAACTCAGGGGGAGTTTTACTTTTTGATCTTACTTGTGAATGAAACATCAACAGGTTTGCTTTTAATATTTGTTAGTTTGCTTTTAATATTCGTTTTAGTTATCTGTTAGTTTTAGTCTTGATCTGTAATCCCTAAATACTTTGCTGAATGTCTGCTTTAGTCTATATTTGTTGAACTGCAATTTTTGGTATTGACTTGTTCTATGCAGTTTTGTGTGGATGTGTTGACACATTTGCACACACATCCATTCATGGGGAGTTTTCGAATCTGAAAATGTTGGTCATAGTAATCAAATCATAAATCTTTAGTTTTGATCAGAAAGTCCAAAATAGGGGGAGATTGAAAGTGTGAGTTTTTAGAAAACAATGTGTTTCCTTATTCGAATCAATATCACACATTTGTTAAGATTGATTTTGGGACTTTCATGGAAAGATTTATATTGTCCTATTGTGAAAAGGATTTTATTCTAGGAAATAAGTTGTTTCCTATTTCAAATCAAAGAGAAATTTTTGGTAAGTTGATTTTATGCTTTCATGGAAAGATTCATAAGTATCCTACTTTCAAAAGGACTTTGTGAATATAGTAAATATCTTTTATTTATGTACATAGTTTTATATTAGAACTAACCTACTAACAATCTATTCCTTTGTGAGTGTGCTTTATGTTTCCTTGTAGGAATTGGATTCTCACATATGAAAGAGTTTGGATTCGTGAAGATCTTCTCAAAGGTGCCTATAAATACAAGGGATTAACACAAAGAGAAGACAGAGCTTTAGAGATTTATTCTGAGAGACAATACTCTTTGTTCTTCACGTTTTCATATTGTTGATTTTAGGTTGTGAGTGAAGGTTGTGCCTTACATCCGTAACTCACATCTAGGTTTTCATAGAGTTCTTTGTTTTACTTCTGACTAGAACAGGTCCTACTTGGGAAAGTGAAAGTGTTCTTGTCGTAGAAGGTGATTAGAACTCGTTTAGTATTTTAGTATTTCACTTATTTGTTTTTGTAAGCATCAAAAGTTTTTATAGTGAAAAGTTTTTGGGCGTAAGCCTAGTTTGCTGATCTCACAGATCAGTAAGCGTATATAACTCTTGAGTTATTGCTTTTAATTGTTTTATTCCGCTGCGTTATTGATGGATGTGTGGACAGTTGTAAGACACATTTGTACTCACATTCGTGAACTGTTGAGTTGTTTTAAGCTTCCTAGCTACACGAAACTTTCAGAGATGAAAAGAAAGGATGAGAAATATTCAAAAGTAAGGTGGAGAGAGATGAAAAGAAAGGGAGATGCTTTGTTTATATCTAAGAGGGATTAGAATATGATTATATGCTGTAATAATTACACGCGTAGAATAGGACATGAGTTGGGGTTTACTTTTAGCTAAAGTTTTTCTAAAGTTTCAATCCTTTTTTACAACGAGTGCGTCTGGGGAGAAACGCGTTTCTCCGTCGCGTATGGAGAAACGGGGCTTATTATGTCGCGCGACGTAAGTAGCCAGTTTCTGGATATCCTTTACAAAGCTTCTGGATATCCAGAAGCTTTGAAATTGATATCCAAAAGCTTTGTAAAGGATATCCAGAAACCAAGTATTTTTTCTGGATATTCTTTACAAAGCTTCTGGATATCCAGAACATTGAATATGGATATCCAGAAGCTTTGTAAAGAATATCGAGGAAAAATATTTGATTTACGGATATCTTTTCAAAGCTACATTTATCTTTTAACACGGATATCGCTTTCACTACGGATATCAGGAAGGCGATGAAGTGATATCAGGTTTTTGTGGCTAGGTATGTCGCGCTGACATATGGCCGTTCTCCATAAGCGACGGAGAAACGCGTTTCTCCCCAGATTTTGTGTTTTACAACACCCCATGCCCCATGCCCACCGAAGATTTTGCTTCACGGTCTTCATAGTTAGTCTACTAACTACTAAGCTCCAAAGCATCAAGTAAATGCAGGAAGACTAATATAGAAACATATTTATTACCTTTCTTAGATATAATTAAGGAGACTAGTTTTAAATGTTTATATAGGGAAAGCTTAGATTAATTAGTCCTTAATTGGGGCTTAATGACTTGTTTTTGACATAATCTTATGATGATGACGTAATCCTTCATTCGTAGATACGTAAATTAGTTGTCGTCATAAACTATCTTATAATTATCAAAATTGGAGATTTCATAAACAATTACTTTATAAGATTTTATAAATTTTTTAACACAATATTTTTGGGGAAACTAGTTTCTCCCTAAGTTATAAAAAGTTCTGTTTTTTTAAACTGCTCTTATATTCGTCAAATATTTGCAAGTTGAAAAAAATTGAACTTTTTATAATTTATAGAGAAACTGGTTTCTCCCAAAACTTACTCATTTTTTAATATAATGTAGAATAACAATTGTAAATTGTCTCATATATTTTTCATTCAAAAGTTTCAATTTTTACACTTTCACTTTTTCTTTATTTCTTTATTTTTCTGTAATTAATAAATTTTCGTGTATCACACAAATACATTGTTATTTTTTGACATTAAATTAAAAAAAAATATTGTTGTTCCAATCAAAATATCGGCACAAATTGAATCATGGGCAACTAAACAACTTGAATAGCATGAGTCACAAATATAAAGTTGATATGTTTTAGGTATGGTAAGTAGAAGAAAATAAATAAAATATTTCATACACAGTTTTTTGAGCAAATTTTATACACGAAGAAAAATATTGGCTCACATAATTTAATTAATGCAACTAATATATCATACGCTTTAAAAAACATAATTTATTTTAATGAAATAAAAATTGAATTATAATTTTTTTCGAGTAATCTATAACCAATTTTATCTTTTAAAAGTAATTAAAAACTACTCAAAGGACAATCTTTAATTAATTTTTAACAAACAATTTATTAGTATTATTTTAAATGAATCTATTTTTTTTTTGAAGAGAATCTACAATTAAATATTTATTTCCTACAAACAAAGCATCTTCACATTCTTAATATTTTTCGATTTAAACAAATAAGAAAAAATAATATGTTTCGGAAAGTTACCTCTTTATTCATTTATTCATATGTAAGTTGGCTCATCTATCTTCAAAAATAGGCCAATTAGTTATCCACATGATTGCTTTCAAAATACAATATTTAAGCATAAAAAAATAAATCTTTTTTTAAAATTTTTTTTTTTTAATATATCCTTTTTTTAATAGGCCCCTGCATAATATTTCAATTCAATAGGAAGACCCACATTTATACATATTTACAACAAAAATAATACTCCCTCCGTCCCAGAAAATGCTTCACCTTTTACCCAAAATGGCGTCCCGTTTGAAGCTTCACCTTTCCTAAAATGGAAAAGTTTTATTAATATTCTATTATACCCACTAACTATTTCCTCCACTCATTCTCTCTCCTAATTCACTATTACACTCACAACACTTTTTAAATTTACTATTTTCTCCACTAATTCTCTCTTCTATTTTCAAATTACACTCACAACATTTTTTTCTTTTCACCTATTTTCTTAATTTGTGTGCCGAACCTAGAATGGTGAAACATCTTTTGGGATGGATTGAGTATGTTTTTGAAAAAGATGAAATAGATTAGTAATTGTAAATAAAAAATCCTTAAATCAAAAAGATATGTAATTGAGGACCTAAACGCAAAATTTATGCGTAGGACTTGGGCCCACTTTAACTCCAAGCGTAATTCTATGATAGGGTAATGTTTGTTTTAAGCATGCTTATGTGGGTCCCTTTTTGTGGTCCTTTTCCTACAAGATGAACACGTGTATTTTTACGGATTCGAAAGGTCGCTTTCCCTAAACCGGTGGAAAACAGACGGAATTAACGTTGTATGAAAAAGGAAAGCATAAAAAGACTAGTATATATAGAAACATACTCCCTCCGTCCCACAATTTTAGGGACTTTTGGGTTTTCGAGAAAAATTAAGGAGGAAATATTATATTGAAAGTGTTGTGAGTGTGGAAATAAAATAGGAGAGAGAATGAGTGGAGAGAATAGTAAATTATAATGGTGATGTGAGTATTAAAATAATGTAGGAGAGAGAATGAGTGGAGGGAATAGTAAAGATTCTTTTCCATTTTAGGAAAGTTATATATTATTGTGGGACGCCCAAAAAGGAAATTTTCCTTATTATCATGGGACGGAGGGAGTATTAATTTATTACCTTTCTTAGATATAATAAGGAGACTAGTTTTAAATGTTTACATAGGGAAAGGAAAAGCCTAGATTAATTAGTCGTCAATTGGGGCTTAATGACTTGTAATCTTATGATGATGACGTAATCCTTCATTCGTATAATAGATACGTAAATTAGTTGCGAAATTTTTAGATGTCTGTTGCTAGTATATACTCCCTTCGTTCCATTTGACTTTTTAGTTGAATTTTGATCACAAATATATGAAAATTTAATTATATTCATGTTGGGGACGAATTTTTCACTATATGTATATGATTGGCATCTTAAGCAAGCAGGACAACATGTCAAGACGCCTCCACAACTTGACCTCTACAACTTGACCTTCACAACTTGACCTCCACAACTTGACCTCTACAACTTGACCTCCACAAGTTGACTTTTTACAAGTTGACTTTTTACAAGTTGACTTTTTACATGTTGACTTTACATGTTGAGTTCACATCTTGGACCGACATCTTGGCTCGACGTCTTCATCAACATCTTGAAACCGGACCAACTTGGGAGCAGTTTTGCGGTTGCTATTTTTTAGGAGCCATATGCGCATACCAGTTCAACCACGACTCTTCACCAACCACCATCAACAGTCATGCCCGAAATCTTCTTCTCAGCAACTCCATCATGCCGAGTTTTTAAGGATTTGATTATTATCTTTTTATTTTACCTTTATTATAAATAGGGGTATGGAGATTATGAAAAACACATGTATTCTCACGCACTGACGCTCTTGTAATCTCTCTCCATACTTCCGAGCTTGTAACTCACTGATCATAGTAAAACTTTGGTCAAGGTAGGTCTTCCAAAACCTCCCGAGGTTTTATGCCGGCGAACAAGTTGTTCAAGGGCTTTCCTCGTTAAAATTCCTTTGTTCGTTGATTATCACATACACAAATCTATATTCCATTGCACCCAATTCTTTCCTTGAAATATTTGGTTATTTACAATCACTTGTCGAAATTTGACCAAAACAATTTGGCGCCGTCTGTGGAAACTTTGGTTTTTTAGATTTGTTTAGAACATCAAAATGGTCAATCCAACTTCCGGTCAAGTAACCTCCGCTGCTGGGGGCAGGGCGACTGGGGGGCAGCTAGATGCACCTCGAGAGATGACCGCGTCTGAAATCAATCTTGGTTTCGTGACTAATATGACAACCATGTTGAATGAACTGAATAAGCGAATGGATGCTCAGCAGGATACCAATACTATGATTTTCAATGCAATTGAGAATCTGCGAAAACGGAATCAAGTTGAGCCTCAAGTTGTAACTCCATTATCGCCTTTATTTCCTAGAACTCTTTTTGGTGCAGGTACTGGGGGCAATCTTGGAGACATCCCCATGGCGAGTGCGGTACTGGCGATAGTACAACCGTGACAACCGGTCAAGTTGCCCAACATGGTCACACCTTCCCATTCACCAACCTGTGCCAACATCTTGCTATACTTATGCCACTCCGTCTTCAGGACAAACAGGAAGTTTTTATAATGCATTTGATCATTCTGCTTCTCAATTTTATGCTAACACTTTTGCAGAAAGTCAAGTTGCTAGAGAGTTGCAGCAGATCAAAGAGATGATTAGGAATGTGCCTGGAGTTACCTTGCCTTATCATCAAGCTTCTCCAACTTGTCATAATGAGTCTCACTTTGTTTCAGCAATAGCCAACATGGAGATCCCGAAGAGATTTGCAGTGCCCCACATGAAGAAGTACGATGGGAGCACAGATCCAGTAGAGCATGTGTTGCTATACCAAGAATTAATGGACATTATCAGCATCCCTTCAATCTTCAAAGAAGCCTGTCTTTGTAGGGGCTTTGGTTCCACCTTGTCTGGACCATCTTTGAAATGGCTAACCGGCCTATCTCTAAACTCTATATCATCTTATTCTCAATTAGTCAATATGTTTGTGAATCAATTTTCATGTAATAGAGCTTTTGAGAAACTAACTAGTGACCTCTACAGGGTGGTGCAACGACCTGACGAAAGCTTGAAAGACTATTTGAACAGGTTCAACAAAGAGGCAGTGACTATCCCCAACTTGAACATGTCCACAGCCACCGAGGCATTCAGATTGGGCTTGAAGAAGTGATCACCTTATTATGACGAATTGGTCATGACTCTATGCAAGAGACTTGAAGATGTCAGGACGAGAGCTGTTAAATTCATCAGACTGGAAGAAGATAAGCTCATAGTCCTAAAATAACCACAATGAGGCTGACGAAATAAGAAAAGATGACCGCCTATCTTCAACATGTCAAAATATTAGCAAAAAAGTACCTCAAGTTGTATTTCATGTAAGTTGTCATTTTTTCATAAAAGCAAACTCCAAAAACAGGTATGATTTAAATTTTGTCAAGTCATTTATTTATGTTTGTCAATTCTTATGTTATGCTAAAAATTCTTACTGACTTAAGCATCGGAGGGGTGTTAGTTAAGCTAACACCCAATCCTAACATGAATTTGTTTTGCGAGGTATACAACTTGAACAAGCGGAGTAGGCTCAACATGTTAACACGCCAGTACGGCTCCAACATGTTGAGACCTAAATTGGAGCAGGTCAAACATGTTAACACGCCAGTACGGCTCCGACATGTTTGAACCTGAGAAAGAAAGGCTCAACATGTTAACACGCCAGTATGGCTCCGACATGTTGAGACCTAAGATGGAGCAGGTTGAGCATGTTAACACGCCAGTACGGCTCCGACATGTTTAACCTGAGACAAAAAAAGTTCAACATGTTAACACGCCGGTACGGCTCCAACATGTTGAAACTTTAGCTGGAGAGGGATGGAACATGTTGACACGCCAGGACGGCTGATACTTGTTCTGTTTCTTCAAACGATTTGCCTCTGATCAAAGGTACATTTTACTTATGGTTAAAAGATTTACATCTTTTCTAAAGAATTAAGGTTTTGACACCTTCGCCTGGGCGCACGATTTCACACTTATTCAAGTTGTGACCATTGGTTGTAACATTAACATGTTACCAATATGAACACCCGAAAAAGATGAAATCATCTTCCAATCAACTAAGGAGTGAAGATTAACATCTTCACCGAAAATCAAGTTCAACACACAAAAGTAAGTCATGACAACACAAACATGACTCACACGATCCAAAGTAAACATGTCAAACAAAGACATGCCAAATCAAATATAAAAATTTTGAGGACCAACCCTCATCTAACATACCAAATTTCAAACACCTTAACTAATGTTACTTAAAGCTTTATCTGGATTTCTATCAAGCTTCGTTTATAAGTTCTCAATGCGTTGGACCACTCTTTGGCGTAATCAACCGCTTCCTTAATATCGGTGCGGGGAGTAGCAGTTTTAAAATTCCTTGACTCTCCAAGTTTTCTCCGAGTCAATAAATTTTGGGGGCAATTGTTGGGGACGGATTTTTCACTATATATATATGATTGGCATCTTAAGCAAGCAGGACAACATGTCAAGACGCCTCCACAACTTGACCTCTACAACTTGACCTCCACAAGTTGACTTTTTACATGTTGACTTTACATGTTGAGTTCACATCTTGGACCGACATCTTGGCTCGACGTCTTCATCAACATCTTGAAACCGGACCAACTTGGGAGCAGTTTTGCGGTTGCTATTTTTTAGGAGCCATATGCGCATACCAGTTCAACCACGACTCTTCACCAACCACCATCAACAGTCATGCCCGAAATCTTCTCCTCAGCAACTCCATCATGCCGAGTTTTTAGGGATTTGATTATTATCTTTTTATTTTACCTTTATTATAAATAGGGGTATGGAAATTATGAAAAACACATGTATTCTCACGCACTGACGCTCTTGTAATCTCTCTCCATACTTCCGAGCTTGTAACTCACTAATCATAGTAAAACTTTGGTCAAGGTAGGTCTTCCAAAACCTCCCGAGGTTTTATGCCGGCGAACAAGTTGTTCAAGGGCTTTCCTCGTTAAAATTCCTTTGTTCGTTGATTATCACATACACAAATCTATATTCCATTGCACCCAATTCTTTCCTTGAAATATTTGGTTATTTACAATCACTTGTCAAAATTTGACCAAAACAATTCATGAAATTCTAAAAATTTCTATTGATTCACCATTAATAATATTATCAACAACAACTTTTAGAATTTCATGAACATGATTAATCTCTCATAAATTTGTGGTCAAAGTTCAACAAAAAAAATCAAATTTCAGCCATTAGAGACACTTAATACATTCAAAAATTTCAGTCATAAACTTCTCTTTATTCATTAAGAAGTCTAAAGTGTGGGCACTATCATTTAGAAGATTATCTCCCTACTCTCTCCTTTATTCAAGAACAAAGATCAAGAACACACAATAAATTCTTTAGGTACACGCTTCCGTCTTCATCTTCTTCTCTTCTTAATTTAGTTGTGAGTCAGATTAGGGTTTATTGGATCATTTATGTTCCAACAATTGATATCAGAGCCTACTCATATTCTAGATCAAGTTTGAGTATTATGAAAAACCTTTACTCCCTCCGTCCCAAGAAAAGTGTCACCATATTAGGTCCGGCACACAAATTAAGGAAAAAAGTGGGAAGAAAAAATGTTGTGAGTGTAATTTGAAAAAAGGAGAGAGAATTAGTGAAGGAAATAGTAAATTTAAAAAGTGTTGTGAGTGTAATAGTGTTTTAGGAGAGAGAATGAGTGAAGGGAATAGTGAGTGAGTGTAATAAAATATTAATAAAATATTTCCATTTTAGAAAAGGTGACGTTTCAAACGGGACGCCATTTTGGGTAAAAAGTTGTTGGGCCCTACGTTTTTAATCAACATGTTTACAACTTGCATCAAACGACTTGGTACTAACGAACTTGAGTTGTTCTATTACAACTTGATCTTCTGCAGGTTGGAACATAGTTACGTTAACCCTATTTTTCAGGGAACGTGTCAAAGGAAGTGAAGACCAATTCAAAGACGTTTCCTCAGCAACAGATCGTTATCTCCTCCCTCAACAACAAATGGCGAAGATATCTCAACCGATCAACCTCTATCCCGAGATTTTAGGCCCACTATTCTCTTTGTAATTAGCCGTTGTAAGAGGTATAAAAGGGACCAAACACTGTATTTTGCACACACGGTTTTTCACTAGCTTAAGCTCCCTTGCATACACTCATAGTTCTGTAATCACCTCAATACTTAGTAAACTTTCGGTCAAGGCAGGTCCCAAAATCTCCCGGGGTTTTATGCCGGCGAACAAGTTGTTCAAGGGCTTTCCCTAGTCAACAAACAACTTGTGTCCATTTCTACTCAACTTGATAATCATTGTACCTAGATTCATATCACTTTAGTCATTTTTCTTATTCCTCGAAACGCTTGTTGAAATTTGACCAAAACAATTTGGCGCCGTCTGTGGGAAACTTTGATTATTTGCGTAGAAATGGTTAATCCATCGTCCGGCGGTCAAGGTGAGAGGAGTCAGCCACTTCCTATTTCCGGCACCCAGGGCAATCCATCTTCGAATGCGGAAGCTGTCAATTTGGAGATAATGTCCAACATGGCTGAGATGTTGAAGAAGGTGAATGACCGATTGGATGCTCAGGAGCATACAAACACCATGATGATCAATTCCATCGATGCCTTGCGTAAAGGGAAGCAAGTTGAAACTCAAGTATCTACTCCGTTTTCACCTTTACTTCCTAGATCTCTGTTTGGTGCAGGTACAGGATCAAGCCATTTTGGAGATATCCCTATGTCCAGTACCCTGCCAGCAGAAAGCACAATCGTGATGTCCATTCCAATCGAGCAACCAAGATTCAGCCTACCAGCTAGCCAACCTGTGTTGTCATCTTGCCACACCTATGCTACACCCTCAATGGGGCAAACAGGGAGTTGCTTTAATACTTTCGATACTTTCGCACCTCAGTTTAATAATACTCCTCTTTTTGCAGAGAACCAACTTGTTAAGGAAATGCAAACCATTAAAGAGTTGCTTCGAAGCGTGCCTGGAGTCAACTTGCCGTATCACCAAGTTTCTCCAACTTGCTATAATGAATCTCGTTTTGTGCCAGCAATAGCTAGTGTGGAGATCCCAAAGAAATTTTCAGTCCCTTATATGAAGAAGTATGATGGGAGCACTGACCCGGCAGAGCATGTGTTGCTATATCAAGAATCAATGGATATTATAAGTATCCCCCCTATTTTTAAAGAAGCATGTTTTTGCAGGGGCTTTGGCTCAACTTTGTCAGGACCAGCCTTAAAATGGCTAACAGGGCTTCCTCTAAACTCTATTTCTTCTTATGCTCAACTTGTCAATATGTTTATTAATCAATTTTCATGCAATAGGGCATTTGACAAGTTGACTAGTGATCTTTATAGAATTGTGCAACAGCCTAACAAAAATCTTAAAGAGTATTTGCACAGATTTAATAAGGAGGCAGTCACTATACCCAACTTGGACGTATCTACAGCCACAGAAGCCTTCCGTATAGGCTTGAAGAAGAGTTCTCTATTCTACAATGAATTGGTGATGAATCCTGCGAAACAGCTTGAAGAAATCAGAACCAGGGCCTTGCCTTTCATCAGATTGGAGGAGGACAGCTTGGCAATGGGGAAATCAACTGGGAGGACTCCCACTCCTCTATTTGAGCCCTCTGACAGAAAATCGGATTCCCATCATTATAATTCCAACAGGGGCAAACCCCATGTTAAATCTGAATCTTCTAGAATTCATGTTGTAGATGATGATCAAGAGGGAGATGATAATGATTATCAAAAAATTTCTGAATACTGCTTTTCTGTGGACATTGCAGGAATCCTGTGCGCCATGGGAAATCTTGGAGATAAAGCAAGGTGGCCCAAGAAGAATGACCAGTCAACAACTTGGAAGGACAAGTCCAAGTGGTGCGCATTTCATGAGGATTTTGGGCATACCACCGAGAATTGTTTTGCCTTGAGGAAGGAAATTGCTCATTTATTGTCCAAGGGTCTTCTTAAGGATTTGTTGGACAAGAAGAGGGTCGGAAGTGAATCCAAAGAACCTGATTTAGGGGAGCAGTCTAGACCCGAGAAAGTTGCACCTCCTCCAGCCACCAAGGTAGTGAATGTTATTTCAGGTGGGTCCCATATTTGCGGCACAACTTACTCTGCAGCCAAGCGTCATGCCAAAAGTTCTAAGGAGGATCAGTCAGAATTGCCTTCAAGGCGTCGTGACTTCACAGATGGTCACATTATTTCCTTTGAAGATGAAGATAAGGACAACACGTTGGACCCTCATCATGATGGTCTAGTTGTTCAGGTGCAGATTGCTAATTGTATGGTCAAGCGAATTCTGATTGACGGTGGCAACTCAGTCAACATAATCTTTACTCATGCCCTTGAAGATATGGGCATTCCTTTGTCCGAAGTTGTGAAGAATTCATCCGTACTGGTAGGGTTCAGTGGTGAGGTGAAGCAAACAGTCGGAGAAATCAAGTTGCCTATCTATTTAGAGGGTATGAATTATATGGAGAGGTTCTGTGTGATTGAATGCTCTTCCTCGTACAATGTCATTTTGGGAAGACCTTGGATCCACAACATGAAGGCCGTACCGTCAACTTATCACCAGTGCGTCAAGTTTCCAACACCTTGGGGCGTGGCCAAGTTGAAAGGAAATCAGCAAGTTTCTAAAGAATGCTATAAGGTCAATATGACGGCAAGTTCAGTCCCTTGTCAAGCATAGCAATTAAAGAAAAAGGCCCAGGATGTTCTTGAAGCAGTGGAGCATGAGACAAAAAGCGTTCCAGTTGATGAATCGAATCCTGAGGCCCAAGTACATGTTGGTATAGATCTTCCATCCGAAATTGAAGAGGAGCTGATCAAATTCCTGAAAAGTCAGAAATGTTGTTTTGCATGGAAGCATGAAGACATGACAGGGATAAGCAAGGACATCATTACTCACAAGTTGAACATTGATCCAACCATTCGTCCCGTCCACCAGAAAAGAAGGAAGTTTGCCCAGGAGCAGAACCAGATCATAAAGGACGAAGTTGAAAGGCTCTTGAAGTCCAAGATGATCAGGGAAGTTCAATATCCCAGGTGGTTAGCTAACGTTGTAGTGGTGGAGAAGAAGAATGGCAAGTGGCGAGTGTGCGTGGACTTCACCGACTTGAACAAGGCCTGTCCGAAGGATCCATTCCCTCTCCCTCATATTGATTCTCTAGTTGATGAGACAGCTGGCCACGATATCTTGACGTTCATGGATGCATCTTCCGGGTACCAACAAATTCAAATGGAGCCCTCAGACCAAGAAGATACGGCGTTCATGACTCCGGAAGGTATATATTGTTATATTTCTATGCCATTTGGTCTTAAAAATGCAGGGGCAACTTATCAGAGGTTGGTGAACAAGATGTTCAAAGATCAACTTGGTAAGACGATGGAAGTCTACATAGATGATATGGTAGTAAAGTCTAAGCGTATTGAAGATCATGTAGAACATCTCACTGAGGCGTTCAACATCTTAAAAGCTTTCAACATGAAGCTCAATCCGGCGAAGTGCAACTTTGGTGTTAGAGCAGGTAAATTCTTGGGATATATGGTGACCAAGAGAGGAATTGAAGCCAGTCCCGAGCAGATCAAAGCCATTCTCAACTTGGAATCTCCCAAGAATATCAAAGACGTCCAAAGGTTAACAGGTAGAGTAGTTGCTTTGAATAGATTTATATCTAAATCATCTGATAAGTGCAGGTTATTCTACGAAGTATTAAGAAAGAATAAACTCTTTCAATGGACTGACCAACATGAGGCAGCTTTTAAACAACTTAAAGAATATTTGGTGACGTCACCCCTACTTGCCAAACCAGAACATGGTGAGCACCTTTATTTATATTTGGCTGTATCTGAAAATGCTGTTAGTGCAGTGTTGGTAAAGGAAGTCCAAGGTGAACAGCATCCTGTCTACTATGTAAGTAAATCTTTGTTAGATGCTGAAACGAGGTACTCTCATCTTGAAAAGTTAATTTTAGCCTTAACTACTGCTGCTACAAAACTGCGTCATTATTTTGAAACACATTCTATAACTGTTAGAACTAATTATCCTATGAGAAATGTGTTGAGAACTCCAGAGATGTCAGGCAGGTTGGCCAAGTGGTCGGTCAAGTTGAGCACCTATGACATTTCGTATGAACCACGAACAGCTATTAAATCTCAAGCCCTAGCCGATTTCGTAGCTGACTTTAGTCCAAGTTTGCAGCTCGAGGTAGAACTGGAAGTACAACAACTTGAAGGTAAAACAATTCCTAGATTTTGGACACTATTTACAGATGGAGCTTCAAATTCCAAAGGAATTGGCTTGGGAATAGTTCTGAAATCCCCTCAAGGTGATATCATACCTCAAGCTGTATCTTGTGAATTCAGTGCAACAAATAATGAAGCTGAGTATGAAGCTTTAATTATGGGTTTAACTACAACTTTAAGTTTGAATATTACGCACATAAACGTATTTGTTGACTCTCAATTGCTAGCTAACCATTTTAATGGCAGTTACATGGCAAAGCATTCCAAGATGACCCTGTATCTCAAACATGTTAAGGCTTTAGCTTCAAAATTTCTGTCATTATCTTTGGAACAGGTCCCTAGAGAAGAAAACGCAGAAGCAGACGCCTTGGCCAACTTGTGTTCAACTTGCAAATCAATGTTGCATACTAATATCCCCATTATTTATGTTAAGTACCCGGTAATAGACCAAGTTGAGGAAACTCAAATGGTTACTCAACCCGCTGGGGCACAATATGCTAAACCTTCTTGGACCCAACCTGTAATTGAGTTCCTTCAACTTGGAACTATTCCACCAGATATTAAGAATGTTAGATCTTTTAAGATTCGTACTTCAACTTTCGTTTTGATAGATAATGTGCTATTCAAGAAGTCTTTTGCAGGACACTACTTGAGATGTGTCGATAATGAGCAAGTTGAACTGGTGCTTAAAGAAATTCATGAAGGAATATGTGGGAATCATTCTGGAGGAAAGGCATTAGCGTCAAAGGCCCTCAAGACGGGATATTATTGGCCAACCATGCGTCAAGATGCCATGAGCTATGTACAGAAGTGTGATGCCTGCCAAAGACACAGCAACATCTTGCATCAACCTGCTGAGCCTCTACATCCTATAGTCTCATCTTGGCCTTTCATGCAGTGGGGCATGGACATTGTGGGCAAGTTGCCTAAAGCTCCCGGAGGCAAAGTGTTCATGTTGGCATTAACCGATTATTTCTCAAAATGGATCGAGGCAGAAGCTTATGTACAGGTAAGAGACAAGGAGGTAATCTCATTTTTAAAGAAAAGCATCATTAGCAGGTTTGGCGTGCCATCGGAGATTATATGTGACAACGGGTCACAATTCATAAGTAAGAAGACCAGGGATTTTTGTACTCGTTGGGGCATCAAGTTGATCATGTCGCACCCGTCCATCCTCAAGCCAATGGTCAAGCTGAGTCAAGCAACAAGTTGATCATCAACAACTTGAAGAAGCGTCTAGATCAAAAGAAGGGAAAGTGGGATGAAGAATTACCACTCGTACTTTGGGCAGATAGGACCACTACAAAAGGAGCCATAGGTAGAACTCCATATTCTTTGGTCTATGGAGCAGAAGCTGTAATTCCAGTCGTGTTAACAATCCCAACAGCAAGGTATGGCTTATTAACTTAAGATGAAAACAATCTCTTTCTAACCCAAGATTTAGATACCATTGATGAGATCAGGGATTTAGCCAAAATAAGGATGACAGCTTATCAACAACGAATTGCAAGATCTTACAACAAAAATGTCAGAGTCAGAAGGTTCCAGGTTGGTGACTTAGTTTTGAGAAAAGTATTTCAAAATACAAGAGAATTGAATGCAGGAAAACTAGCTCCCAAGTGGGAAGGCCCATATCTCATCGATGCTGAAGCTGGCAAGGGTGCGTATTGGTTGTCAACCCCAAGTGGAGACAGAATCCCTAGAAGTTGGAACGCCATCCACTTAAAACTTTATTTTATGTAAGTCCAGTTATTTACAACTAGACTTCTCAGGTACGATTTATTTTTAAGTTCATTCATATATTTCAAGTTATCAAGTTTTATTGAGAATCCTTACTGACTTAAGCATCGGAGGGGCGTTAGCTACGCTAACGCCCAACCCTAACATGAATTTGTTTTGCAAGGTGCAACTTGAACAAACGAAGTAGGCCCGACATGTTGACACGCCAGTACGGCTGATACTTGTTGGGACCTAAAGTTGGAGTAGGTCTAAGAATGTTAACACGCCAGTACGGCTCCAACATGTTTAGATCTAAGAAGAAGGATTTCAACATGTTGACACGCCAGTACGGCTGATACATGTTGAAGCTCTAGCTGGAGAGGGATAGAACTTGTTGACACGCCAGGACGGCTGATGCTTGTTCTATCTCTTCAAACGATTACCTCTATCAAAGGTACAATTTACATGTGGTTAAAAGATATTCATCTTTTCTTACGAATTAAGGTTTTGACACCTTCGCCTGGGCGCACGATTTCACACTTATTCAAGTTGTGAACTATTGGTTGTAACATTATCATGTTACCTACGGCTTATAACATCAACATGTTATCTAATGAATGCAAGTATTTATGAAAAATCCTTCATACTTCTTTAAAAACCTTAAAAGTGTTTTCAAAAGATTTTTCAACTAGAGGACGAGTTGGGTAAGCCAACCAATCCCTAAAAACCTAAGAAAGCTTGGAGTACTAGCCCAACCTAGTACTCCCAAATAAATTGTTTTGGGCTCTTATGAGCCATTACATACCAAAATGAAACTTGTTTTGGGGACATACCCCCCATTTGTTGTGCATACCAACAGAGGTATGACAAATAAAAGCAAAAATTGTTTTTTTTGTTCTTCCCTTCAAAAACCACTTAAAAACCTTTGAAATATTTTCAAACACTTTGGCCTGCTGCCGCCGGTGGTGCTGTTGACTCCTTCCCTTGATCATTTTGAGCTACCACTATGGTACTCAAGGCTTTATCAGTATCGTCAATCAAAGCTTCAAGGGCCATTGAGTTCACCTCTTCTGCATCTGCTGATTCTCCCATGTGGTCTTCTAAAATTCTTCTCTCCTCTTCCAAGTTCCAAGTTGGGGCTTGTCCATTCTTGTATTCCTCCATTAGCTGAATTCTGACCTCTAGAAATGTCTTGGTAGCATTGAACTTGAAGTCCCCCTTTGAGGCTTCAAGCTCCTTTATATGAGCTTCGTTCTCGGCACGGACAACTTCCACTTCCTTCCCCAAGCGCTCAAAATCCTTCTTCAATTTCTCCATTTCACCAACATACTTGTTTGCTTCCTTCTTCAACCTCTCTACTTCATCGGCATTCTTGGTGGCTTCCTTCCTGGATTCTGCAGCTTCATAACAGCATCTTGCCGCCTTGATTTTCAGAGAATCAACGTGGGCCATAATAGGACCCATAATTTCCTGCGTAAAAGGAAGTATTAATATTCTATCAATTCTTTGGTAAAATTCAAGGTTTCTTCATTTTTTACCTTATCAACAAAACTTGGTATCACAGCTTTAAACCTCTCTCCTAATTTCACCATGTCCATATCATCACTTGTATCTGTGGCCTCAGCCTCCACCAGCTTCCTCTTCTTTGCATCCTCCTTCTTCTTGGACACATTGTACATTGGAGCTAGATACCACATACCTGGGAGTGGGAGGCTTACTATCTTTCCTCACAAAGCTTTTTGCCCTAGCCTCAGCCAATAGGTCTGCAGCACTCACAGTGTCTTTAGATCGAGTGGCTGCAAAAAAGGGATGTAGAATTAGAACAATTCAAAGGAATTAGAACAAGTTGAAGATAGGCAGAGTTCTAAGATGTTGGATTAACCTGTGGACATCTTGATAGGCTCGGATAAAGTTTCTTCAGGGTTAGTTTCTCGAGCTTCTTCAGGTTCAACTTCTCCTTCTGGATCTGCAACAAACAGGACTGGCAGTGCTTTGAAAGTCCTCACTAACAAATCCAACTCATAAATCTTTTTCACATTCTCCTCTGTATTATCCTTGTAAGCAAAGAGCACGTCCAGTTTCGCAACTAAGCCAAAGGAAATTTGGGAAATTAGTTAGCAGATTGTTAAGAAACATCTTTAGAATAAGAAAAATTGGCTATACTACCTTGAGACCTCCACTTGAAATTGGCACCCTCCTCCGACTCCAGGGTATTCCTCCTTGCAAAGAAGAACTTATTCTTCCACCCTCTATCAGCGGGATCACTGTTATCATTCAAGAAAGACACTCTATCAGACCTAACCCTAAAACCATATCTCCCTAAGCCAAAACCCCTAATCTCAGTTGTAAAAGCAAATTCCTCTAATCCAACTTCCAATTCTATTTCCGCATTCAACCTTACTAGGGTTTGAAGACATCTCCAACCTTGTGGCATGAGTTGGGCGTAGTTAAGTTTTGTAGAAGCAAAAAACTTGGTGATTAAAGTTGGAAAAGGGAATTTCAAGCCGATAACAAAGGGGTATTCAGGAAAGCATACCCATTCGGGAGAGTAGCATTCCGAAGTTAGGTCAGGGTGTGTGAAAAATTCGATTTCGTACGCCATGGCGTGATTTTTCTTGATGATCTCTAAGTTGGCGGCAGGGATTGAACACTTTTCTTTGTCTGGATTTTTCAACATGTTCTGGGTTACGAAACCCTCCGGCAAACCTTCACTACTCTCGATTATATTCGCCACCTTCTTCCTCCCCATTTTACAACTTAAGCAAGAAATCAGAGAGGAAATTGAAAAGAAAATGAGAAACTCACCGGAAATTTCTACTTGATTTTCTCTCTTCTGTCTTCTTCCTTAATTCTTCCTCTAGAAACCTCCGTTGAAGTTACTGTTCTGATTTGGTGAAAGGGAGAGTTGGAAAAGGAGTGTATTTATTTGGGGAGAGATTGAAAGCGGTTGGGACTTTAAAACAATCATGCCTTTTTGCTTTGAAAACTACTTAAACCGTCTCATCATGTCCCTTTTCATTTAAAAACCGCCGTTCCTTTCATCCGTTTTTGGCAAACTTTTTAAATCTTTTTGTCTCTTTCTATTCTGCATTTTAAAAAATTCAAAAAGTTTGGGGGCAATTGTTGGGCCCTACGTTTTTAATCAACATGTTTACAACTTGCATCAAACGACTTGGTACTAACGAACTTGAGTTGTTCTATTACAACTTGATCTTCTGCAGGTTGGAACATAGTTACGTTAACCCTATTTTTCAGGGAACGTGTCAAAGGAAGTGAAGACCAATTCAAAGACGTTTCCTCAGCAACAGATCGTTATCTCCTCCCTCAACAACAAATGGCGAAGATATCTCAACCGATCAACCTCTATCCCAAGATTTTAGGCCCACTATTCTCTTTGTAATTAGCCGTTGTAAGAGGTATAAAAGGGACCAAACACTGTATTTTGCACACACGGTTTTTCACTAGCTTAAGCTCCCTTGCATACACTCATAGTTCTGTAATCACCTCCATACTTAGTAAACTTTCGGTCAAGGCAGGTCCCAAAACCTCCCGGGATTTTATGCCGGCGAACAAGTTGTTCAAGGGCTTTCCCTAGTCAACAAACAGCTTGTGTCCATTTCTACTCAACTTGATAATCATTGTACCTAGATTCATATCACTTTAGTCATTTTTCTTATTCCTCGAAACGCTTGTTGAAATTTGACCAAAACAAAAGTGACGAATTTCTAGTGACGGAGGGAGTATGTTTTATTATGCTTTTCAGGTGAATTGCAAGTTTTGGATTTCGTGTCACAAGAACAAAGCATATCAGCGTGGCTACGTGTTAGTAGTTCGGCCTATTGTCGGTGGCTTTTGTACTTTTCATTGGAATTCAGAAACCCTAAATACAATGTTTTTAGAGAGAGAGAGAGAGAGAGAGAGAGAGAGAGAGAGAGTTGTTTTAGAGTTGGTTACATTTTGGAAGAAGAACTTGAAGCATTTTTTATTTTGTTTTGTATTTGAGTACTAGTACTCCCTGGCCCGTGCCAATGGCACGGGGCAGTATGCGGCTCATGAACAATATGCATGATGGTTAAGTGATGAAAATTAAAAGATAAACAACATTAAAAGCATCTCAATATCTCCAAATTCATTAAAATAGAGTGACAAACAATCACAAACTACAAATGTGCATCAACTCGAGAATAAATGAAAATTCAAATGTCAGATTGAAATATCAAACTGAGAATGTGGAAGAATAAAAAATATAGAAAAAACATCAATTATTTGCTTGAAAGTAATAAACTAATCTGTTATTTCCTCTTCGACGACATGATCGGATATTAAAGCTTCAGCTTCAACTCTTCTAGCACATTCTTCCTGCAATTGTAAAAAAAAGATATCAACTACATTTATTTAACTATAAATGATGCATTATATTCGATTATATATATATATAATAAACATACTGCTTCCGCCACAAAAATTGGGTCATCCCAGATATCGTCATAAGTCATGGGGGGTGGAGGAAATTGTGAAGAATCAATCGAAGGTTGAGTATCTTCTAAATCTTCTGTCGAACGTGTGGGAAAATATTTGAGACATGTTTTAGATTAATAAATATATAGTAACTACTTAGCATAACACTATTTGTAAAGATAGTAACAATTTACCATAACACTTAAGTTAAAACCTTAAAGAAGAACTTCTGGATAAACAATATTTGTGGTGTCTGTGTCATCTTTTGAGGGCAAGAGGACCACTATCCTATTGAATGTAGTACATCGAGACAACGCAACGTATAGTTGACCGTGAGTAAACACCGGCGTCCGAAGATCAATGCCCACAAATTTAACTGATTGACCTTGTGATTTATTTATAGTCATTGCAAAGGACAATCTAATTGGAAATTGTCGTCTTGTAATAGGAAGAGTAAGTTCAGAAGCTGAGGGTGTAAGAGAAATTCTTGGTATAAATACCAAGTTGCCTGCTTTATCTCCGGTAAGGATTTCAGCCTCAATAATACGTCGTCCACATCGAACGACCCTTAATCTTGTTCCATTGCAAAGACCATCCCTTGGGGCAAGATTTCTCATTAAAATAACTGGGCAACCAACTTTCAACTGCAAGTTTGAAGGGGGAAGTCCGGGAGGATTCAATGAGTTCAAAAACTCTATTGGGTATCGATTTGCCATAATCGGATCACTCGTATCATCATCTGTATATTTGTCTGCCGATAGATAACTGATGATATTGCCTGGAAACATCTCTAATGCTTGAAGATTTATGTAATTGACATCATCATTACGCGGGGACAAAATTGTTCGATCAGTTAAGAACCGAGCAGTAGAAGTCCCCGGTATATGCAATGCTGGATAAACTTCTCTTATTAGCTCGTTGACGTCTTTACACTTTCGGATAGTAGAAGGAAGTTCAATTGTCTCATCTGGATTGCTTCCCACCTTGGATGGAAATTTATTTAACGTTAATTATGAATGCTTATAAAAGAAATATTTAATTTGAATGCATAACTATTACCTTGTTCAAGTATTCCGCAAACTCAACATTCGCGAGATCATTTCGATCCAGCCGCATGTTTTCCGATAGAGTCAAGACGTATATCTTCGCCCAAAGTGTTGATTTTTGGAGAGTTGACCCCAATATTTGTTCACGGTGTCCCTTAGGTATAACTGGCAAAGTTTGACGGAAATCACCACCAAAGACAACAGTAATTCCACCAAAAGGGCTATCATTATCACAAATATCTCGAAGGCTGCGATCGACGGCCTCAACGCAATGGCGATGTTGCATAGGAACCTCATCCCATATTATTAATTTTGTATCTCTAAAGAGTTGGGCATGAATTGACTGTTTCGTAAATGAACACAACGTATCTTCCAACACATTCAACGGTAGACAAAAGGTAGAATGTGCCGTTCTGCCACCAACCTACAATAACGATGCAATTCCAGATGATGCAACACAGATCACGATATTGTCATGCGATCGACAAACCCCTGCAATTGTGTTGTACAAAAATGTTTTGCCCGTTCCTGCACCCCCATTCAAGAAGAAGGTTTTCCCTTGATTTTCATTCCTGAAGTTTGGCGGCATTTTCCTTGGCAGAATTGCGTTCAGTAGTAGCCTTGTCAAGGTTGGTTTTGGCGGCATTGAGCTCGGTGTTGACGGTCTCGAGCTGATTTTGAGAAGTGGTCAAGTCAGTTTTTAGCTTATCCCGCTCCCCCTCCAAGTTGGTGATTGTCGCATCTCGCCTACCTACTCTGCCGCGAAGGACATCTTTGTCTTTTCTCAATATTTGGTTGGAGGTTTCTAACTGCTTCACGTCCTTGGAAAGTTGGTGGTTCTTGTCATTAATGCCAATAATAGAGGCTCCAAACTAAATGAAAAAGTTAAGTTAAAGGCCAAAATGAACAAAATAGCAATTGGATAAGAAAGGGAAGAGCGACATACCATTGAAAAGTGAATCCCGGTTTGGCAAGCGGCATGGTCTATGTCCATATCCATTACTCGTTGAACTTGGATTGGATCACTAGCTCGAATCAGAGCTGAACTGCCAATCAAGCACTTCTCAACACCGCGAACTTCATTAATCAATCCCGTCAGGCGAGGGACATTGGCGGCTTCTTTGCACAGTTCATATAGCCCATTAAAATCAGTGGGCTTCTCAAAGTTTTCTTGAAGCCAGCTGGGAGTAGGAAGAGCCGAAGAAGTATGTGGATCGCGTGGAGTAGGAGAAGAGTTAGAAACATTTGTTAAGTCGCAAAACTCCATATCTTGAGGAGGAGGATCATCATTTTGAATGGGCTCAGTTGCATCGCCTGCAGGCGCGGGAGAGTTTGTTGGGACAGCTTCGGAAGAAGGAATGATAATGTTTTCTTCGATGGGGGCATCATCAGATTGCAAGATAGAAGTTGGTGGGACAGAAATCGACGGGATATTACCTTCATTAGATGGAAGGACCTGAGTAGTTGGAAGAGCTTGAGTAGATGGAGGATCCTGAGTAACAACTGGAGTCGAGGGGATAGCTTCTTGAGTGGCAGTGGCGACATTGGGTTGAACTGAGGCAATCCTTTTTTGGCGCTTGGCTCTGGTTCCTAGATCGTTGGGTTTAGCTCTGGCTTTGGAAGAACCTTGGGCCTTTTCCAAGGCAATTTCCTCTGTATCTTTGCCATCGAGAGACAAAGGCAAGGGAAGATTTGCGGGAAGGAGGCCGAGGGCAGCATCGCGGGTGCTGGCAAGTCGCTTCATTCTCTTGAACATTTTTTCTTCCCACCCATTTTATTAATTTGCGTGCAAGGCAAAATATGGGCAGCTTCTATTGGGACGGAGGGAGTATATATATATATATATTATATATTGGTCCGATTCGATTTTAGAACCGAATTTTAAAACTCAAAATCAAGATCAGACCAATTATTCGGTTTTTTTTTTTCCAGAATGTGGAGAATTGGAGATTTGTCTTATTGGATTAGCTGTTTATTCGTGTATAGACTGGGCATTATTAACAGTGAGTTAGTATAATAAAAAGACTAGTATATATAGAAACATATTTATTACCTTTCTTAGATATAATTACTTTCTTAGATATAATTAAGGAGACTAGTTTTAAATGTTTATATAGGGAAAGCTTAGATTAATTAGTCCTTAATTGGGGGTTAATGACTTGTTTTTGACGTAATCTTATGATGATGACGTAATCCGTCATTCGTAGATACGTAAGTTAGTTGCGAAATTTTTAGATGTACTCCCTCCGTCCCATTACAATTCACTCACTTACTGTTCACGCATAGATTAAGGAAAAAAATAATGATATAAATATTGTGAGTATAAAAGTAAAATAGGAGAGAGAATGAATGGAGGGAATAGTAAATTATAATGGTGTTGTGAGTATTAAAATAATGTAGGAGAGAGAATGAGCGGAGGGAATAGTAAAGATTTTTTGCCATTTTAGGAAGTGTGATTTGTAGTGGGACGCCCAAAAAGGAAAGTATGTGATTTGTAATGGGACGGAGGGAGTGTCGTATTAAGGCTCCTAATGATTCTCCACAGTCCATGGCAAATTCAGTAAATCCCTCCAATAATCATTCTCATCAGCAAATCCCTCCTAATCATTCTCATTACCATTTGTAAATAACGAGTCAGGGAAGAGATTCCGGTACTCATATTGGAACAGTAGTCAAAGCTACGTGTTGACTAAAGGGTGGAGCCGATTTGATAAGGAAAAACGTTTGGATGCTGGAGATGTTGTTTTGTTTGAGAAGCATAGATTGGACGGTGATAGATTGTTCATCGGGTGGAGGAGGCGGGAGATTGTTCATCGGGTGGAGGAGGCGGGCTGTGGTCGTTCCGGTTCAAGAGAACGGTGGTTTTGTGGCTCAGGGAAGTATTGCGGTGGCGGGAGGTGGTGGGAATAATGGGTGGACGAGGGTGTTCTATAATGCGCAGGCTTATCCTACGCATCTGACCGGAGGAGTTGTCTCAACTTTGATAATGAAACACAAATGAAATCGTGAATTGAACAAAGGATTCCATTGATTACATGTTGAAGGTTAACTGAATAACAGAGGAACCTTACAATCAAAATGGAAATGTAAAATGTACAAATGAACTTCATACATCTCAAGCTCAATGAACTAGCTTAAGTAGTCAGTTACAAAGGACAGCTGGACTAACATAACAAACAAACTAACAAACTCAACAATAACGAAATAACAAACTAACAAACTCCTCAGCTCCAAGTGATGTCACCAACATGTGCTGTTCTGACTAAGCATTGCAACACATCATGATTCACTTCTTTATTCTGCTGATGATGAGAAACCATGTTGATCAACTTTGCTGATGTGCTTGAGCTGTTATTGTTAAACCCCCCCCCCCACAAGTTGAGGGGGAAAAAGGATTTGTGACCCCCAACTTGCCAACAAAAAACCAGTGAAGATACTTCCCAAGAGACTTGGTTAAGATGTCAGCAAGTTGTAACTTTGTAGAGATATAACTGGGAGAGATAAGACCAGACTGAACCTTCTCTCTGACAAAGTGGCAATCTAACTCAACATGCTTGGTCCTGGCATGATAAACAGGATTAGAGGCAATAGCAATAGCAGCAACACTGTCACAATGAACTTTCACAGGGAGAGAAATGGATATGCCAAGATCAGCCAATAAATTTTGAAGCCAAAGAATTTCACAAGTCACAGAAGCAAGGGCCCTATACTCAGCTTCAGCTGAAGATCTAGCAACCACAGATTGTTTCTTGGATTGCCATGATAATAGAGAAGACCCCAGAAATATACAGAAACCAGTGACAGACTTCCTATCATTAGGATCCCCAGCCCAATCACTGTTACAATAAGCATGCAAAACAAAGTCATTATGAGCAGGAAAATAGAGGCCTTGACCAGGAAAGGTTTTCACATATCTGAGCACCCTATGAAGAACCTTTAAGTGAGCATCTCTGGGGGCATGAACAAATTGACTAAGAAGATGAGCTGCAAAAGACAAGTCTGGCCTTGTGACAGTTAAGTAAATGAGTTTCCCAACCATTTGTCTGTAAGGACTAGGATCAGCAAGTAGGGTGCCTTGGTCATGGAAAAGTTTGTCATTGGGATCCAAGGGCATAGTAAGTGGTTTAGCATTAAGAAGACCAGCACTCTCAACAAGATCCAAAGCATATTTCCTTTGATTAAGATGAATTCCATCAGATGATCTAAAAATTTCCAAACCCAAGTAATACTTGATAACACCTAAGTCTTTGATGCTGAACTGATCATGTAAGTATGTCTTAAGCTCTGTAATGTGATGAATATTATCTCCTGTCACCAATATGTCATCAACATAAACCAACACAATGGTAAAATAGGAAGAAGACTTGAGAGTGAACATGGAATAATCAGAATGGGATTGATTGTAACCAAGATGCAATAAAGCTTCAGTTAACTTGGCAAACCATTGCCTTGAAGCTTGTTTCAAACCATAAAGAGATTTATGCAACCTGCAAACCATCCCTTTCCCAACCTTCTGACTATACCCCTGAGGAATGTCCATGTAAACCTCCTCATCTAAAGACCCATGGAGAAAAGCATTGTTGACATCAAGTTGGAAAATGTCCCAACCTTTGACAGCTGCCAAGGACAAAAGAGATCTAACAGTAACCATTTTCACCACAGGGGCAAAAGTCTCCGGATAATCAATACCCTCATGTTGAGTGTATCCTTTAGCCACTAACCTGGCTTTAAACCTCTCAATGCTACCATCAGACAAGTATTTGACCTTGAAAACCCACTTACAACCAACAGGCTTCTTGTCATGAGGAAGAGGAACAATAGACCATGTATGATTGTTTTCAAGAGCCAAAAGTTCAGCTTTCATGGCTGTGATCCATCTGTGATCCTTCACAGCTTGGGTATAGGATTTTGGTTCCACAACTTGTTCCAATGCATTGAGAAAATGACAAGAAGGGGAAGAGAATTGATGATAAGAAATGATGCTGCAGGAATTGTGCTTATCAATCTTCCTCCACGTGGCAGGACGAATCACCTGACTCCTTGACCTGAAATCAGAACCCACGACTAGCCGGATGTGTCTCCGGCGAAGACCCTCGGGCGTGAGAGTAAGAACACAGTTGTATAAAGCTCAAAATGTATTGAATAAATGAATTCCAATAGCAAAATGGCAGTTACCTTTCACCGTTTGGTAGTGATGAAGTATTTATAGACAAAAGTGGTGTATTTTTGGGGAGGCGACATGTGCTCCGTAATTGTAGCGGCGGTTATTGGTAATGGAAACGTGTCTATAACGGCCCCTGATTTGTAGTGTGGTTATGAGAATAGTTCAACCAAATGCGCCGGCAAGTGTCAAGTCGTCACTTGTTGTTTAGGTCGAGGTCACCATTCGAGGAATGGTCGACCTGACTGTCGGGTAGAGCATGGTTCGTACCCGAGTTGTAATACGGATTCTGAAGTCGGACTAAGTTAAGTCGGGGCCTGATGGGCCGGACCATGGGCTTAGTCGACTGATCCTTGAGATGGGATTTGGGCCCTGTTTTGGTTGGGTCAGCCTTATTGAGGATGTGAGAGTCAAGGCTGTCTGTGATTGGGCTTTATTCGCATGGCCCAACTCGACACTTTTGGTATGTTCAGTGGCCCCCAACTTTCGAGTTGACTTTGTCGACTTGGAAGTTAAGGAAATCTTTGATGAGAATTACTTTACTCGCAGGTCGCTACTCATATGGATACTTTAGTCGACCAAAATGACGTGGCATGATCCCGGACGTCGGCGTTGAACGGTCAGAGATGAAAAAGCGCCGCTTTTCAGCAATGATTACTATTCTGACGCTTGGTAGTCTTACTCGAAAACCGCTTCAGCGTTTAATTTTGGAAAATTAATTTCGAATTTCTTTTCCCATTCCAAATTTGGGAAAATATAAATACCAAAAATCTCTCTTTGAAACGAATTCTTACCGTCTCCAAACTCTCCTTCTCCGGCGATAATTGCGGAATTGCGGCAGGATTAATTTCAAGCTTGCGTCTTTGTCTACGACTCTCCCTTCTGCAATCAATTGAGGTATTTATCTTGTATTCTTGCATTAGGGCTTTGATT
Source organism: Adenophora triphylla var. japonica (assembly GCA_022495995.1). NCBI lineage: Eukaryota > Viridiplantae > Streptophyta > Magnoliopsida > Asterales > Campanulaceae > Adenophora > Adenophora triphylla. The sequence continues at coordinate 233,838 of JAFEMH010002819.1, read as the reverse complement.
TCTGCTTTGTTTTGATTTCCGCCATGGCTAGGACCTTCAGTAGTGAACCAGGAGCTTGGTATGGGTACTGCACTGTTGAGCGTAGGGTGTATAAGAACGTGAACGGTGAGTGGAGAGTGATGTCCTTGGATGAATGCGCCTCTATCTTGACCAGGTGGGAATTGAATTTCAGTGAGATAGGTTTGCCCATTGTAGGGGACGTTGAAAACCTAGTAGTCGATGATTCAAATATCGTCACTTTCCATCTGTTCCATGAGCTACTCGACCATATAACCTTGTTTTATGTTAGGGATGTCCACAAACCCTCTTTCCTTAGAAGTAGAATAGGTTTTCCAGGGGAGTCTAGGTCGCCCTTAGGTCGGTCGACTGAATGTGATCACAGGACTGACTCCCCTGCTTCCTCTTTTGTTTGTACAGATATGACGACTCAAGGTGGAGTTGCAGCTTCAACTTCTTCAAGTCCTCGAATAGTGGATGCGTTTGGCTCCTCTGTTGTACCGGGGAAGAATGAGAGAGGATATATACCCAGTAGGCCTCTTCGAGGAAAGAAAAATATGGAGTCCCGATATGACATGGTTTATGATTTCTGTGGAGTAAGTAGAGCGGATTATAGGGTAACCATCTTTAGTAAGGCCGATTTTATGGCCAAGTTCCGTACCAGCTTCACTACTGATGCCACTAGGGTGGCCTTCTTTTATGGACAGTTTGAGGCGGGGTTGAGGTTGCCCTTAGATCCCTTTATTAACGAATTTCTGGAGTGCATGGATGCTCTTCCCCTCCAGCTTGGGGCCAACACTTGCAGGGTACTAGTGTGCTTTGCCATGGTATGTAGGTTTCTAGGCCATGAACCTTGCATGAGAGTCTTCAAGGAATTTTTCGCTCCAAAGCTCGACAAGGCAGATTGGGGGATTAGTACTCCTTCCAAACCCAATTCTCCAAAATTGTTTGCCAACCTTCCTAATAAGCATAGCAGCTGGAATTCCCATGTGGTAGTTGTAGAGAGTAGGCTGGGATGGGAGTTCCCCTTGCCAAATAATGAGTCTGACGTTATTGACGAGGAAAACTACTGGGAGCTTCCATGGCACCAAACCTTGTATAGGAAGTTGTGCACATTGGTCAAGAAAGGGCCCATTAGCTGGGAGGTGCTAGGGACGACCAAGTACAACTATATCCAGGCTGGGATGATGCCTGGGGATGGAGTGGTAGAACCCCTTGTTCCTATGTTGAGAGGCCAGGTATATCCAGACTGGGTTACTCATTCCTTGGGTAGGTTGAAGGAGAACTGTCAATTTTGTCAGAAGAATGAAAATTATTGCAAAGACCACGGAGAGCATATTGGTGGTAAGGATTTACTTGACCTGCGTTCATTAGCTCATCCATTGTTAACTTGCATAAGTAACTTATCATTGGCACATAGAGTTATTTTGAGCTGCATACACAACTCTTAGATCGTCCGTTGCCTGCTCGTATGTAGAACTTAGTTAGCTCGTACATAGAACTATTTCGAATTGCAACTTTGGACTTATCAAATTGCCTGCTCGTATGTAGAACTTAGTTAGCTCGTACATAGAACTATTTCGAATTGCAACTTTGTACTTATCAAATTGCCTGCTCGTATGTAGAATTAGTCAATTCGTACATAGAACTGCTTTGAATCGTATCAATTACCTTGCCAATTGTTTACTCGTAGAACTGTTTAGCTCGTATATATATAGAACTGCTTTGAATTGCCGAGCTAACACTTGATTACTTTGATGTCGTGTAGTTTTAACTCCCGAACAAGAAGCGAATATGGTGCGTATTGTTGGGGTTTCTGATAAGAAGAAAGCCAAGAGGGCTCATGGGGCTGCCAATGCTAAGGCGAGCAGAGAGAGAGAAGCTGCTACTAGGAACAATCTGCTCCCGAAGGATGTTGCTGAAATGATCCCAATGGAAGAGGTCGAGCTGGAAGACCCTTTGCAAAGCGGCACCCAATCCAATGATGCTAATGAAGGGGGTGACGATTCCCACAGGTCAGTCAGGGCAAGTCTGAGCTCCGACCCAAATCAAGATGCCAATGTGGAGACCTCTGGAGCTGGGATGGTGGGGGCTAGCCCTTTACAGGTTGTCAATGTTGATGATGATGACATGGAGGAAGATGAGGACGATCGTCCTATAAGTTCGAAGAAGAGGTCCCGATCTGAGAAGGGAAAGTCTGTGTCCTCGAGTCAATTGCCTCCACCAAGCCTCCTTTCCCCCCAGTAAAGAGTCTCTGGATGAAAAGATGAGGAGGTTGAGTGACGTTCCTCCACTAGAAGGGTTCAACAGCTTGAGCCGCCGCTATCCCGACATGAGCCTGGGCCAAGTTATTATTAGGAGGGCAATAGATGTCGACCTCTTAGCTCATTTCGCTGATAAGGGGATCACCCCCGAGGAATTTTCTGCTCGTTCTGGGATGGCTCATTGTGAGGTAATTTTTCACTTTCTCTTTCATTCTAGTTGCTTATCCCTTTACTCGATCCACTTAAATTACGAGCTAACACTTCTTCGGTTTCTTTGAAATGTAGAATCTTACTATGGTCGAGCAGGTGAAAAGCTCTTGGAGAGCTTCCATTGAGAGGGAGAGGCAAGCCCTTCAAGATTATTCCAAAAAGGCTAAAGAGCTTGCGGATATGAAGGAGAAGTATAACGATCTGGACAACTCGTATGAAGCCAATGAGATGGTGAAGACAAAGGCCCTGTCCGACTTCGAAGCTACAGAATCCAAACTCAAGGAAGTAACCTCAGAAAGGGATGCTGAGCGCCTTGCTCATGAGAAGACGAAGGTCGAGCTTGCCACTGTCTCCAAACTTCTCGCAGATAAAGATTCTTTTTTGACAGAGCTTAACGAGGAGCATAACTCAGCTCGAGCTAAATGGAAGGAGGCTCTGGAGAAGGCTGGCCCTGATGCTGTGGAGAAGTACAAGGAGGGAGATGAATTCTATAATGCCATTGTCACTAAGGCCCAGGACTTCCTGGAGGTGGGTAAACGTCACATGGCGCGTCGGGCTATGGTGGATCCAACTGCTGAGGTCACCCTCGAGCAATTAGCTCGTTGGTTCTCTGAAGCCCAATACGACATGCCAGCTCGTGGTGGACACTCCCTTGTTCCTTATCTTGAGAACGACTTGGCCTTCATAGCCCAGGAAGACCAAGAGGATGGCTGTGAGAAGTGGGAAGCTCCCCCCGTTGTCGATAGGAATTTTGATATGGTTCTGCAGGAGCTTGAGGATGCCGCCACTATGGAAGAAGAAAATGAACGGGTTTACTCAGAGTCGGGTAAACCCATAGGCCCCCAGCAACAAGGAGAGGGGGAGGGTCGAGCTGCTACTGACGACCAAACTGATGTCGGCCAAGACTCTTGAATTGTTTAGTTGAATTGTAATGAACAAGTCCCAAACAACATTTTTGTTTTTTGCTTTAACATTATCCGAATGCCTTGGCCCGGTTTTTGGGAGGCATGATACTTTCGTAAGTTGAACAGGATCTGTTCTATAGTGTCGTACCTCTGTAACTTGATTTCTAAGGAGACAGTGAACCCAAGGAACTTTCCAGCAGCTACACCAAATACACATTTGCTAGGGTTGAGCTTCATGTCGTTTGCTCTTAAATTGGCGAACGTTTCCTTTAGGTCGACCACGTGACGTCCAGTCTTTGTTTTGATGACCATATCGTCGACGTAGGCCTCCATGTTTCGACCAATTTGAGAAGCAAAGACTTTGTTCACCATTCTTTGATAAGTCGCCCCTGCATTCTTCAATCCAAAGGGCATCATGTTATAGCAGTAGATGCCTCCAGCTGCTTGAAATGCCGTTTTCACAATGTCATCCTCGTGCATCTTTATCTGGTGGTACCCTGAGTAAGCATCCAGGAAACTGAGAGTAGAGTGGCCAGCAATGGAATCAACAAGCTTGTCAATTCTAGGAAGAGGATAGCTATCCTTTGGGCAAGCAAGGTTTAGAGTGGTGAAGTCGACGCACATCCTCCATTAGCCATTTGATTTCTTCACCATGACCACGTTGGCCAACCACGTTGTATGAGTGGCCTCCTTGATTATCCCTGCACTTAAAAGTTTTTGTACCTCAGTTTTAATAGCCTCTTCCTTGTCACGAGCAAAACTTCTCAACTTTTGGGGTCTAGGCTTTATGGTCGGGTTAACTTCAAGTTTGTGAACGGCGACCTCTTCCTTGATTCCCCTCATGTCCTCTACCCTCCATGCGAAGACATCATTACTCTCCTTAAGTAGCTCGATGATTTCTGCTCGCTCCTCAACTGATAGCTGCTTTCCAATCTGAATTTTTTGGTCGGGGTAGGAAAGGTTGGTAATTACTGACTCTAGTTCGTCCACAGCTTCTAGCTCTGGTCCATCCCTGAATTGTAGAGTCTCAATTATTATCTCTCTGACCCTTTGCCTTTCCTCAGCTCCCAAATGTGGAGCTTCCTCAGCTATCATGTCATCCAACTTGTCTGCAACCTCGGTGGTGGTGGTGGTGGCCCCCGAGTTATTGTCGAGCTGGAGGCATAGGTTGCCTATGAGGACTTGGTCGACCATAACTACATCTGGATCGACCTCTGTGGTGTTAGAGTGACGTGTCGACTCAAGCATGACCTCGTCATTTGAGCGATAATAATTGAAAAGGAAATTTGAACAATGGGAGGAAGAGAAGAAAAAGGAGACTGGAAAGGTTGAACGAGTTGATTTTGCTCTTCGACCTCTATCCAAGGAGATGAGAGACAGCCGACCTCCTCCAAGTTTCAGACTTCCCCTACTGGAAAAGTACTCTGGAGCCACCAATGCAAGAAGTCACATAGCACACCTGGAAGCCACGATGTGCTTTGTCGCCAATGAAGACGACAATATGTGCAAAGCTCTAATAAGTACCCTCACAGGAGCAGCTTTGACATGGTTTAATGGGTTGGCAGCTGGCAGCATAACCACCTGGACGTGTTTAAGAACAAAATTCCTGGATCGCTTCTCGACAGCTGGAGCTCGGAAAGTAACAGTGACTGATCTAAACAACTTGGTGCAGGCCAAAAATGAAAGCTCCATGAGCTACTTCACCAAGTTTAAAGAAATGGTTGACAAGATTGAAGAGGATCTCACCGACAGAGAGGTAATCAATTGCTTCCGGAGTGGTATTTCCTCGGAAGTCATGGATTATGAGCTCACAGTTCGTACAGTCACAACTCGACAGGAGTTGTTTTAAAAGGTGTATAACGTTGCTCTGGCCGAGGAAAGGAAAGAGAAGAAGAATGGTAAGAGTCCAAAGGTTGAGGTCGCCGATGATAAGAAAGACCCCAACAAGAATGGAGGAAACAATAAAAACGGGAAGAACAGGACTAGGGCAACAGAGAAGGTGCCTGAGGCTTTCACTCCCCTTACGGTGAGTCGAACAGAAATTATGAATGCCGTCGAGCTGGCTCCTCCTGTCCCCATGAACCCAGGCAACAAGTTTAGGAGAGACAACAGCAAGTATTGTGATTACCACAAGGACACGGGTCATCAAACAGAAGATTGTTTGGGTTTGAAACGTATTATCCAAAGAATGGTCGACCTGGGGAGGCTCGACGCTTATGTGAAAAGGCCTCAAACCGGTGGGGGCGAGCAGCCAGCAGGTGGACAGCAAGGTCCGAGGCAACCTAGATTGAACCTGGGGGTCATTACTGAACAAGCAAGCAACACAACCATCAAACACAAGATCTTTCAGCTCAACAAAGCCCCACATGTACCTCCAAGGAGAGATGTAAGAGATGAAGTGATCAGTTTCTACCCTCATGAATTGGCAACTAATATGGCGGCTTGGGAGCAAGTTCTCGTCATCCCAGGTCTCATAGATGGATGTACGACGAGCAGACTCTTAGTTGACACGGGGGCCTGCAAGGATATCTTGTTCTACAAGACTTTCAAAGAGATGGGTCTTAATGACGAGCAGTTGGAAAGATATGGTGGTAGGTTGGAGGGCTTCACCAACCATCGAGTTGATGCTAAAGGCCAGATAGAGCTCGACGTCGACCTAGGCCATCACCCCCAAAGGATTGTGTCAAAGGTACAATTTATCGTGATTGATGTAAATAGTGACTACGCTGCCATACTTGGTATTCCTGGACAGGTCGCTCTTGGAATGGTGGCATCGATCCCTCATCAACGAGTCAAGTTCCCCACACCTGCTGGAGTAGGCTGCGTACAAGGCACAGCTCGAGCCTACTTGGACCATGTTCTTCGGGAAAGAAAGAAGAGAGAACTTGAGATCGAGACGGCAGATGGTTATTTAAAGCTGTCTCAATCAGTCACCAAAACTACTCGGCTGTCTACAATCACCAATGTGGAAGAGTCGACTTATCGCTCAAATGACGAGGTCATGCTTGAGTCGACACGTCACTCTAACACCACAGAGGTCGATCCAGATGTAGTTATGGTCGACCAAGTCCTCCTAGGCAACCTATGCCTCCAGCTCGACAATAACTCGGGGGCCACCACCACCACCAGCGAGGTTGCAGACAAGTTGGATGACATGATAGCTGAGGAAGCTCCACATTTGGGAGCTGAGGAAAGGCAAAGGGTCAGAGAGATAATAATTGAGACTCTACAATTCAGGGATGGACCAGAGCTAGAAGCTGTGGACGAACTAGAGTCAGTAATTACCAACCTTTCCTACCCCGACCAAAAAATTCAGATTGGAAAGCAGCTATCAGTTGAGGAGCGAGCAGAAATCATCGAGCTACTTAAGGAGAGTAATGATGTCTTCGCATGGAGGGTAGAGGACATGAGGGGAATCAAGGAAGAGGTCGCCGTTCACAAACTTGAAGTTAACCCGACCATAAAGCCTAGACCCCAAAAGTTGAGAAGTTTTGCTCGTGACAAGGAAGAGGCTATTAAAACTGAGGTACAAAAACTTTTAAGTGCAGGGATAATCAAGGAGGCCACTCATACAACGTGGTTGGCCAACGTGGTCATGGTGAAGAAATCAAATGGCAAATGGAGGATGTGCGTCGACTTCACCACTCTAAACCTTGCTTGCCCAAAGGATAGCTATCCTCTTCCTAGAATTGACAAGCTTGTTGATTCCATTGCTGGCCACTCTACTCTCGCCCTCTGGATGCTTACTCGGGGTACCACCAGATAAAGATGCACGAGGATGACATTGTGAAAACGGCATTTCAAGCAGCTGGAGGCATCTACTGCTATAACATGATGCCCTTTGGATTGAAGAATGCAGGGGCGACTTATCAAAGAATGGTGAACAAAGTCTTTGCTTCTCAAATTGGTCGAAACATGGAGGCCTACGTCGACGATATGGTCATCAAGACAAAGACTGGACGTCATGTGGTCGACCTAAAGGAAACGTTCGCCAATTTAAGAGCAAACGACATGAAGCTAAACCCTAGCAAATGTGTATTTGGTGTAGCTGCTGGAAAGTTCCTTGGGTTCATGGTATCTCAACGGGGTATAGAGGCTAATCTATAGAAAATCAAGGCTTTAGCCGACATGAAGGCCCCTACCAGTGTCAAAGAGATGCAGCGACTTAAGGGAAGGGTAGCAGCTCTTGGGCGTTTCATATCAAAGTCAGCAGAGAGGTCTCTCCCCTTCTTCAAAACATTGAGGGGGACGAAAAGTTTTGAATGGACGACCGAATGTCATTCGTCATTTCAACAGCTGAAGGATTACCTCGCTACTCCACCTCTCCTGAGTAGCCCGACCACTGGTGAAACTTTGTTTGTGTATTTATCCGTGGGAGATAAATCAGTGGCAGCGGTTTTGATTAGAGAAGATGAAGGGCTTCAAAAGCCAGTATACTACATCAGCAAAGCCTTATCAGATGTGGAGAGCAGTATTACAATGCCGAGAAGGTCGCTTATGCTCTAGTCGTGGCTTCAAGGAAGCCGCGAGCTTATTTCTTGGCTCACCCAATTGTGGTTCTTACTAATGCGCCTTTAAGAAAGATATTGCACAAGCCGGAGAGTTCGTGTCGATCGCTCAATTGGTCAATTGCCCTTACCGAATTTGACATCGAGTATCGACCTCGAAAGGCACCGAAGGCTCAAGCTCTAGCAGACTTCTTGGTCGAGCTTACGTTCACCAAAGAAGACAACGAGCGCCGAGCTCCGAAGGAAAAGGTTAAAGGGAAGGAACCAGAGTCCCAGGTCGCCATCAGTCTACCCGACGATTGTTGGAAGGTCTATTCAGACGGATCAGCGACCAAGAATAGCAGTGGAGCTGGGATAGTGCTAATTGAACCAGAATCTGGGACAGTGTATGAGGAATCACTAAGGTTCAAGTTTGATGCTTCCAACAACCAGGCTGAATATGAAGCCTTGATAGCAGCCATAGAGTATGCCAAGTGTTTTGGAGCAACTAAGATCATGGCTTATTGTGATTCACAACTGATAGTTAACCAGGTCAGAGGCGAGTACGAGGTACTTAGCTCCACGTTGATTAAATACTGCGACCTGGTTAAGGAGCTGATAAAGGATTTGGAATTCAGGGAGATTCAAAGGATTGGAAGGGAGGACAACGAGCTAGCCGACCTCCTCTCGAAATTAGCTACTTCAGATGAGCCACATGATGAGCCCATCTCCTTCCTCGAAAATCCAGCTTATGAAAGGGTAAAAATTCAATGCATAGATGATCCCTCGAGAAATTGGACTCATGAGAAGTGTTGGATCGAGGAAATGAAGGCGTACCTAGAAAGCGGCGAGCTGCCTGATGACGAGAATAAAGCTCGAGCTATAAAAAAAAAAGCTCCAAGATACGTCATTCAAGGAGGTGACCTATTCAGAAGATCATACACTCGACCACTGCTAAAGTGTATCCACCCTCAAGAGGTCGCCCTATTGATACATGAAGTACACAGTGGGATTTGTGGTGGACACCCGGGGGCCAGGACTCTTGCTGACAAGTTAATCACTTTGGGGTACTACTGTGAATGTGTGCCCAAAATTTTTTGTTTATTGGAATTCACGCGAGTTTGAAGACATCCGAGTTATTTGAAAAACGGAGTCGCCACGCCATTTTGATTACCTCAAAACTTTGAAAAAAAGGTTTTATGGGTTCGGAGGTTAAGTTACCCCTTGGGAAGAATGTTTGGCGTTCACCCAAAGTGCCTTGCCGGAGCAAGTCTCCCTAGATTTCATTAATCGTGTTTGCTTGCGTGCTTTCTTTGTGTGCATGTGTTTGAAAATAAGGGGGGGAAATGTCCCAAGTTATCTTCCGGACGTACAAACCATTTGTTGGTTGTCGCTCGGGATTCCTTGGAATTTATGTATTTGGGATTATGATCCCGTCCTCATCTTATGACTTATGATCATCGCATTTTTAAGCCTCGGGACCCTCGGGACTTGCGTGATCGAGAGAATGACTCTCTTTTGGGTCAAAGATGAGGTTCTTTAGGAAGGAATGTCCTTAGCCCATCAATCCTACGCTTTAAGACGGTCGAGCTCGTATAGAGGCTTCATACTCATTCTTAAGCGATAATCGGAGATATAGGGTTCAAGGTTATCCTTTTCCTAAAGAAATCATGAACCTTTAATGGAAGGAACGATGCAAAGATGAGAACTTTTACACCGGTCCGTTCCAAGGTTGGGGGAAAGGGGAAATGCATGATGAAAAATGACTCTTTAATGAAAAGATGGCATTTTGGTTTTAGCAAATGATGCTTTTTGATTGAAAGAAATGATCTTTATGCAAATGATGCATAAAGATAGGATTTTTATGCAAATGATGCATTAGAAAAGGTTTTGATGCAAATGATGCATTTTTATTGAAAAAGATTTGATCTTTATATGCAAATGATGCATAAAGATGACATTTTTATTGGAAAATAGGGATTTTAGGTGCAAAGGATGCACCTTTATGAAAAAAGACTACATTTTTATGACAAATGAGGTCTTAATGCATGCAAAGGGGAAAGGGGGTGATAAAGATATGATCTTTATGAATAAATGCCAAGTCCCAAGCAAGATATATGAATGCAATGAGCAAGTATATCAATTAAAATGCAAGGTTAGGGCGTGCGAGGTTACCAATCGTTTCCTTCGCTTCTTCGGACGGAGCTAGGAGGAGAGGTTCTTCTTGGGTCTTCAAGGAGGAGGGAGATGGCTTCTTGAGCTTCTTCTTCGCCTTCTTGGACTTCCAGCAGCTCCTTGGGGGATCTTCTTCGTATTATGAGAGTATTATGCTTCTTGTTGATTTATTAAAATGGGTAGAGGAGGGCTCTATTTATAGGCGACACGGATAAGGCTAATGAAGCCGTGCGGCTGCAGGCCCTTTGCAAATGAGGCCGTGCGGTCTTATCCACAATGACTCAGCATTCTAGAACCATGCAAGGTGGCATTATTCTAGAAGCTTCCCTCCTAATTAAAAAAACGTGTTTCTTAATTAGGAAGGATTCCCTTCAGCCTTTATTTAATTAAAAACAGTTCCGGAATGTTTCCTAACGCCGGGAAGGTACGGGGAATTACCGGAAATTTACCGAAATGTCGGGAAAATTAACCTAAGGCATGAGCCAGATTTGGGTACTTACAGAAGCCCCTCGGCAACGTCACTTGCAAGGCGAGTGGGGTTGTCGATAGAAAAGGATCCGATCTGGCGAATGCCGAGACGGATTGGGAGACCAAGGTGGTCGAGTGGCTGAACCTTTTGGAAGGCTACCTACGTATCCCGGAGGAATCAAGCCAGGCCGTAGTTCGGAATTAGGATCCGCTGGGGGAGGAAGAAGAGAAAATGACCTAGGAGGTCAAGCAATTGATCCTACTGGGGACATGCTAGGAGTGACCCAGGTGGTCGAATATCTGAACTTCTATGAGGGGGCGCTTTATCACTGAGGAGTGACAAAGGAACAGGGTGACCAAAGTGGTCGAATGGCTGGACCTTTTATAAAAGGCTACCTACGTATCCCGGAGGAATCAAGCCTTGATCGTAGTTCAAGCATCACTAGATAGTTAGGAACGATGTCTAGGATCCTTGAGATTTTGACAATTCGGAGGTCGTCACTGATGAAGCTAGAGCTTATGGCACTATCTCTTTATGACGGAGATAGAGGTAACTTAAGTTGGGAAACTTGAGCGTACGTCACTATTCGCGGATAGTGGTAGCACAATTTGAAATGACTTGGGCATACTTCACTATTCGCGGATAGAGGTAGCACAAGTTGGAATGACTTGGGCATACTTCACTATTCGCGGATAGAGGTAGCACAAGTTGGAATGACTTGGGCATACTTCACTATTCGCGGATAGAGGTAGCACAATTTGAAATGACTTGGGCATACTTCACTATTCGCGGATAGAGGTAGCACAAGTTGGAATGACTTGGGCATACTTCACTATTCGCGGATAGAGGTAGCACAAGTTGGAATGACTTGGGCATACTTCACTATTCGCGGATAGAGGTAGCACAAATTGGAATGACTTGGGCATACGTCACTATTCGCGGATAGAGGTAGCACAAGTTGGAATGACTTGGGCATACGTCACTATTCGCGGATAGAGGTAGCACAAGTTTAGAGTTCTGACAATTCGGAGGTTGTCACCTAGTGTTATCCCGTTATAACGGAATTAATCTGAGGCGATCGGGAATAAAGCTTGATTGCTAAAGAGATAAGGGATATTTTCTGAAAAGATGTTATCTTGGTTAAAAGATAACGGAAATTGCATGCCCAAGTGGAAGGTCCAGGCGGATTGTAATTTCTGCTCAGAGCGAATGAAGCCGCCCGGCATGAGATGGAGAAAAAGAAGCCGTACGGCTAGAAGCCTGTTTTTTCCAGATTATTTAAAATCAGGTTTTGAACGGGCATTGGGCACTTGTTGCCGCCCACTTCAGCCGAGAGAGAGAGAAGAGAGAGAGAATTTTCGAAATTCTTCAACCCCTTTTGCTTCCCTTTGATTTGAAATGGATCCGGAGGGCAATCCCATACCAAGGCAAGCGAGGAGAAACATCTCGGCGGCCGCGAGAAGGAGGAGGAAGGAGCTCGTGAGGACGGAGAGGAAGTATGACTTCCTTACGCCTCCATCGGAGCTTTATCCGGGGAGAAGGGAGCACAAATCAACGAACCCGCGATCAGTTGGGGTAAGCATTCTCATTTTGCTCAAATCCGATGATTTTGCTTGATTTTTGAATGATTTAGGGCTTGACCCGAATTATAGGATTTTGAACGAGTTTTTTTTTTTTTTTTTTTTTTGATTTTGAGATGCATGAACAACCTATGAGGCTAAGAATGTGCAATGTGCAACTTGTTTGATGAAAATTATGAGAATGACTCACTTTTTTCTCGCAAAATGAAGTAAGAATTTTTTTCAAAATATGAGACGGAGTTCTTGCCTTGTGCTAGAACTAGGTCAAAATTCTGATTTTCAATGAGAAAACATGATTTTGGAAGATGAAAATGATTCATGCATGCCATTTTTTTGAAAAATAATGCTTATGTGCAAAAAATTGTGATTTTGTGCTTTAGGAAAGCAATGACGCGTTTCAAGTGATGAAAGACACGTTTTTGATGCAAAAGATATGCTAGAAAAACTTTTATGAATGCTTTTCTTTTGAAAATATGTGCACTTTTGAATATATGCATGCTTTTTGAAATGATATGAAGGACTGACGCTTCTTTTGATGTGCTTGTCTACAGGAGAACAAGTCTAGAGGACCGTCGGAGATAGCGGTCAAGCTTTGGCAGAGGATGCCAGATTTTGAGAAGGATGGGGCAAATCCCAAGCAGCTGGTGAGGGCTACCGGCTTAGATGCATTTGTAGAGGCTATCGGCCGGGGTGTCCACATCACCTCGAAGAGCAAGGGCTTGGTCCAGGCCCTTTCTGAGTTCTGGTGGGACAGTACTCATAGCTTTCACCTGAGCTGGGAGAGCCGGTGACTCTGCCGATTTCACCGCTATTACGGGCTTACAGTTTCACCGGGAGGCCCGTGACTTGGAGGGACCATATTACCGCTGAGGAGTTTCAAGCTTTGGTCGGGTTTGAGCCGATTCCGAAGGGGCTGGGGATGGAGACACGGAATGTCGAGGTGGCGACCCGTACTAGCATGCGTAATTTTGTCGCTAATGATGTGATCTGCTCAGCCACCGGCTAGAGCATTCATATGGTTGATGCTATCAGTCACCATCTTTGCCAGTGCAGGACGATAGCTATGACTCTGCCTCCTCGACTCTCGGGAGGATGTGGATGGGATAGGGACGGTCTCTTGGGGAGAGGCCGGATTGGCGGAGCTCTACTTCTCGTTGGACATGTACGGTCGGAACAAGAGGCTTCGATGGATTGCTTCTCATTTGCCCTTGAGGTAGTCTCCTTTTTTTCTTTTCTCTTTTCTGTCTTGAGACTTTTATGAGAGAGAAAATGACCTTTTGATGTTTTGAACATGCGGGCTGGTTTTGCGAGGTGATCGGGTTCTTCCCTTGGAACCACCAGAGTGATGTCACCATCTTCCCCGCTATGGTTATTTGGAGGGAGATGCGAGAGATAAATTCACGGGGAAGACCCGGATTACCTTCGACTACAAAATGGTGAGGCCGGTCATCAACAGGGATGGGCACGATGGAGTGGACTTCTACCCCCAGGGCGGGTATCCGGAGATCTTGCTTTGGGAGATGCTATCGAGGTGACGAGGCGAGAGGAGGTGGCTCACTGGGCGACATGTGATGTCATTTATCCGGGGGACCGCTTCTCGAGACGGCATGGTCATGTTCCCCCACTAGATGCCATTACTCCTTCGACCCTCGGCACGGATGCTGCGGCCCGGGGACGGCCGAGAGGATGAGGTTGAGAGGTACCGGGCGGCGTGGCTGCAGAGGAGTACTTTGACATGGACACCCCTACGTTCGTGTTTGTGGAGCGGCGCCGAGGACGCCACGAAGCTAGTGAAGGCGGCGGTCACTCGGGGATATGGGGAGGATGAGCCTGCTGACCGCCGATCCCTCCTGCACATCTGTCCTACGTGGTCCATGGAGTGCCGAGGAGGATGAGGATACCTGTCCCCGATGCTAGGGAGCCCCGGTACACCTTGCCGCTGATAGCACCGTAAGTGTACTCTTAGTGGTCTTATTCCCTTTTTAGCTTTGATTTTACGCTTTTTGCTATTTTACGAGATTTTCCGAGATTTTTCTCTTCTTTTTTTTTCTCGGGTTCCGGCTCGCACTTACGATAGGCTGGTTAGTCGGGCGGAATAGGGGCTGGAAGGACATGTGCCGGTCTCTTCGAGGAAGCTAGCTGCGCTTCGAAGGCGGCGGCGGATGCACGGGAGCACAGGCGCAAGAGACGGCACGTCTGGGGCACGGCGTCTACCTCATCGGCCTCGGAGTACTCTTCCAGTGCTATGCCTCGGGGCGGGGACCCAACGCCGACATTCCGGAGCGGTGGCTGAGTATGGGCACGATAATGTCCATCTATCTCGATGTGAGCGACCGGGGAGGACACGATGAGGGAGGCTAGCATTTACGAGCCGAGGCGATGAAGATGAAGAAGAATCGGAGGCCTAGGAGGTCTCTAGAGTAGATTTGGAACAAAAACAAACAATTTACAATTTTTATGCACACTTGGCTTATTTTTTGTTTTATTTGGGCGCCGATGGGCGAAAACATTGTATTTATGTTTTAATTGCTTTTCTAATTCATGCTTTTTCAATTTGCATATTATACGAGCCTTGGGGTGACTTTTTGCTTGGAATTGGGGCTGAAAATGGGCCAAAATGATTTATAATGGTGTATAAATGCTTGAATGGCTTACGGACATGTTTTTGTACGGGTTTTGGTTGAAAAAGTGGGGTGAAAACTCCCTTGGGCAGCAACTTTGGTTCTTTGCAGAATTTTCTATGAGAGCTAATGTAGCCGTGCGGCATGGCCTTGAGGGCAAATGTAGCCGTGCGGCTAACGGTCTGTACTGAAATTTGGTTATTTTACGAATAAAAGCAAGGCTTGGCCATTTCATTTCATTTTCACTCTAGGCTTGCCCCAATTGTTCCCAGAGCATATTTTGGACCTAAAGCACCATCTTTGATCACTTTGCGATGGAGAATCCCGTTAGATTGCAAAGGGGAAACGAGACCATTTTCTATCCGGTCTTCAATCTTGGGCGAGATATAACTTCCAAAATCACAAGGGGCTGCTTGATTCTTCCTTCAAGATCAAGTCTTTATGGCATTTGAGGGATCTCCCGCCCGATTGGGATCTGTTGAGAGCCGCGGCAAAGTTACAGGGATGTCCGGAGACATGTTTCTTGTTTCTCTTACAACGAAATCGTCCCAACGCACGAAGACTTGAGCCTTGATTGGGGGTCCCGAGATTGAGGCTATATCTATTCCGCTGATCGGAGACGTGCCGGTGACGGTAAAGCTTGCATCTTTTACGCAGATTCCTTTGGGAGAGGCTGAGAGGATGATGGTAGCCCGGATAGGATTGACCTTTCGATATCCGGGCGGGTTTGGGTCTCCCGGATATGGCTGCGACCACGGTGGCTATGGATGCTTTCATTCTCTGCGTATTCTCTATTTTGTTCATTTCTTGAGTCAGTGGGGATCTGTCATAGTGGTCTCTTGGACATGGTCGAGAGGCAGAGTGGGAAGGATATTGTCCCGCTGGTTTTGGGAGAGACATTTCATGGGATTGATAGGATGGCTCGGGAGACCGTTTCATGAGGTCAGGAGTCAGGCTATGTTGACTACGTAGGCTGCGGGGAGAGGCTCGGGGCTTTGCACGGGGCTTTGCCGACTCGGTGCCCTTGGGTGATTTCTCGGAGAGGTGCACCTAGGCGGCGAGGAACGGGGTAGGCTGGGAGGCGATGATGGCTAGGCTATCCACTTCGGACATCCGTTGGTGGATACCACATTGGAGGTTGCGGACCGGGAGGATATTTCGGGAGTCTTATCTTTGTGAGGGTTCCGGGATTCTGTGGTCATCCTTCTACATACTGCTTGGTATCCGGGCGGTTTGGAGCTTTACAGGAGCCATTGAGTGATTGGGAGGACATCCGGACCATGGAGGTGGTGTCATTGGACATGAGAGATCCGGCCCGGCTTCTCTTTCTTCTCGAGGGCTTGGACACATCTTGCTTTCCCACCCGGGGCTATCTTCGGGAGCGGGAAAAGCGCCATCTTGACCACTTGTCTACTTGGGTAGTATGAGAGGGAGATGGGAGCGACTCGGGTTATCTTGGAGGATCGACGTCGAGCTTTATTGGGAGGCGGCGTGACTCGAGTAGGACTCGAGGAGGCCGAGGCTAAGGCGAGTTGCCATAACCAATCGGGTGACTTGGTCGGGGATATGGAGGCTCGGTACAAGAGATTGTCCGAGGTCGCTCCTTTGGCGAGGCTCGGAGGGAGGAGGTGCGGACTCGTGCTCGTATAGAGAGAGCGCTCATTGACACGGGGTTGGTAGAGGCTCCGGTGAGGATACCGAGAGGTCGGGATGAGGGATACCGAGCATTATTGAGAAGAAAAGGAAGAAGACTCGACGAGGCCGAGGAAAAGGGAAGAAGGCTGAAGAAGACTCGGCGAATGACGGTGACAAGTCTTTTCTCAAGATCCTCTTATTGCCATTTGCAAACACATTAGTTTATTTAGGCATTTTATTGTATTTTAGATCTTTTTTAGCGAGGTTAGCGAGTTAAGAGGTAGACCGTGCTTGAACTCATCAAGAAGTTTTTAACTTGTAATGAACAAGAAATATTATTTTAGAAATTAATCAAGACACATTTCATGGAAATTCAAATGCCTTTATTGATTGGGACCCGTTTTATGAAAAGCTGAAATACCCTTTACTATTTTTAGGACGCACTTCATGGAAGCTTGATTGTCCCTTTTTATTGTTTAGGACACATTTCATGGAAACTTAATCGTCCTTTTATTGTTTTAGACCGAACCATATATGGTGCCTACGTTCCCCTTTTACAAGAAAGGCTAAGGGGCTCGGGTCTACGTAGTTCATTACAGTGAACTAAAAATTTTTTATGTGCGGCCATTTGTCTTTTGCCTAGACCGCCCTTTTTGGGGTTTCGGCCTAGTTTGGGCATTACTCTTTTGCACTTTTTTCTTCTTTTTTTATATTTTTTTTTTTTATTATTTTTTATCGGACATAGTATCTTCGGAGTTTATCACCGATTGACCGGGTGGACAAAGGGATTGCCATCCAAGTACGCAAGCTTCATTGCTCCTCCCGACGGTATTTTACGCACCACATAAGGGCCGATCCGGACGGGTTCCCATTTTCCCGGGGGATTGTCTGCGGTAGTGGGCTTTACTTTCGACACCAAGTCGCCCTCTTTGATGTCTACGGCCTTGACCTTTTTATCAAACGCTGCGGCCATTCGCCTCTGGTAGGCTCGGGTGTGTTCCATGGCTTTTAGCCTTCTCTCGTCAAGCAGGGCTAATTCATCATGCCGGCTGCGCAACCATTCCACTTCATTGACAACTTTGTTTTCCGGGAGGACCCTTAATGACGGGATTTCAGCTCCACTTGTAACACTGCTTCCATCCCAGTAAGTTAGGGCAAAAGGAGTTTCTCCTGTGGGCCATTCGACGAGGCGTTACATAGCCCCGAGTGCTAGGTGCGGCTTTTCGGGCCAATCACGACCACGGGTGGCCATCTTAGGATGATCCGCTCGAGTGTCTTATTAGCGGCTTCCACGGCTCCATTGGTCTCGAGGTGCATGCGACGGGGACAACTTGTGGCGAGTAACTCGAATTCCGATGGTGAGTCTATCGCAGTCTTCCTTGAAGTGTGACCCATTATCGAAATGATCTCGTTAGGCACCCCATATCCGCACATTATGTTTTCTTTGATGAGCTGGGCCACTTTGGAAGTGAGGACCTTGTAGGACTTGGCCTCTACCCACTTTGTGAAGTAGTCAATGGCTACCAAAACGAACTCGTGCCCATTGCTTCTGCCGGGATATTTTCCCTATCACGTCAATGCCCCAAGTTGCAAACGGCCAAGGAGTCGTCATGCGGTACGGGTCATGAGGTGGAAGATGGTTGAGGTTGGCAAACCGGCGGCATTTGTCGCAGGTTCGGACGTCTTTGAATGCGATGCTGTTTCCATGGAGATCCGGTAGTAACCCATTCTGAGGATCACTCGCATCAGGGCTCTGGCATTCATGTGAGGACCGCAAGGACCATTGTGGACTTCGGTCATCAACTCTCTGGCTCTTTCTTGGGTGACACATAAGAGGAGTGGTCCTTGATACCGCTTCTTGTATAGGTTGCCTCCTAGAATGACATACTGAGAAGCCAACCTTTTCAGGGCTTGCAAGCTTTTGGCTCTGACTCCTTCTTTTGGTCTACCTTCTTCGTCTCTGAAAGCTGACTCTCCGTCTTTGAGGAATTGGTAAATCTGATTGTACCAAGGTCCCTGTTGGGTTTTATGGATCCATGCGCAGCGGAATTAAGCATAAAATTAACACAAAACCCAAGCCCTAAGATCCGTTCTATACGATTAAATTGAATTGCTATGAGATAGAATTTACCAACCTAAATTGCTTTCCGGTCTTGAGCTATCGAACGGATAATTTTGTGATTCGTAATCACAAACTTTTGATCTTCAAATCTTCGAATCTTCAACTCCTTTGGATCTTCAGATTTGAACTCTAGGTCTTTGATTTGTTTGAACAAAACTAAGACCCTCTTTTGGTAATCCACACAAATATGAATGTCGAGAACAATTCTCGGGTTGGGAATTGCTAGATTCCTAAAACTTATGGAAGAATATTGAGAGGACTTTTGATTGTGAATTTCTATTGAAAAATTCGGCTAGGGAATTAGGTCTGACAGACCTCACATATTTATACTACAATAGTATGAATATGTCTCCTAATCGTATTAGGAGAACGGTACATCAAACCGCGTAGGGCTTGATATGTCGCGCGGTATATTAAGCCATTGGCTTAATATGTCGCGCGGTATATATAGCCAAATACGAGACTCTCAACCATTCTTCCTCCGGTTTAACCAATTCATTCTATTTGTGTGTGACCCAATAGGATTGTATTATGTTGGCAATGAGTCCGATCATATCGGCTCTCATAAGACATAAGCGGACTCTAGCAAGCCATTATGTCTACCCAAATAACACAACGTAAGAGTTCACGTTTCCAATGGTACACTTTCATTTATCCCTTTGTCTCACGATGTTATATTGAACACAAGTCATGGTCCACGTCAACTTGTATTTGTTCAATGCTTTCTCGATCTTGAGTATAATGATAGTCCAATCATATTGGGGTGTGGCCACACGCTTTCATCATTATCACTCATTGAGGGCCCAAGCAAAACATCTCTCTTTCGAGGGACAAATTCCATCTTGACTTATCATCCTTCCCATCATGAATCCGATCATGCCAAAGATAGCCTTTATAGATATCGTGTTAAGATACCGTTTGACTAAAATCAAACATAACTTTCATCATGTGTAAAGTCATGATAATCTCGGGTCTAGGGACTAAATGAAGTGACCATATGAGATTTAATTATGACATTTGACCATGACATAAATCTCATACGGGTCAAGTCCAGTTACTTGTTCTCGACAAGTACCCATAATTTCAATGTGCATCTCTATGCATATAATCATCATATGATTATTCATTGACAATTATACTAATTATTCTCTTAATAATCAGGGACGGAGATTATTACAATAAATATGCAAACTATATAATAATCAAATAATAAACATAAACGATAAAGATGATACATAACGGTTTTCGGTTAAACATAACTAAAGCCTAGGGCATTACACCAACAGATCTCCCACTTGCACTAGGCTCCATTTATGTATCGAATACTCATGGATCCAACATGACCATCATGCTTCCGCCTGTGCGAGGGTCTTTGTAAGTGAATCCCTTATGTCATCATCGGTTGATACTTTGTATATTTTAACGTCTTCTCATTCTTTATGAATTCCTTGAAGAACGTCTAAGTGAGTGTTTGGATCATTTGTTGTGACCTTGGTTCCATTGTTTGCACAAGTGGCACCACTATAGTCATAACAAAAGTTTCATCGATTAGTGATACTTGGAACATTTCCAAAACACTAAGCGAACTTTTGATCCAAACCGCCTACTTTTAGCTACATCATATGTTGCTAACAATTGGCCTTAGTAGTAGAATTGGCTACAATTTACGCTTGGAACTCTTCCAATCAAAATTGCACCTCTTATAAGCATAAACACAAATCCTAATTGCGATTTTAAAAATAACTTTGTCAGTTTGGAAGCTAGCATCTATGTAACCCTTACAACAAGATTAAACTTCCAATCTTTCAAATCCCAAGAACGTATCCTTAGTTCTTTATAAGTACTTAAGGATCATCTTGGCTGCCATCCAATGGTTCTCATCACGGGATTAGATTGGTATCGACTCATCATGCTTATAGCATATGAGACGTCGGGTCTAGTACAAATCATGGCATACATGACAGATCCAAATGCCGAAGCATATGGAACTTCATTCATTTTCCTTTTGCTCATCAGTTGTCTTAAGACAATGAGTATTGCTAAGAGAAATACCATGGCCCATTGACAAGCTACTCTTCTTAGACTCTTCTAAGAATCTTGTCAATGTGAACACTTTGACTTAAACCAATTTATCCTTCTAGATCCATCTCTATAGATCTTGATGCCAAGGATGTAAGCGGCTTCACCCACATCTTTCATTGAAAAACCTTTCCTTGACCAAGACTTAACAGTCTTAAGTATCGGAACTTGTTTTTCCAATGATTAAGATATCATTGTAATAAACAATAGAAATAATACCATGCTCCCACTGAATTTCATGCATACACAAGGTTCATCTTCGTACTTGATAAAGTCAAACTCTTTGACCAATTCATCAAAACGAAGATTCCAATTCCTTTAAGCTTGCTTCAACCCATCTCATGGATCTTTGCAACATGCATACTCTATTAGAGTTTCTTGGATCGTCAAACTATTCGGGTTGTGTACTATACACATCCTTAATAATCTTTCCATTTAAAGAAAGTCGTTTGACATCCATTTGTCATATCACATAGTCACAATATGTGATAATGGCAATTGAAATTCTAACAGAACTTCGACATTGTAATGGCGAAAAAAGTTTCAACATAGTCAATACTATGAATTAACTTAAATCCCTTTGCTACAATCCTTAGTCATGAAAGTATACACCTTCACATCCATGTCGGTCTTTGAAGACCTACTTGCACCCTTTAGTTTTTACACTTTTAGGTAGCCCAATCAAGTTCCAAACTTGATTGTTAAACATGGATTGTAATTTGGATTCCATGGTTCCTAACCATTTATCCAAATTAGGAGAGGACATCGCTTCTTGATAGCAAGTAGGATCGTCATTCTCAATGACTTCCACTTCATCACTTTCCGCAACGAGAAATCACTATTTCTTGAGTTCGGATCGTAACCTATCCAATCTACGACGGACTTGTGCATCTTGAACCGGTTTCACAACTCCTTTGTGAACTTGGTTCTGTCTCTACTCTTGGTTCCATATTATTTTCGGGTTCTTGAACTTCTTTCAAGATTAATTTTACTCCCACTAGATTCTTTATTGAGAAACTATTTCTCAAGAAACAAATCGTGTAGAGCAACAAACATTTTGTTCTCTTTGTGATTGTAAAATCAATATCCGAAAATAACCTTGTCAAATTTGGTGCTAACTTATAAGAGACAAGTCTCTTTACATAAGATTCGCAACCCCAAATCTTCATGAAAGACAAACTAAGTTTTCTTCCATGCCACATCTCATGTGGGGCATTAGGAACCGATTTAGTAAGGACTCCATTCAGTGTAACCGCATTATTTCTAATGCATATCCTCAAAAGGAAATAGGAAATAGGAAAGTCTAATTGACACATCATCGAACCATGTCCTACAAGGTTCAATTCCTCCTTTCAGACACACCATACAATGTGGTGTTAGGTTGGAGTCAACTTTGAAATGATTTCATAGTTTTTGAGATGATTGTCAAACTCTTGGCTCAAATATTCATTACCTCGATCTAATCGAAGTACTTAACAGTTTTACCAAGTTGTTTTGTACTTCATCTTTGATATGTTCAAAACATCTCAAACGATTCACCTTCGGACTTCATCAGATAGACATAGTCATATCTAGATAAGTCTTTAGCGAAATGTGATGAAATACCGAAATCTTCCCCTAGCAATGCTTCTTAATGGTCCACATACATCTCATGTATAATGACCAATAAGTCACTAGCCCTCCCACTACTTTAGTGTAGGGTGGTTTGGTCAATAATCTCAATAAATAAGATCAACATTCCTCAAATGATTGATAGTCATATGAGTCTAAAAGTCCATGTTAATGGAGTTTAGATATATGTTTCTTATTTATCTGACCAGACCGGCAATGCCATATGAACGCTTTGTTCATATTGTTCGGTTTAGATTTCCCATTTATATCATAGATATCTTCAATATTATTTTGTTTCTCATCATCAAGGATATGAAGACCATTTAATGACATATGCATTACAATAAGGCATATTATTAAATAAATATAAAACTTCTTATTGAAAATAAGAAAATTATATCCTTCATCATCCATTTAAGAAAGCAGAAATAATACTCCTACTCAAATGCGGAACGTAGTCATACTTGTTCAAAACAAGTACTACTTCACAAGGTAAAGTGACTTCATAAGTCCCTTATGGCTAATGTTGCAACTCTTGCTTCATTCCCATGCATAGGTTTAATTTACCTTATTTGAGTAGCTTTCTATTCTTTGTTCCTTGCACATTTAGACAAATGTGGGATCCAATCCTGTATCATATACCCAAGAACAAGAAGTCGAAAGGAAAATATCTATCATATAGATACTTGAAGTAATAGCAATCATATTGCCCTTCTTCACCTTTTAGGCCTTCCTAATAAGCCTTGCAACTTTGCTTCCAATGACAATCTTATTGCAATGATAGCAAAATGCATCCTTTTGAGACACTTTTGGGTTTAGCCTCTTCGGCTATGACAACATTTGTCCTAGGTTTAGCAACTTTTGCTTTACCTTCTTTTCCTTCCTTTATGAACCCTTTTATTGTGTCAACCATTAACACAATTTGCGGATTGCTCCTTCTTTCATCATATGAATTAAGAGCTTTCACCACAACATATATCTTTTGCTTAGCTTGCACTTGGAACATTTCCCCTTTTCCGGTGTGCTAGAACAAAAGTAGTTATCATGTGCACAAGGTTCTTCATAAGTGCCTTTGAACATGGTGGCAAATATAAGGCAAGCAATATTGTCAGAATCATCACTATGTTTCTAATGTTGCTTCCTTATTTGCCCTTTGCAACATTTGCAATAGGTTCAATAGGAACGGATTCGTAATGAACGTACAAATTTACCTAAGAACCATTCTTTAGGCTTTTGATCCAATCAAAATTATTTGTATCATTCATTTCGAACTTTGTCCTTCATAAGGATGAATCGCAATTATCATTATGTAATGCTACTTCTACAACAAAATATACAAATTATATGAACACATATCAATATCAACACATTTATCATTTAAGAGCAAATAATGTATTTTACAAATACTCCCACTAAATCATACACCTTCCAATGCAAATAAGCATAATATGAATTTAATGGGCTAAGATCCAATTTTAATTTAATCTCAAGTACGCTATGGCGCACCGCTCAAGATTAAACTAATTAGGTAGAAAAACATCAATCATATCGTATATGACTCTTAGGACTAAGATCCAACTTTAATTTAATCTCAAGTACGCTATGGCGCACCGCTCAAGATTAAACTAATTAGGTAGAAAACATCAATCATATCATATATGACTCTTAGGATCTTTTATGAGATTTATTTAAGACATCATATGTCCAAGCATATTTTAATCTCATCTTATGCCTTGGGTCCAAAACCATTTTGATAACCCAATTAAGTTCATTCATATTAAACGTATAGGAACCACCATTTCCTCATCTTGCTCGCAAACGGAATAGAATCAAAGTACCTTGCTATGGCAAGCCCACCCAAAACTATCCGAGTGGTCTCAAGTGTTTAATCATGAATTGGCATAAAAGAACTTAAAAGTTAAATGAAGGTTCTTTAAGGTAGATTATAAGCATATCGGCAAAGATAGTCATAATCATGCACCGGGTAAGTTCCCGGGAAGATAGGTGAGCCACAAGGACTACTTAAGTACCAACTCTTCCTTAGACGAACTCTCCTAGTCATGCACAATTAGAAATCAACTACGATTTGGCAACATAATCACTACCTTTTATAAACAATTAGTTTCCTTTTAAATTTCGCGTAATTATGACTTGTTTCCATAAACAATCATAAAATTCAAAATTTAAATCTAAACATATTAGGAAACTATAATGCAATGTTTCAACTAAACATTATAGGAAATCACAATTCAATGTTTCAACTAAACATCTAATAAAATTCTTACTTGTAAAACTGACTTGTTTCATAAACAATCAGGCACTAACTTGTTTCTCATAAACAATTAGTGAACTATAATTCAATGTTCAAAAACATTCTAGAATTACAACAGTTCTTCATGCAACGCAATAATTAATAAAATTACTTTTTTTAAACAATTAAGCAAGCATAAGAACACTCAATAATTATGCAACGCAACAATTAAATAAACACCTTTTAATTAATTAAGCAAGCATAAACAATGAATTAATCTAGCATAGCCCTATAAACTCAATTTCCAGAAATTTATAGCATCCAGATTAAGACATAAAACATCTCAGATTGTAAACACAATCACAGAATAGCGAGAAAAATTAAACAAGCGATTACGCTGATTTGGCTTATTATGTCGCGTGACAACATCGACGGAGGCTTGATATGTCGCGCGACCTAACAAAGCCGAGATAACCCGAATTCCTCATGGCTCATCATGTCGCGCGACTAAAGTAGCCAAGTAACGGAATTTCAGTTTCAATCAATTCGGATTACATGCAATTAAATCATATAAAACAACCCTTTTCTGATTTAATTCAACATAATTCGAAAACGATTTTCACATTGTTTCACATAAACAATCATAATTCTATCGCATACAGAAACATGCAACGAACATATAAACAATTTATATAATCATTCTAGCATGTTAATTCAAACTTAACCATACGAACGGGGCTCACGATACCACTTTGTTGGGTTTTATGGATCCATGCGCAGCGGAATTAAGCATAAAATTAACACAAAACCCAAGCCCTAAGATCCGTTCTATACGATTAAATTGAATTGCTATGAGATAGAATTTACCAACCTAAATTGCTTTCCGGTCTTGAGCTATCGAACGGATAATTTTGTGATTCGTAATCACAAACTTTTGATCTTCAAATCTTCGAATCTTCAACTCCTTTGGATCTTGATTTGAACTCTAGGTCTTTGATTTGTTTGAACAAAACTAAGACCCTCTTTTATTAATCCACACAAATATGAATGTCGAGAACAATTCTCGGGTTGGGAATTGCTAGATTCCTAAAACTTATGGAAGAATATTGAGAGGACTTTTGATTGTGAATTTCTATTGAAAAATTCGGCTAGGGAATTAGGTCGACGGACCTCACATATTTATACTACAATAGTATGAATATGTCTCCTAATCGTATTAGGAGAACAGGTACATCCAAACCGCGTAGGGCTTGATATGTCGCGCGGTATATTAAGCCATTGGCTTAATATGTCGCGCGGTATATATAGCCAGATACAGAAACTCTCAACCATTCTTCCTCCGGTTTAACCAATTCATTCTATTTGTGTGTGACCCAATAGGATTGTATTATGTTGGCAATGAGTCCGATCATATCGGCTCTCATAAGACATAGCGGACTCTAGCAAGCCATTATGTCTACCCAAATAACACAACGTAAGAGTTCACGTTTCCAATGGTACACTTTCATTTATCCCTTTGTCTCACGATGTTATATTGAACACAAGTCATGGTCCACGTCAACTTGTATTTGTTCAATGCTTTCTCGATCTTGAGTATAATGATAGTCCAATCATATTGGGGTGTGGCCACACGCTTTCATCATTATCACTCATTGAGGGGCCCAAGCAAAACATCTCTCTTTCGAGGGACAAATTCCATCTTGACTTATCATCCTTCCCATCATGAATCCGATCATGCCAAAGATAGCCTTTATAGATATCGTGTTAAGATACCGTTTGACTAAAATCAAACATAACTTTCATCATGTGTAAAGTCATGATAATCTCAGGTCTAGGGACTAAATGAAGTGACCATATGAGATTTAATTATGACATTTGACCATGACATAAATCTCATACGGGTCAAGTCCAGTTACTTGTTCTCTGACAAGTACCCATAATTTCAATGTGCATCTCTATGCATATAATCATCATATGATTATTCATTGACAATTATACTAATTATTCTCTTAATAATCAGGGACGGAGATTATTACAATAAATATGCAAACTATATAATAATCAAATAATAAACATAAACGATAAAGATGATACATAACGGTTTTCAGTTAAACATAACTAAAGCCTAGGGCATTACACCAGTCCTTTATAGGCTCGGGTCCCAGGTCCACTTCACAGAAAGTCGGGGCTTCTCTTCTACCCACTCGAAGGGCTTTATGGCTTTTCCCTCGGGGATCTCTACCAAGGAGGCTAGAGTAGCTAGAGCATCTGCGAATCTGTTCTTTTCCCTCGGCAAGTAGTGGAAAGTTACTTCTCGGGCTGTCCGATCAACTCCTCCATATGGGCATGATACCGTTGCAGATTAGGGTCTGCTGATCTTCCACTTGTTGGAGACTTGGTTGATGATCGTGGCCGAGTCTCCGTAAACTTCGAGCTCCTTGACATTTCTTTCTAAGGCGGCCTCCAAACCAGCAATGCAGGCTTCATACTCGGCGGCATTGTTCGTGGCAGAAAGTTCAACTTGAGGGCTATGGGGTATGCTCATCTTTCGGATCGACCAATAGCATTCCTACACCATTTCCTCTTTTGTTAGCGGCTCCGTCAAAGAACAGCGCCATCTATTTTCGGGCTCAACCGCAAAGATCCCTTCATCTCGGAAATTGGGGTTCGGGCCCTCTGTCTTCATTACTGGGAAGTTCGCAGGGTGATCGACAATGCTTGACCCTTGATGGCCTTTACGGTCACATAGTTGATGTCGTGATTCGCCAAGAAGAAGGACCACTTCGCTAGGCGCATCGAGAGGGAAGGCTTGTCAAAGATGTACTTGATGGGGTCCATTTTCGAGACCAAATTCACGGGGTGGGCTTCGCATATAATGCTTCAACTTGCCGACTACCTGGACCGAGTCTGCACAGTCTTTTCACACGCCGAATAATTGAGCTCACTCCCCGTAGCTTCCTGACAAAGTAAATGGCATTCTCTACCCGAGAGTCTTTCTTCTCTTGAGCAAGCATAGCCCCAACCGCCGTGTTCGCGACGGTTAGATAGAGCGAAGAGGCTTACGTCTATGTGGGGGCATAGTACCGGGGGATGCACTAAGTATGCCTTGATCCGGTCAAAGGCGTCTTGACATTCTTCGGTCCATTACTGTGTCCACATTCTTCTTCATGAGCTTGAAGATGGGCTCGCACATAGTGGTCAGGCGATTGACAAAACGGGCGATGTCTTGCAATTTTCCCATGAAGCTTTTGACTTACATGCAGGTTTGAGGTGGCCTCATATCCATGATAGCTTTGATCTTTCTGGGGTCAACTTCTATACCTCGCTCCGTGACCATGTACCGAGCACTTTTCCCCTTGTCACTCGAAGGTGCATTTGACAGGGTTTAGTCTCATGGAATGCCGTCTCGGCCTCTCAAAGAATTTTCGTAGGTCAACAAAGTGCCGCCCACCTTCTCCTTTGGAGTGGATTATCATGTCGTCTACGTAGACCTCAATCTCCTTGTGGATCATGTCATGAAACAAGTGCGGTCGCTGCCCTTTGGTAAGTAGCCCGGCATTCTTGAGCCCGAATGGCATTACCGTATAACGAGGGTCCCCAGCGGTGTGGCGAAGGCTGTCTTTTCTTGGTCTTCCTCGGCCATCTTGATCTGGTTGTAGCGCAAAACCATCAACGAAGGATTTGACTTCGTAGTTGGCGGTGGAGTCCACCAGGATGTCTATGTTTGGCGAGAGGGTAGTCGTCTTTGGGGCCGGCCTTGTTCGGATCTCGGAAATCCACACGGCGCGCACCTTCCCATTGGCCTTGGTTACGGTCACGATGTTGGACAACCATGTCGGGTATTCAATGACTACGATGAATCCTACCCGCGTAGCTTCTCAATTTCTTCTTTGACTGTAGGGACCATTCCGCTTGATCTTTCTCGCTCGCTTTACCGGCTTGGCATCCGGTGCTAGAGGGATTCTCGTGCTCTACTATCGAACCTGTCTAGCCCCGCATATCTTTGTATGACCATGCAAACACGTCGACGTATTCTCCGAGCGGCTCAATCAATCTGTCCCTTTCAACCCCTCGGAAGAAGCTTCCAATCTGTGTCTCTTTAGGTTCCTCAATAGTACCCAAGTTCACACTTATCAAAACCTCCTCGGCGGCTTGGGCCCGGTTTTCCTCTTTTTCGAAACCTCGCTTAAAGATTTCTTTAATGTATTGTTCGTTTAGTGTGTTTGCATCTTGTTCAAATGATTCATTATTAAGCTGTTGTTAAGTTTTGAGTTAATTTATCATTTGTTAAGTTGGCAATAAGAGGATAATCGTAAAGATTTGTCATTTCATTCAAGATAAGGGGAAAGATGACATCGATTACATTTTCATAATCCTCAGCGTGAGGCCTTCGGATGACTCGAGGACCGGAATTCGAAGATTCCCGACTCAACCGAAAAGACAACATAGACTACGGACCCTACACTACTTATTGACTCGAGGGGGACTTGACAAGGGTTGGACTGGGATCTCACTCCTTCTTGCCGTTGCCACGGGAGTAGCAGTCTTGCAGCGTTCTTCAGAAAGTTGGAGACTTCGAACCGATCAAAAGCTTGCCGGAAATCATTAATGTGCCTGCTTTTGTGGAAAGATGGTGAGGGGAACTAAAGTAACTTGTTGCAATATTTCGCCTAGCTCTTCCGTAGCGACCGGACTCATTGATCGAAGGGTCTCGGCTCATCTTATCAATGCACCGCTTGATAACTCATTTTCTCCTTACCGATCTTGGACACCACGACCTTGTCAGTGTAGCCAGCACGAGGGTTGGCCTGGATAATGCTGATGAAGTCTTCTTCGAGGGGATCTTAATTCTTCCTTGATCGCTACGTATTCAATAGGCTTTCGTGTTCCGCCGAGATCCGATAGCTTCTCATTGAACTTCACGATGGCCACAAATTCAGCATTTTCTCGCTTCAAGAGGATCACTTGTTCATGGGGATATCAGCCGGACCGTGCTTGGGGTGACGGGTTCTTTGACAGGTTCCTTGGCATAACCGACATAGTAGTCGAACTTGCCCGAAGGCTCTCCCA
This sequence comes from Adenophora triphylla var. japonica, assembly GCA_022495995.1. NCBI lineage: Eukaryota > Viridiplantae > Streptophyta > Magnoliopsida > Asterales > Campanulaceae > Adenophora > Adenophora triphylla. Next base: position 204,362 of record JAFEMH010002819.1, on the reverse strand, counting down.
AAGTTCCTACGCTCTTGTCTCCGGCTTCGTATCTTTCCTTAAGCCTGCTTTGTGTGGACTTTCTCTTCTTCTTCTTCCTTGAAGGAGCGTCCTCATTGATCCATTCTTGATACTTCATACTCTGGCGGTCTTCACAATCACATACATCATACCGTATGTGAGGCTTGGGTTGAACCGGGATAGCCCCTCCAACCGCTTGGTCATTACCATTGTGGATTACCATGTTGGCCATTTTGACACCGAAAAGCCGACAAAACCGAGGATTCTGCGAACCGTCTCCGAGGATTCTCGCGCTAACAAGTCGCTGACCCGGTGTTCTCACCCACTTCTTTCTCGCTGCGGGAAAGGGATAGGAAAGGTTTTAGACTCGGGGTAGGTGTTTAGGCTGAAGGCTCAGGCAATATGCAAATTAGAATCTTCAAGTTTACTTAAAACAGTGTCTTTTATTAATATCTATTTGGTTGGAAAAGGGGTTACGCCCTTCTTTTTCACAACTACTCTAGATCCCGGATCGCCGGGTTCCGTCACTACGTCTATAAGCCCCTCGTATTCCACCTCGTATTTCGACCTCCCGGGGTGGACAGCCCCGGCGAGGGTCCTATAGGGCACGCGGATCCCACCGATCGAGAGTAAAGAACGCTCCTATCGGGTCTAGCGGGTCATAGGACCTTTCGACGCACGAGCGATGCGGATTATAGTCAAGGCAATACCGTGAAAGTCTCGTCTCTCTGCCTCGACGGATCTTTGACAGAGTTTCGCTTGAGCGAATGACGGTTTTTGACTTTCGGTAATGTCCGAGAATATAATAGGCATGGGTCGGGCGGCAAAAGCCGGATGACACAGTGTCACATTGAACTTCGTTGCATACGCAAAGCGCGCGAGTCGGAATCGAAGTCAATGTCGGTCAAGATCTTGCCAATTTTTCCTTGTCGGAATTTTGGCAGAGCTTCGCTTGAGCGAAAGATCTTTTATTTTGGCAAAGACTTGGTCTTGACTTTTACGTATTCCGTGCGGGTCAAGGTCAATAGTCAATGTCGGAGTCAAGATCCCACCGATTTTTCCTTGTCGGAATTTTGGCGGAGTTCCGCTTGAGCGAAAATCTTGGTTTCCGTTATGAGCTAAGGCTTCGACCTTTACGTGGGTATGCAATCGGGCTATATGACACGGACTAGACCAAAAACCAACCAAAAGTCACGGATTTTTGAAACGTGTGACACGGACCGTGCATTGGTCGACACCGGGCCGCCATGGGGAGGTTGGGATGATTCCGTGCGCGCCGGGAGCATCGTAAGGCTGTCCGTGATCGGCACTGAACCACCTCGGGTTTGAGGACGTGCGTGCAAAAGTGTACAGGATATATCGGGTGCGCGTAGTGTGCGGTCTCCTAAAATTGTTCCTTTTTGAGTTAACACAGAGATTTTCATAAATGTGTTTTAAAGGAATGATTTTCGGGACGGGGAAAATGCAACACATAAGCACGTCAATTTTCTCGGGAGCTCTGTCGTCATGGAGCCGAATAGCCCCAAGCTGCTAGGACTCCGCATTAACTCCCGATTTTTCCCGGTGGAATTGCCACCGAGGTCGTATGGTCGAATCCTATGAGGATTAGCCGTACGACCGCATGGATCAATTTTCCAGTTCCACTCCTTTTGCTATTTTTCGGGTTGTTTCCGTTCAAAGTATGCACGAGATTCCAAGATGCAAATGATGCAATGCATGGTAAAAGAAAGCAAACACGATTAATGAAATCGGCGATGGGAGTCTAACCCGCTCAAAGGGAAAAGCTTTTTGTATTTTTTTTCAAAAATTTTTTTTCAAAAAGGATACTGGTACGTGGGATTGTTAAACCACCTTGTTATCCCAAGCCCGGGTTAGGGAGCGATACGGGAAGGGTAAGTGGGGTCCACCTATATACCAAGTATCGACTTTTGTTTTGAAAATAAAGCTTTTCTCCTTTGGGATGATCCCGAGTCGCCAAACTCGTGAATGTGTGCCCAAAATTTTTTGTTTATTGGAATTCACGCGAGTTTGAAGACATCCGAGTTATTTGAAAAACGGAGTCGCCACGCCATTTGATTACCTCAAAACTTTGAAAAAAAGGTTTTATGGGTTCGGAGGTTAAGTTACCCTTGGGAAGAACGTTTGGCGTTCACCCAAAGTGCCTTGCCGAGCAAGTCTCCCTAGATTTCATTAATCGTGTTTGCTTGCGTGCTTTCTTTGTGTGCATGTGTTTGAAAATAAGGGGAAATGTCCCAAGTTATCTTCTCTGACGTACAAACCATTTGTTGGTTGTCGCTCGGGATTCCTTGGAATTTATGTATTTGGGATTATGATCCCGTCCTCATCTTATGACTTATGATCATCGCATTTTTAAGCCTCGGGACCCTCGGGACTTGCGTGATCGAGAGAATGACTCTCTTTTGGGTCAAAGATGAGGTTCTTTAGGAAGGAATGTCCTTAGCCCATCAATCCTACACTTTAAGACGGTCGAGCTCGTATAGAGGCTTCATACTCATTCTTAAGCGATAATCGGAGATATAGGGTTCAAGGTTATCCTTTTCCTAAAGAAATCATGAACCTTTAATGGAAGGAACGATGCAAAGATGAGAACTTTTACACCGGTCCGTTCCAAGGTTGGGGGAAAGGGGAAATGCATGATGAAAAATGACTCTTTAATGAAAAGATGGCATTTTGGTTTTAGCAAATGATGCTTTTTGATTGAAAGAAATGATCTTTATGCAAATGATGCATAAAGATAGGATTTTTATGCAAATGATGCATTAGAAAAGGTTTTGATGCAAATGATGCATTTTTATTGAAAAAAGATTTGATCTTTATATGCAAATGATGCATAAAGATAACATTTTTATTGGAAAATAGGGATTTTAGGTGCAAAGGATGCACCTTTATGAAAAAAGACTACATTTTTATGACAAATGAGGTCTTAATGCATGCAAAGGGGAAAGGGGGTGATAAAGATATGATCTTTATGAATAAATGCCAAGTCCCAAGCAAGATATATGAATGCAATGAGCAAGTATATCAATTAAAATGCAAGGTTAGGGCGTGCGAGGTTACCAATCGTTTCCTTCGCTTCTTCGGACGGAGCTAGGAGGAGAGGTTCTTCTTGGGTCTTCAAGGAGGAGGGAGATGGCTTCTTGAGCTTCTTCTTCGCCTTCTTGGACTTCCAGCAGCTCCTTGGGGGATCTTCTTCGTATTATGAGAGTATTATGCTTCTTGTTGATTTCTTAAAATGGGTAGAGGAGGGCTCTATTTATAGGCAGTCTGGATAAGGCTAATGAAGCCGTGCGGCTGCAGGCCCTTTGCAAATGAGGCCGTGCGGTCTTATCCACAATGACTCAGCATTCTAGAACCATGCAAGGTGGCATTATTCTAGAAGCTTCCCTCCTAATTAAAAAAACGTGTTTCTTAATTAGGAAGGATTCCCTTTCAGCCTTTATTTAATTAAAAACGGCTCAGAATGTTTCCGGAACGCTGGGAAGGTCTGGGGAATTACCGGGAAATTTACCGAAATGTCGGGAAAATTAACCGGAAGGCATGAGCCAGATTTGGGTACTTACAACTACTGGCCGCACATGAGAGCTGATACTCATAACTTTGTTCAATAATGTGATCAGTGCCAAATGTTTGCCAACTTACCTCACATGCCTACAACCGACCAGACTCCAGTAATTGCAGCTTGGCCATTCGACATGTGGGGTGTCGACTTGATTGGACCCTTCCCTCCCGCCCGGGGAAACTGCAAGTATGTCATCGTTGCCATAGACTACTTCACCAAATGGGTTGAGGCCAAACCATTAGCTCGCATCACAGAGGAGAACGCTATCAACTTCATTCACGATTTCATTTGGTGTCGATTTGGTTTCCCTCGAGCTATAGTATCTGACAACGGACTGCAGTTCTCCAGAGCCTTCGAAGCAGAGATGAATCGAGTAGGCATCAAGCATTGGCAATCTTCTGTCGCCTATCCTCAAGAAAATGGGCAAGCTGAGGCAGCAAATAAACTTGTTCTATCTTCGCTCAAGACAGGACTCGTAGGTCGACGTAACAATTGGTTGGACGAACTCCCACTTGCTCTTTGGGCAGTTCGTACAACCACTCGGGGGCCTACGGGGGAAACCCCTTTTGCTCTCACATATGGGTCAGAGGCCATGGCACCCGCTGAGCTCAGATTCCCCACTGCTAGAGTGACTTTCTTCAATCAGGAGCAGAATAACATCAACAGATTGATCGACTTGGATCTGATTGACGAGAAGCGAGATACAGCCTACCTTCGAATGGTCAACTACAAGCAGCGAACTAAAAGTTACCACGACAAGAGGGTTAAGGCAAGGTCATTCCAAGTGGGTGACTATGTACTAAGGAAGATCGAGGCAACGGGAAGGAGAACCCAACAGAATAAGCTATCTCCTAACTGGGAAGGTCCATATGTGGTTACTCGAGTCGTCAAGGAAGGAACCTACATGATAGCTCATCCCGGAGGAGACAAGTTGAAAAATCCTTGGCATGCTACTCACTTGATCAAGTACTACTTCTAGTTCGGTTTCCCAAATTGGAGCTCAAAAAGTTAGTTCAGTTCGCAACACTTGGAGTTTGTTCTAGTTCTAGTTTCAAATTGATGTAAGCTTGTTCCCTACTTCAATAAAAAGCGCAGTTTAATCGATCAAACATAGTGTTACACTAACCCCAACAAGCTCGACTCTTAGTCAGCTTCGTTTTAACAAGCTCGATTCTTAATCAGCTTTGTTCATTTAACAAGTCCGACTCTTAGTCGTCTTCGTTCTAACAAACTCGACTCTTAGTCAGTTTGTTCTAATTAGCTCGATTCTTAATCAGCTTTGTTCATTTAACAAGTCCGACTCTTAGTCAACTTCGTTCTAACAAACTCGACTCTTAGTCAGTTTGTTCTAATTAGCTCGATTCTTAATCAGCTTTGTTCATTTAACAAGTCCTTAGTCGACTTCGTTCTAACAAACTCGACTCTTAGTCAGTTTGTTCTAATTAGCTCGATTCTTAATCAGCTTTGTTCATTTAACAAGTCCGACTCTTAGTCGACTTCATTCTAACAAACTCGACTCTTAGTCAGTTTGTTCTAATCAGCTCGATTCTTAATCAGCTTTGTTTATTTAACATGTCCGATTCCTAATCGACTTCGTTCTAATGAGCTCGACCCTTGGTCAGCTTCAATAGTTTGAACAGATTAGATTTATAGTCAATCTCGTTCACAAAAATTAACCAAGTCTGAGGTCGATCAAGGCATCATAAAGTCAGGACGACCTTAAACTTAAGATGACTCATTTATCCTATCTATATCTAGCTCGATACTTACTTCAAAAAGCATACTACATGCAATAAAGAGAAGTCGACTACGATTAAATATGAACAAGTCTCCCAAAAACGGGCTAAGACTTGGGAAAATAAACTTACGAAAGTATCATGCCTCCCAAAAACCGGGCCAAGGCATTCGGATAATGTTAAAGCAAAAAACAAAAATGTTGTTTGGGACTTGTTCATTACAATTCAACTAAACAATTCAAGAGTCTTGGCCGACATCAGTTTGGTCGTCAGTAGCAGCTCGACCCTCCCCCTCTCCTTGTTGCTGGGGGCCTATGGCTTTACCCGACTCTGAGTAAACCCGTTCATTTTCTTCTTTTCTCATGGGATTAATTGAGGGATCTGCCCTGTTTCCCATGTTCACCTATCCAGTTGGACGCTTAGGAGGAGGTGGGACTCCTTGTCCTTCCATATACCTTTTCCCTCTCCTGGTGTCGGGCAATCCTCTGCCATCAACAACACTGGTAGAGCGCGTGGCTCTACCATGAGGATGATTGGGTGGGGTAGGACGCAAATCCAAGTTTTCAGCATTGACAGTGAGATTTCCTGCGTTTGTATTGGTGTTGTTGTTCACCTCATTGAATTCTTCAGAAGCATCTTCAACGTGCCCGTCTGGGGTTACCATTGTTGTAGGTTGATGAGCTTTTCGAGGTCAAGATTTAGCACGATTCCCGGCAATGGAACCAAACTGATGCTGCAGGAATTGTGCTTATCAATCTTCCTCCACGTGGCAGGACGAATCACCTGACTCCTTGACCTGAAATCAGAACCCACGACTAGCCGGATGTGTCTCCGGCGAAGACCCTCGGGCGTGAGAGTAAGAACACAGTTGTATAAAGCTCAAAATGTATTGAATAAATGAATTCCAATAGCAAAATGGCAGTTACCTTTCACCGTTTGGTAGTGATGAAGTATTTATAGACAAAAGTGGTGTATTTTTGGGGAAGCGACATGTGCTCCGTAATTGTAGCGGCGCTTATTGGTAATGGGAACGTGTCTATAACGGCCCCTGATTTGTAGGGATGTGGTTATGAGAATAGTTCAACCAAATGCGCCGGCAAGTGTCAAGTCGTCACTTGTTGTTTAGGTCGAGGTCACCATTCGAGGAATGGTCGACCTGACTGTCGGGTAGAGCATGGTTCGTACCCGAGTTGTAATACGGATTCTGAAGTCGGACTAAGTTAAGTCGGGGCCTGATGGGCCGGACCATGGGCTTAGTCGACTGATCCTTGAGATGGGCTTTGGGCCCTGTTTTGGTTGGGTCAGCCTTATTGAGGATGTGAGAGTCAAGGCTGTCTGTGATTGGGCTTTATTCGCATGGCCCAACTCGACACTTTTGGTATGTTCAAGAAACATAATGAGAAGGAGAATACTTGGACACAGAAGAAACCACAAAATCTTTAAGTTTAGAAGGAAATGTCCTGACCCTAGAGGAAGATCTGATAGGAACTTGAGGAGGAACACTAGGAGGTGTATGATGAACAGGAGGTGAGACAATGGTAGGAGAAGAAATATCTTGAACAGGAGGTGTATTATGGGACTGAAATGAAGGTTCAATGTCATCAATTGGCCAAGGTAAATGATTAGATGAAGATGATGAGGAAACAGGTATGGGAACAGAAGGTGAAGAAGAAAAGGGAAATATGTGTTCATGGAAAACAACATGTCTGGAGACAAATATTTGCTTGGATTCAAGATTATAAAGAGTATATCCCTTTTGGCCAAATGGATAACCAAGAAATAATGATTTAGTGGCTCTTGGTGCAAATTTGTCACCAGAATGAATTGAAGCATAGCACAAACATCCAAAAGTTTTTAAATGGGAGTAATCAGGAGGTGTGTTATATAACAACTCATGAGGAGTTTTGAAATTTGTAGCACTTGTAGGTAATCTATTAATCAAATATGAAGCAGCAAGGAGAGAGAAACCCCAGAAATGAATGGGAAGATGTGCTTGGAATCTTAGAGCTCTAGCAACATTTAGAAGGTGTTGGTGTTTTCTCTCTACAACACCATTTTGTTGTGGAGTATCAACACATGAACTGAAATGTAGAACACCAAGGTTAGCAAGAAATGGCCTTACCTCCTGATTATAAAATTCAGTGCCATGATCAGTTCGCACAGACTTGATTTTGAGATCAAACTGAGTATGAATGAGATTGAAGAATGATTTGAGAATGGAGAAAACATGTTGTTTGGAAGGCATTAAGTATGTCCAAACACTTCGACTATAATCATCCACAATGGTTAGAAAGAATCTACATCCACTCATGGTAGAAACTCTATATGGACCCCATAAATCAATGTGAATGAGAGCAAAAGGTGAAGAGTTTTTGATGGAACTGAGTGGGAAAGGAAGTTTGTGTTGTTTGGATATAGGACAGATAGGACATGATATTATGTCTTGCTTACATTGAGAACTAGTGGTTTGAAGCACACCAGGAATTTTTAACATTGTTTCTAAAGAGCAGTGACCCAATCTTTGATGCCACAGATGTGGAATAGAAGAGACTGTGGACACACTTTGATTATGTACCCCATCATGTTCAGAAGTAGAAGGAAGAACTGAAGGATTGACTTGAAGCAAATATAGACCATTGCACAACAACCCATATGCATCAACTTTCAAAGATTGTAAATTCTGAAAGAGACATCTTGAGCTTGTAAAGAGAACTTGATATGAAGAACTGGAGACCAATTTGGGAATGGACAAGAGATTGAAAGAGAATTGAGGAACATAAAAGACATTGTGCAATGTAAGATATTCATTGATATACACAGAACCTATCTTTTGAACAGTGACAAAGTTACCATTGGGCAAAGAAATGTGGATGGGATTTTGAAGATCAAAGATGGAATGCATTACGGAAATGGAATTACTAATATGATCTGTGGCTCCAGAATCCACCACCCAAGTATGATTAATGCGCACAGATACAACTACAGATTGAATGTAAGAGGAAGATATGATTGTACCTGCTGAGTGTGTTGTGTTGCCAAACAAATGATCCTCTGGAGAATCTCTTGCTTTCATAAGTGTCATCAACTGATTGACTTGACTCTGCAGCTGTTCAAACTCAGTCATACCCACAGATGATGTACCAGCAGCAGACTTATCACCTTCAACTTGCATGGTTTGCATAACTTTAGATCCTCCAACACCAGGTCTTCCAGATTCTTGTCCTCCTCTTTGAAATCTGCCTCTGTTCAAATGATATGCTGGATGTCCAACTGGGAAACCATTGAGTTTATAACAATCAGACCTCACATGTCCTTCTTTGTTGCAGTAGTTGCACACCACACCCTTCTTATAAGGAGCTTTAGTATAACCAGATCCAGGTTTATGACCAGAATTATAAGAGCTTGTGTAATTATTAGAAGTGGTTGCTGCAGCAAAGCTTCCAACTGATGATTGAACAGGTGCTGCCAAAGTGATGTGATCTGAACCAGGAATATAACCAATCCTCAAGGATTCATCCTGTCTAACCATGTTGTAGGCTTCATCAATGGTAGGAAGAGGTCTCATTCTCAGAATATTGCCCCTAACATTAACAAAACTCTCATGCAGTCCCATCAAAAACTGCATTAGTCTCTTCCTTTGGTCTCTTTCCAGTTGTGCTTTTACAGCTCCACAAGTGCATATGCTACAAGAACAAGCTGAAATTGCTTCTAATGCTGCACTTTCATCCCATAGCCCCTTTAATTTGTGATAATAAGCCTCCACAGTGCTTTGGTTTTGTTCTAATGAATGCAAATCCTTTTCCAATTGAAATATTCTGTGGCCATCAATGCTAGCAAACCTCTGATCTAACTCAGACCATACTGTACTAGCAGTGGATACAAAACGTAAACTACTACTAATTGTATCACTCACTACGTTAAAAATCCATGAAATCACCATATCGTTTGCCCTAGCCCACAGATTATACAGATTAGAAGTCCTCTCAGGAACTTGATATGATCCATCAACCAAACAAATTTTATTCTTAGCAGACAAAGCAATTGCCATAGATCGTTTCCAAGCACTGTAATTATCGCTACCAGAAAGTTTCATGGAGACTAAAATCAAACCTGGATGATCATTGTTATGTAAGAACAGAGGATGCATGTTCGAATCCAGTCCAATTTCCATTGTTGATGTTGAATTCATTGAAGACGAGCTTGAATTTGTTGTTGTTTCCGCCATGATTGATGAGTGCGCAGCAAATTGATAGAACACAAATCGAAACTAAATGAATCCTAATTCAAACGGAATTGATGAATTAAGGAATCGAAAACAGGATCAATAGGCTTTGATACCATCTCAACTTTGATAATGAAACACAAATGAAATCGTGAATTGAACAAAGGATTCCATTGATTACATGTTGAAGGTTAACTGAATAACAGAGGAACCTTACAATCAAAATGGAAATGTAAAATGTACAAATGAACTTCATACATCTCAAGCTCAATGAACTAGCTTAAGTAGTCAGTTACAAAGGACAGCTGGACTAACTGAACAAACAAACTAACAAACTCAACAATAACGAAATAACAAACTAACAAACTCCTCAGCTCCAAGTGATGTCACCAATATGTGTTGTTCTGACTAAGCATTGCAACACATCATGATTCACTTCTTTATTCTGCTGATGATGAGAAACCATGTTGATCAACTTTGCTGATGTGCTTGAGCTGTTATTGTTAACAAGTTGGAAATTGGCCTGCTGGTTTTCCATACCAACCTGACCGTCTTCATGCAGGTGAGTATTATGTTTTGTCTTGCTTCTTTCACTAAATTACACAATTGAGATAAACCCTATCTTGTTCTTTTCCTCAATTTCTAGTATCGATTATTTATTTATTTATTTATTTATTTACACACACATAAATATATATTTTTTAATTTAGAGTTTGCGCATCAATCTCCAATTACTTTGGATTTATTTATTTATTTTTAATATTATTATTTTGCTTTTCATGGGGAGGGAGGGGAATTATGAAATGAGTAACACATACTATGAACAAGGAAAACAATTAAGTACACAACATTTTGTGAATTTGTACAGTAAGTATTTTAGAAAAATTTGAGTAATAATTTTAGGTTGATTTTTCTATAGAAATGAAGTTATAAAATTTGATATTGATACAGCATCAACAATACTATAAAAAACAAACTATAATATCAATAACAAGTTTTAATAACAAGTTTTAGACTAGAAAAATTAGATTAATTTTAAATTATTGTACTATTTAATAGTAAATAAATAAAATTTATAATGCATTTTGATTCAACAATAACGCGGTTAGATCCAACATTTTTGAAAGAAATTATACTTTCCATTTATTTCAGAGTAAAAGTTTTCTATGAGTTTTGTACGCTGCTTATGGAGGAAAAAAAAATCGAAGATGAATGCCAAAATCTAGGGAGAAACGCGCTCCATAAGTTATGGAGAAACGGGTCCCGACTTGTCGCGCGACAATGAACTGGATATCCAGAATCTTATGAAAGTGATATCCAGAAACCTTCAAATGAATATCCAGAAACTTTCAAAATGTTTCTGGATATTCATTTGATGGTTTCTGGATATACATTTGAAGGTTTCTGGATATCCAGAAACCTTCAATAGCAATTTCTGGATATGCCCTAACACATTTCTGGATATGCACCTAACAGTTTCTGGATATGCACCTAACAGTTTTTGGATATACATTTCACATACTTCTGGATATGCACCTAACAGTTTCTGGATATCAAACCCAAAACTTCTGGATATCCAGAAGCTTTGGTCTTGGCCTTGTATTTTTTTTTTCTGAATATCAAATGCAAAGCTTCTGACTATTAAAAACACGTTTCTCCATAGTTATGGAGAAACGCGTTTCTCAGCAGACCTGAATTGACATTTTTAACGAGTTGAGATTTAATATACTTATCAAAAATACTTAATAATACAAATGGGTAAAAAGTGGGTAGGTTATGCGTTGTTGTTTTTTTTTTTTTTTTTTTTTTTTTTTTTTGTAATTATACAAGTTTATAAAGATAAAATTGTCTAAAATACTATTTTTGATACGTATTATTCTATTTAATCCTTCATTCATTCGTAGATACGTATTATTCTATATCATTCGTAGAAAAAGACAAAGAAAAAGAATGAAATATATAATATATTAAATTGGCAATCAATCATTTGGGAAGATAACGTAGCTAAGCTACACTACAGTACACCCTCATCATGAGATCCATTCAGTTGTTTCTTAAATCATATCTATGCTAACAGTGATTTTTCCATTGCCTCACATACATAGATAAGTAATGAAATAATATCAGTGCAATATTATCGTACAGTATATACATCATATTTTGGATATGAAAGTTTTATTTTATTTTATTTTATTTTAGAAAAAATAAAATATTTACAGCTTAATTATTGAAAAGAATACTCATTAAATAAAATATTTACAGCTTAATCAAATAGCTTGCCTTGGGCCCTAAATTTCACAGGACCGGCTCTGGTTACTCTCTCTCCTCCACATCAGCTCCACGTCATTAATCATCAATAACCATAACTCCATCTTATTTTACCAACAATGGTGACAAAATTTATATATGATAAATAATCTATATATTTTAATTATTAATATTAATGTATTAATATATTAATGTAGATCATTTTCTGCATCATCAATAAGTATTGATTTTTTAGTATTTCTAAAAAAATTGGGTAAATGTCAAAAATATTATTTGTTATTTGTCAAATAAAACAAATTAAGAATTTTAGTCTGAAACGTAAAGAAAAATAAAAAAATAGGACCCTAGATCTGAAAGGAGGAAATAGTTGTTTTTGAAATTTTTACCAAAAATTATCTTAAAAAGATGTTATTTAAAAAAATAAAAACATGTAAGTTGTGTTATTACAAAAAAAACATGAATTTATCAGTTGTTTATAACTGATAAATTCATTTATCAGTTTTTTAAAAAATATTTTGTCCTTGTTTTTTTGTTAAACAATTGATAATACATTTATCAGTTATTTGACACATAAACGTAAAAAAAAATAATTTTTTGTAATATTCAAAGAGTTTTTGTAATATTCAACTTGTGTGATATTATTTATAATATTCATCTTTACAAAAATAGTTTTTTGATAAATGTCCTTCATTCTAGTGACTAGGACATCCTTCATTTTTGGTTAGGTGAGTATGAAAGTTTCGTGTAGCTAGGAAGCTTCAAACACTTAACAGTTTATAGATGTGAGTACAGATGTGTCTTACATCACAACTGTCCACACATTCACATATAATGCAGCGGAATAAAACAGAATAAAACAATAACACAAGGGTTATACTCCCTCCGTCCCAGCCTAGTGTGAACCAAAATGTTGGGCACACCGATTAAGGAAAGTAAGAGAGAGAAAAAGTGAAGAGAGAATATTGTGAGTGTAAAAGTAAAATAGGAGAGAGAATGAGTGGAAGGAATAGTTAGGAAAGAGAATATTGTAAGTGTAAAAGTAAAATAGGAGAGAGAATGAGTGGGGTAAATAGTGAAGATTCCCTTCCATTTTGGGCAGTTCACACTCGACTGGGACGGACCAAAAGGGAAATAAGTGTACACTCGGCTGGGATGGAGGGAGTATACGCTTACTGATCTTGAGATCAGCAAACTAGGCTAAGCCCAAAAACTTTTCACTATAAAAACTTGTGTTGCTTACAAAAATATGAATAAGTGAAAAACTAAAAGACGAAAATACTAAATGAGTTCTAATCACCTTCTACGACAAGAACAGTATCCCTTTCCCAAGTAGATCATATTCTAGTCAGAAGTAAAACAAAGAACTCGATTAAAACCTAGATGTGAGTTCGGATGTGTCTCACAACCTTCACTCACAACCTAAATAACAATGTTGAAAACTGTGAAGAACAATATATTTTTCTCTCTTAAAATTCGTGTCTTCTCTTGTGCTGAACTCCTTGTATTTATATGCACCATGGAAAAGGTCTTCACGCAATCAACATCATTCCTTTGTGAGATCTCAAATCCTACAAGGAAATATAAACCACACTCACAAAGAAATAGATTGTTAGTAGGTTAGTCCTAATATAAAATTATGTACATAAATAAAAGATATTTACTATATTAACAAAGTCCTTATCAAAGTAGGACAATAATAAATCTTTCATGAAAGTCCCAAAATCTACTTACCATTACCATATTTGAAGAATTCCGAAAATAAGGAAACACTTTTGTTTCCAAGAAACTCACGCTTTCAGAGTACACATCACTAAACGACGTAATTCTAAAAATGTCGTAAAGATTGACTAAAATGAAGGATGTCCTAGTCAAAAATGAGACATCTAAAAATGTCACCGGCTTCTCTATATAAACTGGCAAAAAGAGACATCTAAAAATGTCGTAAAGATTTACTCTTATGCTTCTCTGTAAAATCAGCAAAAAGAGAATACGAGCGACAGACATCTAAAAATGTCCAAAATTCTTGTGCAATCTTCGATGGTATTTCTAAGCTTCAGGGACGCAGAAACAAGAGGCAAAGCTTTGGAAGTTTACGAGACAATGAATGGCGAAGGATTCAATGTGTTTATGGATGAAAAGAGCATCCCAACTGGCCAAAATATTGAAGTTTCCATAAATGAGGCAATCAACAATTCTACCGCCGCCGTTATCATCTTATCGGAAAAGTTTGCCGAGTCGGAATGGTGTCTAGATGTAAGAGGAAGCTGGGATCTCGCTACATACTCCATCCAATCTACGTCCATGGTGTTGATCCTGAAGATGTCAGAGAGCAAAAAGGATCCTACGGGGATGAACTAGCAAAGCATGATCAGAAGGGTTCTTACTTAAACCGGAAGCAGAAACGTAAAGTGAAGCTGTGGAGGGCGGCACTAACGGAAATCGCAGGCTACAAAGGAAAGCGTTTTAGCGGGTACTATACATCCTCCATCACGCTCGTTAAAAACTTAACGCCATACAAAAGTTTCACATACAAATTCCCCACAAAAGAAAACAACACACATATAGTAATAGCCTTCATCTTCATGTTTAGATGACACTAGGAAGATCATCCATCATCCAAAGATCCACCGAGCCTGACTCTGTCCCACCGAGTCCATTGAACTGAGTCAACTCTGTATCCAGCTCCAAGAACGACTCCAAGCTCGAGATTTGTTCCTTGAGCTCGTACCCATCACCATCGATCTCAACCTTTAACAAATGGGTTTGATGACGCCAAGCAATTTAGGTTCTGAACGGTTTATGGATATCTGGCAGGATATATTTTGGTGGCTTGATGTACCTATAACACAACACAAAAGAGCACCATTAAGGTCAAAGTTGGATGTTACTCCAACTCAGGCCCTCGGGTGTGAGAGTAAGAATACTGAGTAATATAAGGCGTTGAATGCCTTGAATGTGTGTGGTGTTTAGGGTTTAACAGCAATATGGCTTACAGTGTATATTTGGAACTTACCTTGTCCAAGGGAACAAAGGTCTTCTATTTATAGGCAATGGGGAGCTGCCCGCTGACGTAAGCCATGAGGTCAGCCCTAAGGGCACTTTGGTATTTGACCGCCTACACGTGTCCGCATCTGATTGGGTCTGTCAGGGAAGGAGGATCCTCTGTCAGAGGGGATGTCGCTGATGTGGACAGGAGCCGTGTATCCGGCGCGGCGCATTTAATGCCATTGTAGGCGCCTGACTGAGCCGCATTGAATGCGATGGGAGTGAGCCGGCAACTTGCACGTCAGAGCCAGTAAGCTAACGTGCTCAGTAAGGCTTGCCATTAACTGGGAGGCAGGTGAGATAACCGGGAGGCAGGTATGAGCCCGCGGTCAACATCCTGGGCGCGGTCAAAGGTATTTGACGCGGGCACGGATGGAGCGGTCACACCTCCTGCGGTCACCAACCCAGCAGTCAGGATTCCTCCGATCTGGAGTAGGATGATGCGGAGAGGAGCGCGGTCTTGACCTCAGGGGTCTATCTGTCCGCGGTCTTGACTCCGGCGGTCTAGGGAATGCCACGTCACTGGTTCCTTGGACCAGACCGAGCGTGGGCCCGGTCCAGCTGGTCCGGGCTCAACAGTGGCCCCTAGCTTCAAGTGTGATTATTTATGGTATGAGCGAGGAGCTACTAAAGCTCGGCTCTCCCAGATCGCTCCTCGAGCGGGCACCAGTGTTGGTGTTTTTCGTTGGTATTGCTCTGCCTCCCGTGCGTATTGGCACACGTGGGAGGCACGTGGGGAAGATTTCAGGCATCCTGAATGCTCTGCCTCCCGGTTCGTATGTGGGCCCCTTGGCAGATGAAGAGACATCGCGTGACACGTACGGAGGGTACGTGTCAGCCATCCAAGGGGTGCAATAAATGTTTAACCGGCGGAATTTCGAAATTTCAAACGTTTGGAGACGATTCGTGGTATCGTAAGCTTTAGCGGCTTCTTCAGCTGTGTTGTATGTTCCGAGCCAGACTCGGACGCCCTTTTGTGGGTCCCGAATTTCGGCTGCCCATTGTCCCCATGGCCTCTGTCGGATCCCTCGGTACATGTTCTTCCGAGGTCTTTGACTCGGCTTCTCACTCGGTTTCTGAGTTGGCAAACTCGGTTCTACAATAAAGAGATCCAAATATTACGTGACATAATATCCTATGCATGTGATAGTGATTATAAAAAATAATAAAACAATTTAAAAAAACAATTTAAAAAAACAATCTAAAAGTTACATATAAGTCCTTTCAGTATTGTTAAATACATTCCCAACAAACTTTTGGAGTATATTTTTGTCCCCTCTAAAATTTAATAAAATTGCAGTATCAACTTAATGAATAAAAATACACAATTACGTTGATCAAACTTCATTAATATTTTTGTCTCCTTTTTTGATCTTTTCCATTGTTGGCTATTTGGAAAGTTTAATAATTTTAACCTAACAATTTAAAAAAAAAAAATTTTAACCAAACAAAAGTGTTAAATGAGAACATCTTTAGGGAGGGATTATATAATAATCGTTATTTTCATTGGGATGCAGGACGTGGTCCGAGTTTATCAATGAAATGGTTAAAGAGATTCGTCAAGATTTTTTTGTCAAGTTGGGCATTATTGTGAAACCTCATAAAGAATTTCTGATCTCTAAGCTAATCGATAAATTGACAACTATTGGTACACATGTGTGTGAGAATTACTATTAAGTTGAATAAGTTAAGAATAATTTGAGTTTAATTAGGAGTTTGTTTTGTTTTGTTTTCCGTTGGTAAACCAAGTCAATAGTAGCTCGATATTTGTTTCTTGTTTTTAGCTTGATTTTGTTGCTTGTGATCTGGTTAGTAAATCATGGGATTCTTTCACTTGTTATCAGTACCGGGTTGATTCACTTAAGAACGATTATTTATTTATGTAATTGTCACAAACCAATTTTTCGATATATTCGATAAGATTTTTTTGATTTGTTACAATTTTTCGATTTTCTTACATGTATATAAACTCCCCACCACTCATTGAATATTATTTCAAAAAGAAATCGAGGGACCTTGCCTCCAAATTCTCAACTAACAAATCCAAACTTCCCTCTCTCTCTCTCTCTCTCTCTCTCTCTCTCTCTCTCACACACATACACACACTAAATGGCAATCATACATCTCTCACTAGCTCCTCCCATCACACCTCAACTCAAATCCCACACCCAATCTCTCCCGATTTTCCGATCAAATTCCTCTCCAAAAACCCTAGATCTCCGATGCAACAACAGTAAAAATAAATCATCCAACGTCGGAGAAGATTTATCTGAGTCACAAAATCTGTTTCTCAAGACTGCTTGGTACGGCTCCGAGTTACTTGGTATTGCTGCCTCCTTTTTCCGGCCACCTTCAACCGTTGACGACTCCGGGAAAGGTCTCGAACTCTCCGGCGATGGTGTTGGAGCAATTGATCGTGCAGTTGTGGTTGATACTATCAAAAATGATTTCGAACGATCACTACAAGGAAAACCGAAATTAGAGACGGAAAATTAGCTACGAACGGAGTCTGTAGCTAATTTGGCGACAGATTAGAGACAGAACCAAAAATTAGAGACGGATTGTGATTCCGTCTCTAAATCAGAGACAGAATCTGAATCCGTCTCTAAATCAGAGACGGATCCTGATTCCGTCTCTAAATCAGAGACATAATCTGAATCCGTCTCTAAATCAGAGACGGATCCTGATTCCGTCTCTAAATTAGAGACGGGTTCAGATTCCGTCTCTAAACGTTGGAGACGGATGTTGAATCTGTCTCCAAATCAGAGACAAATTTTAATCTGTCTCTAAATTAGAGACAGATTAAACAGCTGTCTCTAAAAGTTTAGAGACACATTTAGCACTCGTCTCTAAATCAGAGACAGATACATAATCCGTCTCTAATTCAGAGACAGATACATAATTCGTCTCTAATTTAGAGACAGATTCAACATCCGTCTTCAAAATTTAGAGACAGATTTTTGTAACCGTCTCTAATTTAGAGACAGCTTCAAAATCCGTCTCTAAATTAGAGACATATTCAGAATCCGTCTCTAAACTTTGGAGACGGATGTTGAATCTGTCTCTAAATCAGAGACGGATTTTAATTCGTCTCTAATTTAGTGTTTAGGGTATAGGCTTTAGGGCTTAGGGTTTAGGGTTTAGGTTATAGGGTATATGATTTAGGGTTTAGATTATAGGGTATAATGTATAAGGTTTAGGATATAGGATCTAGGGCTTAAAGTTTAGGGTATAATGTATATGTATATGATTTAGGGTTTAGCTAGTATATAGGGTACAAGGTATAAGGTTTAGGGTTTATGATTTAGGGTATAAGGTATAGGGTCTAGGGCTTAGAGTTTAGGGTATAGGGTATAAGGTTTAGGGTATAGTGGTTAGAGTTTAGGACTTAGGGTTTAAAGTTCAGGATATAGGGTATAAGGTATAAGGTTTAGGGTTTAGGATTTATGATTTAGGGTATAAGGTATAAGGTTTAGGGTATAGGGTTTGGGGTATAAGGTTTAGGGTTTAGGGTATAGGGTATATGGTTTAGGGTTTAGGGTTTAGGATTTAGGGTATAGGGTTTAGGGTATAGGGTTTAGAGTATAAGGTTTAGGGTATAGTGGATAGAGTTTAGGGCTTAGGGTTTAGGGTTCAGGGCTTTAGGTTTAGAGTATAGGGTATAAGGTTTAGGATTTAGGGTATAGGGTATAAGGTTTAGGGTTTAGGGTTTATGGTTTAGGGTATAAGGTATAGGGTCTAGGGCTTAGAGTTTAGGGTATAGGGTATAAGGTTTAGGGTTTAGGGTATAGGATTTAGGGTTTAGGATTTAGGGCTTTAGTTATAATTTGAGTAATTAATTCTAGTTTGAATGTTTGTGGAACAGATCTCTATAGATGGCAGCAAGCTGCTCCGAGAATGCTTAAGAATGTTTTTGTTCTTGCAAATATTGCTTACACACTCCTAGTTCTTAACACTTCATGTGTTGGTTTCATGGTTAGTCATTCTTTAAAATTCTTTCTCCTTTCCAGTCACTTGAGTTTTTTTTAATCGAACTGTTTATTAATTGAGTTGGCTCGATAGCTCTACTTCTGCTGGTCAGGCTTGGCTTGTTTAAAGTTTGACTTTTGTTGTAGTAGAGCATGCAAAAGGATTTAACTATTGATATGAATGAGTTTTGCCGACTTTAGCTTGAATAAGCTCCGTTGTTAGAAAGCATATCCAATATATGCACCCCTTGTGTCCCGGAAAGATGGTCCTATTGTACCTTTTACATATATTAAGGAAGTGCTTCACTTGCTTGTACATAGGTAAACTTGCATTATGGTAATGCATCAATGTGTGCTTTTAAAATATGTAAATACCGTTTACTCAAATTCAGCATGGCATCTAGCTGAGTTGGAATTCAAGTACGGAAATTATGCAAATAACCACTTCAGTATGGTAATCTTGTTTATATCTATTTCAGTGGTTGCCCATGATTCTGCAAGCAAAGAATGCAAGAGGAAGTTAGCTGAAGCATACGAGCTAAACAAGAAACAAAATGGGATTGTGAGCGATGAAGATTTGCAGAGGTTGAGAAGAAAACTCGGGGAAGATCATGGTCAAGTAAATAATATTTCAAAACGGCAAAAAACAAAGTAAATTAGATGAACCAAGGCTGAAAGCTGACATAGCTTGCGAAACCACAGCATCCAGGTTAAAGCAGCTTTAGTTCCTATCCTTGTTGAAATTTCAGCTTATATATTTTTTTAAAAAATTGATTTAGAAAATTTTATGACTGAATTACATTTTAGTAGTGGTATTTTGACATTGTTAATTGATGTATATGACAATTTTTTCAATATAAGGTTATTTATAAGTGTATTTTAGTAGTATTATAATTCATATATATATATATATATATATATATATATATCAAGAAATAAAATTATTAAAACAAAATAATTTAGAATTACAAAAATCACAAAAAGAATTAGAAGCAAAAATAACAATACATGAAATTAAAAAACAAATAAGTGCAACTTACAAAGGAGAACCTTCCAAAAAATTGGATGAACCATTTCAAAACCCTTTTGCAAAAAAACAAAGGAATAAAAATAAACACTAGAGAAAATACGGAAACAGAAACATCCTCTTCAACAGAAGAAGACACAGAAGGAAGTTTATATGCAATAAATAAAGTTAGGTTTCAAAAATGGTATGTCACCATAAAAATGACAATAGGAACCTTCCAATATGAAGGAATAGCCATGCTAGACTCGGGCGGATCTGATTGTATAGAGCAAGGCATAATACCCTCTAAATATTTTATTAAAACAAAACAAAACCTTTCAGCAGCAAATTCTTCCTTATTAAAAGTTAAATATAAAATACCAGAAGCTCACATATGTAATAATAACATTTGTTTTAAAACAAGTTTAATACTTGTAAAAGATTTAAATACAAGAGTAATATTAGGAAATCCTTTCCTACAAATGTTATATCCCTTTAAAGTATCCAAACAAGGAGTAGAAACAAAAATATTAGGACAAAAAATAATATTTAAATTCATATATCCAGTTTCTACCCATGATGTTAACAATGTACAAAAAGCAAACATAACAAAAATAAACTCATTACAAAAACAAATTGAATTCCTAAAAGAAGACTTACATAATACAAAGTTAGAAGAAAAATTGCAATCAAGAGAATGCAAAATTACAATCGAAAAGATATTAGAAAAATTTGAAAAAACCCTATGTTCTGACCTCCCTACAGCATTTTGGGAAAGAAAGAAACATGTCATAACATTACCATATGAAAAAGAGTTCAATGAAAGAATGATTCCAACTAAAGCAAGACCAATCCAAATGAACCAAGAATTATTAGAATATTGTAAAAAAGAAATAAAAGATTTATTAGATAAAAAATTAATAAGAAGAAGCAAATCACCATGGTCATGCTCTGCTTTCTATGTCACAAAAAATGCAGAAATTGAGAGAGGAGCTCCAAGGTTAGTAATAAATTATAAACCATTAAACACAGCCTTAAAATGGATTAGGTATCCAATCCCTAATAAACAAGATCTATTAAAGAGATTACACAATGCATCCATATTCTCAAAATTTGATATGAAATCAGGATTCTGGCAAATACAAATAGCAGAACAAGATAGATACAAAACAGCATTCACAGTACCATTTGGGCAATATGAATGGAATGTAATGCCCTTTGGATTAAAAAATGCACCAAGTGAATTCCAAAAAATAATGAATGAGATATTCAACCCTTACACATTTATTATAGTTTATATAGATGATGTTTTAGTCTTCAGCAAAGATTTAGGCCAACATGAAAAATATTTAAACATATTCTACAAAACCATGATAAAAAATGGATTAGTCTTATCCAAAGCCAAGATAAAATTATATCAAACAAAAATAAGGTTTTTAGGACATGAAATAACCAACAATACTATAATACCAATCCAAAGATCGATAGACTTTGCAGACAAATTTCCAGATGAAATAAAAGATAAAACCCAATTACAAAGATTTTTAGGATCACTGAATTACATAGCTGATTTCCTTCCAAAGATAAGACAAATCTGCAAACCTCTTTATGACAGATTAAAGAAAAACCCAAAACCCTGGACAAAGGAACACACTAATGTAATAAAACAAATTAAGCTATACGTAAAACAATTACCCTGTTTAACAATATGTGATCCAAACGCACCAAAGACAGTATCTACAGACGCTTCAGACATAGGATATGGAGGAATATTGACTCAAGAAATTAATGGAAAAATCCATATAATAAGATATTATTCGGGAATATGGAATGAAACTCAATCCAAATATTCTACAATAAAAAAGGAAATTCTCTCAATTGTTTTATGCATAACAAAATTCCAAGATGACTTATTAAACCAAAAATTCACTGTTAAAGTAGATTGTAAAGCCGCTAAAGATGTTTTACAAAAAGATGTAAAAAATTTAGCTGCTAAACAAATCTTTGCCAGGTGGCAAGCTTTATTATCAATTTTTGATTTCGAAATAATTCATATTGCAGGAAAAGATAACTCCATTCCAGACTTCCTAACAAGAGAATTTCTGCAAGGAAACCATGGAAATTCCTAAAAGACAAAAGCTAGAAATAGGATCATCATCTCAAACCCAAACATTATCACTAAGAGAAAAATTTTACCAAGATATAATCAATATGACAAACAGTCAACAAAACCATGGAGAATGGACCATGAAAATTAATAATCAGATAATACATCTAAATGACATAAATTACTTAAATTTTTGCTTTCAAAAAACAGAATTATTATTACAAGAAAGCAAAAACTTATGCACAAATATTCCAATGAGTAAAACTGCAGAACTTAGAGTTCACACTTATGATTTAGAAGAAGTTTTAGAATATAGATTTGCTAGAAAATACAGATTATCTATAGATGCAAACATATCCGCCCTTAAAAGAATAATAAAATGTATTGAAAGTGACCATATTGGAAACTCTAGACAAAATCCCTTACTAATACCAGACTAATTTCATGTTTACAGGAATTGGCAAAATGATATATTATATGGAAACCTTTAAACTACTCAAAAGAAAAGAAGACAAATTATTAAAAGATATTAAAGACCTTGAGAAAAGAATAATAGAAGAAAGGAAAAGAGATCCCTATTATCCTAGCAATTATCATATTTGGACCTCTTTAGAAATAGCATTACAAAACACATTGTGGTACAAAAGACAAAGTCTTAAATTAGTTTATATTGAACTCAATTTCATTTGGCTAAAAAATATTACGGGATAAAAATCTTTTTTGCAGGATGTTTACAAACCCTACGGAAAAGTGTAAAGATAAGAAACCCTTGTTTAATATTGTTCCCCCTCCTACAAAACCTCCAAATTTCATTCCTGACAAATCACCAAAAATAGAAAACAAATTTACAGTTCTTGCAACTTTGCCACAACCATCTTCATCCTCAATAGGATTCCCTTTAGGGACATCATTACAAAAGACATACAAAACATCCCTCAAAGCAGAATGTCCCCAACCATCAAGCCCACATTTACCTCTACCATGCCCAAGCCCAAAAGAAAAACTAACACCACCCCCTTCTTATAAACAAATAGTCCCCAGCCCAAGCCCAAAACAGACTCCTCCAACTGCTTATACCTACAAATCATTTGAAGAATTCATTTGTGTCATTGAACCAGAGTATTTTGAAAATAATTCTAATTGGCATCCTTACCAAATTTCTCAATGCCTCCTCCCAGAAACCCACAATTATCTACCTGACAACTTTACCAAATCCCAATTTTTTTATGAAAAAATTCTGATTCAAACAAAATCGGCCACCTTCCAATACTCGACTGATCATCTGGACACGTCCAAAGTCAGATACTGTAAGGTCCAGATTTTAAAAATCCTATCTGTATCGGACTGGGGCCAAAAGCCCAATGAAGCTAAAGATTTGCACTTCCAAAATGGGTTATCCCGATTTAATTATTGGGATTATATTACAGCCTGGTCACGGGCTTTTCTTAAACAAAACAAATCTTTTTCTCTATCATATTTCTTTTACTTCTCACCACAATTTTCCTTCCCTACACCATTCTGGTTTCAAATATGGTGGAAGAATTTTGGATTAGACAAAACAATAGTTCCCAATTGTGTACAAATAGCCTTCGACCATTGGTCGAAAAATTCCATATACCCAGAACATTTTGAACAATCTCCTCTATGGACCCTATTCTGTCATACTTTCCATGTCCCTTGGATTTTTATGACGGAATTTGATCTAAAGGAAAGACAAATATGTGACTGTGCCCATGGGCAACAAAAGTGTGAGTGTGTAAGGAAAACAATTCTTCCCACTTTGATCCGAAAACATAAGATCAAATGGTGGGAGAAAACTGAAATATTCAGATGTGATTTGACTGCGGTCAACAGTTATTTCAAACAAAACACAAAATTCCTCAAAAATGTTCCACCCAAACAAATCCAGAAAAACGAAGAATTCCTCCAAAAGAAACAACAGATCATGGCACAGATGGCTCAGTGTACCAACCAGACAGACTTTGAAAGATTGATGAACCAGCTCAGTGACGAAGGAAGCGGCTCATCGTCAACAATGCCAGAGGATGAATTTTACAACAATGAAGACATATTCACCCAGCCAATCCAGGAACTCGAACTGGATCTATGAACACAACTACATCAGCAAACATGTCAGCATCAAAACAAAAGAAGCACAGGGAAGCCGCCCCGACAAAATAATATGGTGATCCCCACCACATTTGACAAATGAAGAAAAGATAAAGAAAAGGGCATCTCACAGTAAAGCAGCCCCGACAAATGGAATCCGCTTTCTCAGTGGATGACAATTTATTTTGGAAATTTATGTATTAGTCAAAAGTGGTGGATCCCTCTTATGAGGACAAATGCGCACCGCACATGTGGCGCGATCCATGACTTCTCTTTGTAGTATAAATAAGGAGCCCCCTCATTAGAAGAGGCAGGTTTTGGTTTTTGATAAGTTTTTTCATTCACCCTTTCTCAGTTCTCTACATATCCTCTCCACCAAACCATCCACTGTACAAATCGTTTGTAAATTATCAGAGTTCTGTAATAATAAAGTAAGTTGTTCTTATTATTCTTTATTCTTTATTATTTCATTATTTATATATGCTTTCTTTTAGTATAAGAGGCTTTTTAAATATAAGGTATATCGGTCGGAAACCAGCCAGCGTCAGGTGTCGCCGAGACACTTTTGAGTTGGATGTTTAATCATCACTCATCGCAGCAATATATTATTCAAAATTTATATTGTGTGGCGGGTAGAACAATGATCACGTACCTTAAAAATAAAAGTCAATTCTACTATTAGAAAAAAGTCAAATTTACTATTTAGTACTGTAGCAACTCATTAGGAGTTTATTTCCTTTGATTTTTGATTTTAGACTATATGAATTTTGTTGCTTTCATTCTCATTACTCACATGTTTAATGTTAGTTAATTCGATCCTTTGCTTATTTTTTTTTAATTTCATGTATTGTTATTTTTGCTTCTAATTCTTTTTGTGATTTTTGTAATTCTAAATTATTTTGTTTTAATAATTTTATTTTTTGTTTTATTTCTCTGATTTCTTTTTGTAAATCTAGTGAAGAAATTTGCTTATTTTTGTCTTGGAACATTTGTACTACATCTTCATATTGAGATGGTGTTGAAGGTTCTGGTTTTTCCTCATTTATGGTTTTCTCTAGTTGTCTTAGGAATTTTCGTTTTATAACTGGTTCCTTAATTTCTTTAATTTTTTCTAATATTTCATCATATTGTTCTATAGTATTAATTTTGGTTGTACACATACATACTCCTTTGCATCCATTTTGACATTCATTAATTTCTTCTTCATTATCTGTGAAGTCCGTGCTGAAAGAGGGGTCTTCTCCACTGGTTTGTTCATTTTCTGTGGCTGATACCTCTAGATTATCTATTTGGGATATTATTTGATCTATTTCTTTTATATTAAGGTTATTGCAAATTTGTTTTATTTGTTTTCTAGCTGGGCAATCTCTAGCTATGTGTCCAGGTTTTCTACATAAAAAGCATTTTATTGTCTTTTTATAGGTATTCGATTGTTTGTTATTCTTTCTGTATTTCTTATTGTTATATTTATTGTTATGTCTTTTCTTATGGCTTGAGTTTTTATAGTATTCAGGAGTTTCTTTTGTATGTTTTTTATTTGTTGTTCTATGTTTTCTCCTATATGTGCTATTTTTATAATAGGGATTTTGTTCATTCCTTTTCTTTTTATGAGGTGGTTTTAGTCTTCCGAATCCAAATTGTTCACACCAATTTCCTAGTTCTTTTCTTGTTTGAGAACTTTCTTTCTTTAGTTTATAAGCTAATCTTTGGTCCTGACATAATCTTAAGCCAGTAATGTTTACACAAGTAATTAAATCTCCGTAAGTTAATTCATTGTAAGAAACTTGTCCAAATTTTTGTTCTATTGTTTCTTTTACTTTTTCTGAAAATAATCCTGGTAGTCCAGTAATAAATTTTTCTTTCCAATATATGTTATTTGGTTCTGCCAAATTAAAAACTCTTTTTAAGAAGTTTTCTTTATACCATTTGAATTGTTGTAATTTTCTACATTTTAGGTTTTGTAGTATTTCTGAATTTCTTTCAGTATATAAGTCTATATCTCCTATAAAATGGGTTGTAATATTGAATATTAATGTTATTAATTGTGCTGGTGCAGGCCGTCTATGTTCGTCTACTAAGGGTTGATCTTGGTTATCTCTTCTTACAGCACTTAGTATATCATCTTTTACTTCTCTTCCTAGTAGTTTATCCCACCAGGTGCGTAATTGTCCTGTGAATCCTAAGATTATATTTTCTACAGCTTGTTTTTTTGTAATGTTTGTTGTTTTGTAAATATTTCCTACGATTATCATTTCTTTTGTTTTATTAATAATTTCCATTTCGCTTAACCCATCAATGTTCCATTCATAAATATTTTTTGCATTGTAAGATTTTTGTTGATTTCCTAGTATTTCTAAATCATCCGCCTCTTTTTTATAATTATAAAAACCTTGAATGGCTTGTATTAGTTTATCTTTATTTCCTTTTTCATTATCTATTTCATAATTTTCAGAATCAAGGATGGATTCTGATTCAGATGTTGATTGTTCATTATATTCTGTTAGTACCCTAATGTTTTTGTTATCGCTTGTACTTTCCTCTTTTACTTGTATGTAGGATTTTATATTTTCCATTAAATCATTTAATGGATTATGTAGAGTTGGTCTAACACCAGACATTCTAATTGAATTCTTTGAAGGAGGTATTTGTCTTTTATAAGATGTTGATACTGGTATTTTATCTTTTCTGTTTGATGGAGTTATGTTATATAATTCTCCATGTTCCGTATATCGCTTGGATATTACTCCTGTTTCTGGTTGTTTATAAATGATTGTGGGAAAATCAGTTTGTGTAGTTAGGCTGTCTATTTCTTCTTTTACCATTGCTATTCCATTTGTAACATTATCCATTTTGTCCTCTACTCTATCTAATTGTTGTCCAATTGTATATAATGATAGGTTTGTCCAATTATTTTGTAAATGTAAATCTTTCGTTAGTCTTTCTTCTATTTGGTCAGGGTGGACTATTGGTAAAATTCCATGTGTGATTCCATTTTTACAGAAATAGGCTGGTTCTAGCGGAGGTTTTTCACTTTCGTAGAATTCATTACTTGGTAGGTTGTTTGCTGTTACTTTATACCATTTTTTAAGGTTTTGAGTTATTGGGTTTAGTTTATATAGATATTCATCATTTAGGAACTCAAAGAATGGTATATGTATTTCTTGTATTTTACATAGATCATAATATGCTTCTTTAATTATTTTTTGTTCTTTTTCGTTATATGTTTTTAAAGAATATTTTCCTATTTTCATTATTTTCTTCGCTTTGGAATTCTTCTCTTAAAACTTTTTTATTTAATCTGAATTCATTTTTTATCATATTTACTGTGAAATTACTATCTTCATATGGATGAGCAAAGTTTTCATTTCTTTTTATGCCAATATTATTTGCTTCATATGCATTTTCTGTTTCAATTTCTGATTCTAAGATTGGTTGATTATTTTGTGAATTATTTCCTTGTTGGAATTCAAATATTCTTGAAGTGGATCTTCTGGCTGGTATATTAAAATTAAGGTTTTTGTTTCTGTTTAAAGATTGTGTTCTTTTGAATTTTAGTTCTACTGAACCTATATATATATATATACATACATGTGTTTTAAAATAGGATTTTAACTAGGAATCAGTGTTTAGGTATTCTTTACTTGTGTATGGCAGATGAATGATTTAACCAGTTTGTTCTCTATGCATTTGTTCAAATTTTCAAAATCCACTGTTACAGGACACTCATCTTCATATACTTATTTATTAGTAGTATTAAACAATAAAAGATAATACTAGTATATTTATTAGTCAGTCAGTCAGTCCCATGGCATGCCTCGATTTACATCGAACGTAACTGTTGGAATATTTGCATATGTGGTGTTTAAGTTCATAGTCATATTGCCTTGGAGAATAATTGGCTTGTATTAAACTTGGCAAGGAGGAATTTCACGTCGGAGTTACTGCCTTCGAGAGCGGCCGCGCTAAGCCATGAGGCGGCCGCGCTTCTCTACCGTAGCTCCACCCAATCTGTCTTACCTTGAGCGCGGTCGCGCATGCCCCTAGGGCGGCCGCGCTTGTGACGGGATGGTGAAATCCTGGGCCGAAGTAAATCAGGTTTTTAGGTCTAAATTAAGCCCTAAACCTAATTTATTCCACATGTATAAATACTCTCTTCCTCCCAGCCGTTTTTGGTACATGAATATTAGAGAGAAACACAATTCTCTTGCTTTTATTCATTGATCGATTATTCCCGTTCATAGAGATTTGTTCGTGAGATTCAAGGCGATTGAGATAGGACCGCCGATGACTGCCTACCTGTGTGCTGCTCTGTGGTACGTAGTCCGTGATCGTTTTATCCTCGGAGAAATTTGCCTGTACCTGAGTTGCACCAATTGGGGGCAATATTTTCTCTTAGGACAGTCTTCCTAAGGCGACTCGATCAAATCACGATAAGTTTTCTAACCGTTTGTTCTTCTTGTTTCTGTTTGTTTTCCTGATCCTGTTCCTTGGCTTTCGGTTTTGCTATTGGCATCTTAATTGGTACGTTCTTGACTTGATCAATAAAATCCCCTACTATTGATTAAATCGTTGTTTAATCTGTGGTGCTTATTAATTTAATTTCCAACAGTCTAAGAGAAAATAGTTTTATTTGATCATGTCTGGTGGTTCCTCTAGCTCTCCCTTTAAGTCCCTAGTTGACACCTCCGATCTTCCGGAGAAGTTTGGTGGTAAGAACTTCAAGCGTTGGTGCGAACGCATGAAGATGCCGGCTGTCAATTAAGGGTATACAGTATGCCGACATCTAAATGTCCCGCTACGAATGGTGATGATCCAGTTAATGTGGCCGCTGTTAAAGCTGTGGAAGGGCGAGGATGATGTTGTTCGAGGATGCATTACGTCGGCTTTGTCGAATGCACTCTTTGATGTTTATTGCTCTGCTCCTCTCATTCTTTGCGTCATTTGTGGGAAACGCTTTCCACGAGTACGGCACTTAGATGACTCCGGTGTGGAAAAGTACCAAGTGGGAAAGTTCTGAATTATCATATGAGTGAGGGCAAGTCGGTTACCGATCAAGTGCACGAACTCCAAATCATTTTGCGATCACTCAAGGATGCTTGACATGGGACTTCTGATAAGTTCGTTGTCATGGCTATCATTGAGAAGTTTCCTCGATCTTGGGGGAATTCGGTATGACCCTCAAGCATCGTCTTGGAAACTTGACACTCAATGAATTGATGAATGCAATTGCGATTCGGGAGGTGCATAACGGTAACCAACCGAGTGTACTGTGGAGGCTGCCGCTAATATGATAACCGGTAAAAGCAAGTTTAAAGGAAAAGGTGTGAAAACTTCTAAGGATAAAGAAAACCATGATAAGCTTAAAGTTAAGAAAAATAACTTTAGGAAGCCAAAAGCAAAACAGAATCGCTGGAATTGGGGAGAAGGTGGACACTTTTCTAGGGACTCGCCCGTCCAAGAAAGGAAAAGGACCACAAGCCTCTGGCGATGACCATCCCGCTGTCAACATGGTGTTGGGTCCGAAGGATTATGATGATCCCGACTCGACGCACCCGGAGTTGACGCTCGACCTGCAATGTTACAAAGTATGTAACTTCTTATCCACGAAATCTTTATCGTCTATGAACCCAACGAGTGGCTAGTTGACACTGGGGCAAATGTGCACGTTTGTGCCGATAAATTGCTATTTGTGTCTTACCACTGAGCGTGGTAGATCGGTGACGATGGGGAACTCTAGTCTTTGCCAAAGGTGCTTGGAATTGGACGCGTGGACCCGAAGTTTCCTAATGGGCGCATTCTTTCCTTGCAACGAGTGTATCACGTTCACGATATTCGTCGCAACATTATTAGTGGTTCTAGTCTAGTTATGGAAGGATTTGAGATTTCATTTAAGTGTAATAAGGTTATAATTTTGGATTACGGTAGTTTTGTGGGGAAAGGTTATTCCTCGGATGGTTTATTTAAAATTAGAGTTGAAGCGATGTTTGTTCGCACAACAATAATTTTAGTTCTATTGATTATCTGTTTCGTATTCCATTGAATCTTCAAATGTTTGGCATGGTCGTTTAGGACATATTAACTATGATTCTGTGAAAAGAATGATGAACTTAGATTTTATTCCTAAACATGCTATTGATAAGAATTCTAAATGTCATGTATGTGTTGAAGCTAAATCTACAAAAGGTCCGTTTAAAACGGTTGTGAGAAATTCTGAAATTCTAGATTTAGTTCATACTGATATTTGTGAATTTAATGGTGTGTTGACCAAAGACAAAAAGAAATACTTTCTCACCTTTATTGATGATGCTAGTAAATACTGTTATGTCTATTTGCTTAGTTCTAAGGATGAAGCATTAGATAAATTCATTATATTTAAGAACGAAGCAGAAACGCAAACTGGCAAGAAACTTAAACGATTAAGGTCTGATAGAGGAGGTGAATATGAGTCTAACCCCTTCATGTATTATTGCCAAGAAAATGGAATAGTTCATGAAGAGACTCCTCCCTACACCCCTCAATCAAATGGTGTTGCAGAACGTAAGAATAGAACCCTTGCGATATGATTAACGGTTTACTCATAAGTTACGGGATGCCCAAATATATGTGGGGAGAGGCTTTGAATACGGCTTGCCATATTCTGAATAGAGTCCCTCCTAAGTATAGAAAGGAAAGTCCGTTTGAACTTTGGAGAGGTCGACAGGCTAGCTTGAAACACTTAAAAGTGTGGGGGTGCCTTGCAAAGGTACTTGTACCTGCACACAAAAGGAAAAAGCTTGGACCTAAAACTGTTGATGCTATCTTTATAGGTTATTCTGAAACAAGTTATGCATTGAGATTTCTTATTATAAAATGCGAAATTTACGGCATAGATGTGAACTCTATAGTTGAGTTACGTGATGCAACATTTTTTGAGGATGTGTTTCCTATGAAGGACGGACTTCCTAAGGAATCTAACCCGACCACTAATTCTATTCCTGCTCAAGTAGAGGAGCTGACAAATGTGGGGGTTGATTCCAGTGCAACTCATTCTGATGATGAGATTGAACCAAGAAGGAGTAAAAGGGCAAGGAACACCAAGGACTTTGGAAATGATTTTATCACTTACAATGTCGAGGGTGATCCTCTAACCTTCAAAGCTGCTATGGCTACTTCTGATGCCAAGCAGTGGAAGGATGCTGTTAAGAGTGAGATGGATTCTATTGTCTCTAATGGGACATGGGAATTGGTCGATCTCCCTCCTGGTTGTAGCACGATAGAATGTAAGTGGGTCTTTAAAAGGAAACTGAAACCGGATGGAACCGTTGACAAGTTTAAGGCTAGGTTAGTGGCTAAGGGATTCAAGCAAATGGAGGGAATAGACTATTTCGATACCTATTCGCCAGTTGCTAGAATGACTACAATCCGAATGCTTATCGCATTGGCCTCTGTATATGATCTTCCTATCCATCAGATGGATGTTAAGACCGCTTTCTTGCATGGCGATCTTGAGGAAGAAATTTATATGGATCAACCTGAAGGCTTTGAGGCCCCTGGCAATGAGAAAAAGGTTTGTAAACTTGTTAAGTCCTTGTATGGACTTAAACAAGCCCCTAAGCAATGGCATGAGAAATTTGACAAAATTATCTCATCGTTTGGCTTTGTTAATAATGAGTTTGATAAGTGTGTTTATAGCAAGAGTATTGGTGATAGTAGTATTGTCTTATGTCTGTATGTCGAAGATATTCTGTTGTTTGGAACGGATATGAGGATAATTGATACTACTAAGGCATTCTTGAAAGGTAAGTTTGAGATGAAAGATATGGGAGTAGCAAGTGTGATTCTTGGCCTTAAGTTGACTCGTTCAACTAGTGGCATAACCATATCGCAGTCTCATTATACTGAAAGTGTAATTGAGAAATTTGGTTATAAGAATTGCAAAGTGGCTAAAACTCCATATGACCCTTCATCTGCTCTTACTAAGAATGAAAGTGGAGTACCGATGGCTCAGTTGAGATATTCTCAAATTATTGGAAGTTTGATGTATCTTGCCAATTGTACTAGACCGGATATATCCTATTCGGTTACTAGATTGGCTAGATATACTCAATGTCCAAATAAAGCACATTGGGAAGCTCTTGATAGAGTTCTCAAGTACTTGAAGGGAACGATTTCCCTTGGGCTGCATTACGGCAGATACCCTTCTGTTCTTGAAGGATATAGTGATGCAGTTTGGATTGCCTATAACTCCGGGAGTTATGGGTATGCGAGTATGTTTTCACCTTAGGCGGAGCTGCAGTCGCTTGGAGGTCGACCAAACAAACCCTGTTGTCTAGGTCTACTTTTGAGGCCGAATTAGTTGCTCTTGACACTACTGGATTGGAAGCTGAATGGCTTCGAGGACTTATGTCCGAGTTGCCCATGGTCGATAAGCCTATGCTGTTATCTCGTACATTGTGACAACACTGCCACAATTGAGAAGCGAAAAGTGTCAAGTACAACCGTAAAACTAGGAGGCACATCTAAGTTAGATTAAAATCTATAAGGGATTTAGTGTCTCGGAAGGTGATATTTGTTGATTATGTTGGTACCAAGGATAACACGGTGATCCTTTAACCAAAGGGCTAGAATTTGCTCTAGTTCAAAAATCTAGGTTGGGGATGGATCGAACCCCGTCCTCGACTCAAACGCAGTAGCAACCCAATCTACCTGGAGTGGAGATCCCACAAAGGAGATTCAATGTGGTAATAACAAGGCGTGGGGTGAGTCGGAGCACCAAATAATAGATTGACATTTTACATGTCCGAGTCTATCCCTGAATAGCCTAGAGGTGCTCATTCTTGCTAATTTAGTAAAAGTTTGGAACTTTGAATGGGATCAAGTCTTTTAGACAAGATGTTAGCGGTACATCTTCCGAGATGCTTGACTAAGTGAGTGTTGTTGTTGGCCGCAACTAGAGGAATTTGGGTTATTCCTTGAAAGCATTCATGATAGAGGATCGGGACGTATGACTTATAAGCGTCAAGTGTTCGATAGAGGGCCTATCATAGCTTTTGTCGTGTTTGTTACCAGCAAAGGCCTTTACATCCAAAGGCATCAGATTCAAGACACCCGTTCATCTGGTCCTGTGGAGGTTTGCGTTGGATAACATAGGTAGTGGTTCAAGCCGGAAGGTACCACTATTGAAAGCATGGCAATGGACAATCTGTACACGTCATATTTCTATGAACTTGTGGGGGATTGTTGGAATATTTGCATATGTGGTGTTTAAGTTCATAGTCATATTGCCTTGGAGGATAATTGGCTTGTATTGAACTTGGCAAGGAGGAATTTCACGTCGGAGTTACTGCCTTCGAGAGCGGCCGCGCTAAGCCATGAGGGCGGCCGCGCTTCTCTACCGTAGCTCCACCCAATCTGTCTTACCTTGAGCGCGGTCGCGCATGCCCCTAGGGCGGCCGCGCTTGTGACGGGATGGTGAAATCCTGGGCCGAAGTAAATCAGGTTTTTAGGTCTAAATTAAGCCCTAAACCTAATTTATTCCACATGTATAAATACTCTCTTCCTTCCAGCCGTTTTTGGTACATGAATATTAGAGAGAAACACAATTCTCTTGCTTTTATTCATTGATCGATTATTCCCGTTCATAGAGATTTGTTCGTGAGATTCAAGGCGATTGAGATAGGACCGCCGATGGCTAGCCACCACGTGTCTTTGCTACGTAGTACGTAGTCCGTGATCGTTTTATCCTCGGAGAAATTTGCCTGTACCTGAGTTGCACCAATTGGGGGCAATATTTTCTCTTAGGACAGTCTTCCTAAGGCGACTCGATCAAATCACGATAAGTTTTCTAACCGTTTGTTCTTCTTGTTTCTGTTTGTTTTTCTGATCCTGTTCCTTGACTTTCGGTTTTGCTATTGGCATCTTAATTGGTACGTTCTTGACTTGATCAATAAAATTCCCTACTGTTGATTAAATCGTTGTTTAATCTGTGGTGCTTATTAATTTAATTTCCAACAGTAACTATTCCAATGTTGTTACTGCCATTAATTATACTCCATATTATATTAAAATCCTATTTTAAAAGCATCAAAATGTCAGTCAGTCAGTCAGTCCCATAATTTTATTAATATTAATATTAATATATTAATATTATATTAATCTGTTTTCCAACAATGGTGACACATGGCATAATATGGTTGGCTAGGAAACCATATATATATCTGTACCCATGATGAAGGAAGGAAATTCAAACCCACTTTTATTTTAATCCCTTTCATTGGCCTCTGCAAATAATCCATTTTGTCACTACTGCTCAGGCTCTAAAAATGTCCCAAATTCTTGAGCAATCTTCGATGGTATTTCTAAGCTTCAGGGGCCCAGAAACAAGAGACAAAGCTTCGCAAGTTTACGAGACACTGAATCGCCAAGGATTCAATGTATTTCTGGATGACAAGAGCATCCCAACTGGGCAAGATATTAAAGTTTCCATAAATGAGGCAATCAACAATTCTACCGCCGCCATTATCATCTTATCGGAAAAGTTTGCCGAGTCGGAATATTGTCTAAATGAGCTGATCCTCATACTAGAAAGGAAGAGGAAGCTGGGATCTCGCTACATACTCCATCCAATCTACGTCCATGGTATTGATCCTGATGATGTCAGAGAGCAAAAAGGATCCTACGGGGATGAACTAGCAAAGCATGATCAGAAGGGTTCTTACTTAAACTGGATTAAGCAGAAAAGTAAAGTGAAGCAGGGGAGGGCGGCACTGAAGGAAATTGCAGACTACAAACGTAAAGTGAAGCAGTGGAGGGCGGCACTGAAGGAAATTGCAGACTACAAAGGAAAGCGTTTTAACGGGTAATTAATCTCTTTACAATTCTAATTGTGAATTTTGATTTTGATTTATTCCTTTCTTCTGTTAATTCAATGTTGTAAACTTCGTATTTTATCGTTATTGTGCTGAAGAACAAAGCAAATTTCTGGCGTGATTATCTTTTTTTATTCACGTTTTGCGTTGAAATTGATTAAGCTAATTTGATTTTCTGGCGGAGATTGAATGATCATCATCTCCGGCGACGGTGGCTGATGATCAGTCGTTAAATTCCGTCTTCTGAATTCTAAGGATTTCAATTCACGCGCGGTGATTTTCTCTTTCAAACCGCGATTCCAGTTTATTTCAGTTACCTTTCTACTTTCCACGTGCGCCGCGGTCGATACGTGTTGAGTAGGGCCAGACATCTGACTTTTACTTTGACTTAAACTGGCCCGAAAAGGTCTCAGGCCCTCGATATATTTATTTTTTTACAAATATCTCAATTCAATCTAAACATTAAACCCATTTATCTAAGCACAAAACTCAATATATTTATTAATAAAATTCTCTCATTAGTCTACAATTCTACGATTCAACAAAAGTGTTAAATGAGAATATCTCTATGGAGGGATTATATAATAATTGTTATTTTCATTTGGATGCAGGACGTGGCCCGAGTTTATCAAAGAAATGGTTAAAGAGATTCGTCAAGAATTTTTGGACAAGCTGGGCATTATTGTGAAACCTCGTAAAGAATTTCTGATCTCTAAGCTAATCGATAAATTGACAACCATTGCTACATAAGCGTGAATAGTAAACATTTGTTGTATATAATATACTCCCTCCGTCCCGCCCCCCGAAAGAACACTTTTGGTCAACATCAATTAACTTTGATCCAAACATTAATGCAAATCTAATCATTATATTAAAATTCTAAAAATTGTTATTGATAAATCAATAAATGGTTTATGAATAACAATTTTTAGAATTTCAATAAGATGATTAGATTTGCATTAATGTTTGGGTTAAAGTGAACTGCTGTTGATCAAAAGTGCCCTTTCGAGGGTGTGGGGGGGGGGGGCGAAGGGAGTATATCTCAATTTTTTTATTTGTTGTTTTCTTTTAACTAATTAATGGTGTGTTACTATCGGTTATATATACTATCAATTAGCCAGGTAAATTTATTTAAATTGGGATATTTAGTCAATCTTACAATTCAAAAAAGTCAAATTTTACTGATGAGTGCAACAGTGTTAAACTAGATTCTTAGCTATATCAATTGCAGATTTATTGCCAAAATGTTTCAAGTTTTAGTACACATTGGACTTGAGTTAACTTTTTCTTTAGAACATGCTGATCTAGCTAGTAGAAAAAACTATGTAGTATTTGGATATATTGGGTGCTTTATGAATGTTCCAGGAACTTCCTCAACAGCAACTCCACCGTTGTAGTCTAACTTTGGTAACTCCGGCTCCTTCTTCTGCGACTGAACTGCAAACAATCAAACGTAAACTAACCGGGGGCGGCTCCGGCGTTAGCCCCTCCGGCGTGAGGATAAGTATTGGCTTGGTAAAAGGGAAAACAAACAGTATTGAAGGTGGCTGTGTGTGTATTGAGTTGGACATACCTTGACAATGAAGCCTTCATATCTTATTTATACCCCTCATCCTCGTGCCTTGCACATGATATCCTCACACTTCATGCCTACTGCCACGTGTCGCCATATCGTTGGTCCTTTCATAAAGTAAACCCTATTCACGTGATCATCAATCCCAATGCATAACCGTCTAATGGGTCCCACTTGGTAGATATTTATATGCCGCCTCTGGTGAATATCAACTGAAATCCCTCTCTCGCCGGATAAGGTCGCTAACCATTATGTCTCGCCTTGCCATCATGTCTCGCATTTAATCTTTATCGCCGGCTTTCCTCATAATATATCGCCATTTACTATCTTGATTTCCCCCTTTCCTGAGAATATTAGCGGGATACTCATATCTCGCCCTCTTTTACTGGGCCGCCTCTATTCTTTTCTTCTTCTTGGGTCGTACTATATTTTGGGCCCCCTTTGCCACTTTCTTGTCAATAACTTGGGCCAGGCCCACTCCTTATATTTGGGGACAAAGATCGAAGCCCCTAAGTTTATGGCGAGATTCATTTATGGTCTCGCCAAAAACTTTATATCTACTGCCTCCTCATTCCGCGACACCTAAATCTTTCATCAAAAGCTACCATTGCAAATCCCTCTCCATACACGTGTCCCTTAAGATTTAAACGAGCCGTCATTTGGGAATCGTGCCAAAATTGTGAGGGAAAATTCGAAAGTTTCTTTTTCCAAATGTCACATCAATCATTTCCTTTAAACCCTCTCTCTTATAAATACCCAAATCAACGTCCTCATTCCTCTTTCTTACCTTCTTCAACCTTGCTCAAGCATTCTTACACTCCGGCGAACTGAAGCTTCCTTCCGACTGCTCTCCTTCATCTTTCACCGTTCAACCACTAATTTCTTGCCCAAACTTGTTTCTTGGCCTCTGTTCCTTTCACGTTTACCCATTTTAGAAGTGATTTGGTGCATTATCCCTTAATCTCCAAGATTCGACCATTTTCTCCGGCGTCTGTTCATCTTTCCCGGTGACCCTTCATCTTTTCCGACCAAGATTGCATTTTTCGCCAGGTAACTTTTCCAAAAACCCTTCACATTCTTTAAACCTTCACATTTTGATCTTCCCCTTTTTGTCCCATTGTTTTGAATTTTGCATTTCCTTTTATTCCTTTAAACAATTTTTTCCCCAACTACCCTTTATGGCGAGATATAAGAACTGTGCCAAAGTAGTTAGATATAGTCGCTGTCAGGTTTCAGGCGGTTTTTATAGACGCCTGCGAACTACTTGGGCGAGATTGCCCAAGGCTGACTTAGTTAGGTTCTTAGTTGAACACTGGGCGGATCCTTCACTGATTGACTCCCTTGTAATCCAAGGCCCTTTTTTCCTTCCCCTTTCAGCCCCTATGTCTCACATTTTTACTTCTAGCAATCAGTTAGCTCGATTTATTAAAGATAAATATAAACCTTCTTTAAGCGACTCCTCTGAATCCCAATGTGTCGCTGATCCCTTTTCCAAACGTAGAACACATTATAAATCAATCCTTTCTTCTTCTTCTTCCGGTGAATCTGCTGACATGGCCGATCAAGCGACATCATCTCCTCCGCGGCTTCCAACAATCCCCCTTCCACCAGGGGTTCAAACTCTCGCTCTTCATGGAGGTATTTCTTTTACCAATCCCGCTCATGCTGAGGGGGGTTCTTCTCACACATCCAAACCGAGACTCCTTAACTCCCAATCCCATAATCGATCGGGTATAGAACTTACCACATAGATAGTTCAATATATCGAATTTCGACTATCGGGAGATCTTTCCCTTGCCTACTTAAGAGAAATAAGGAGGGCATAGTAATTTTTCCTTCCCAACTTAAAGCCGGCCTCGGGATCCCCTTTGATCCTTTTCTTTGCGAATTCTTGTATAAGGCCCAAGCCATGATCACGAAATTCACCCAAATGCCATAAGAATCATAACTACCTTCATCACCATTTGTCGCTCTCTGCGAAAAGAACCCACAATCAACTGCTTTGCTTTCCTTGTTCTTGGGTACAAACAAACCAACCAACTCACCGACGACATATTGGAAACCCGCCTTTCTCTCCAATACCATAGGGGTCCCAAGGTCCTTACTCCACTTCCTACCAAAGTTCATGATTGGATGGACGACCCTCTTTTTGTTATTTCTCGCATTGGATGGTCTCATCCCGGCGACCTTCATCCCATCAATACCCAAATTGAATCTAAAGAAGCTTCTACCATTGGCGACAACCGCCGCTTTGCGACGACATTCGTGCTTTGCTTGTCTTACCCGAAAACTCGCCGCTAATGCCCCCTGACCTCTTATTTCATGGAGAGGTATTCTTGAAATAGGGAATTATTAGATCAAGTTGGTTCTTGCGGACAACTTACCTAGAATCCGGCCCGCGTACAATAAGCCATGTCTATTTTGACGAGGATGGGAGCGACACTCTGGCAACAAGTATGCTCACGAATGCCAAGATTGCAAGGGTTCGCGTCATTGTACCGCCATGAATACCGCTCTTTGTATGTTTTCTCTTTAACCTTACTTTTTCTTTACTCTAACTTACACTTGAATTGCTTTACCTTTTGTCTTCCTATTAACTTTCTTTTATTTGATTTCGGATCACGGGGCCAAATCAATGGACGGTCGTCAAGTACTTGCCAACTTAAGCCCGACAAAAGAAGGAAGCACTTGGCCAATGCTCGCGGCCTTGCTCTTGCTGTCCTCCCCGAAAATCTCGCCTTGCCAATTTCTCGCGATGGCAAAGATGCCGAAGAGATTGCTTTGGAAAAAACTCGAGAACCCGGCTAGAAAAAGAGCCGGGCCAACCAACCAAGTGCACGGGCCAAACGATTAAAAGAGTCTTCCGTTACCACAATTAAGCCGCTTCATCCGCTCGGGAAGGTATCCCGCCAAACCACTGTCATTACTTCCAATCCTCCATCTACGAGAGGCTAATCTCCCTCCAACTTCTCTTTTACCGACCACCGAAAGCAATATTCCACCCACTATCGTCCCGTCCACCGATGTCGCACTGCGTGTTGAAAATGTCGAGATTCTTGTTTCGATCTGTTTCACCCACTTCTCCTTTCTTAGAAATTAACATGTCGAAACCTCAACAATCGAAATTCCTCCTTCCCGCGATACAGAAATTTGCGACCTAACAATCATCTCCAGTTCCCCTTCAACTCCTCCCGCTCCTAATACCTCTTCTACTCTTCCTTCTCAGGCTGGCTACAAGAAAACTTTTCCAAGCCTCTTGATTTTGTTGGGCTCTATGAGCTTAGCAAAGAAATTGCCAAAGTCCCCCGCATAAAGGGGTTGATTGAAGAAACTAAAAGCGCGGAAGAATATTTCTTTGGGCGGCTCGGCCTTAATCGAGCTAGTGATGAAGTGCAAGTTCACAATGTCGCCCAAATGGATTACGCTCATGCCGCATGCCAAGCGAGGCTATTATTTTTCATTGGTTAGTTCTTCTTTCCTTCCTTATCTTATTTTATCTTATTCTTATTCTCAATCTTTCTCTTAACTTCCAATTATTATCTTTTCTCGGCTTGGATCTTCTATCATTTTGGCATTAGCGAGGCAAGCACTCGCCTAGAAAATGAGTCGGCTCGGTTGAAGCGCGACAAAGATGTCTTGAAGGGTAGGATTACAAGGCGGGATTCTTCAATCAAAAATTTAGAAAAGGAGCGAGACAAGTTGAAGGCGATCTAACCACTTCTCACAATCGGCTTGATCGGACCCGACGGATCTCAATGCCGCTAATTCCAATCTCGCCACCGCGCTGCCGAACTTAACTCTCGCTAAAGAGAATGTCGCCAAGGCGAGGAGTGAGAATGAAACTTTGAAGGAAAAACATGCTGCCGATACTCAATCCTTTCAAGATGAGATTGCTCGGTGAAAGAGGAGCCGGCGGGAGGAATGCCGAAATTATTGCTTTGAATCTTGATGTGGCTCAAATCGACGACATTGCTTGATATTGGGAACCAAACGTCCCTTCAAGTTATGCGAGTGCAGCTGCCGATATCAACGACATTCTGCCATCACAATGGAAAAACTTGCGCCTTTGGGGCTCGAGCCAATTTTTAGCGAAGTGTGTCGCCGCGGCCATTTCATGGTTCCTTATACTCTGAAGAGCTCAAGGATCTCGCCGATGAAGATGCCTTGCTTTGGGTAAGTCGCCATGGAGAGCTCCCCTGTTCAAGTTCCCAACGCCATTGCTTTGTGGGATAATCTTCTCGAGCATAAACACAAGCAATTAGATGATGCCAAAGCTCACGCCTTAGCGACTTCAAGCTCTAGTCAAGCCATTCCGCCAACCGACCTCTTGCTGATCTATCTTTTCTTTGATACTTAACTTTCTTTTTGAACAATTTTTTGTAGCTTGCCTTGGTGGCTAAACAATTTACTCTCTTTTTCTTTTGGGGCTGCGTGCCTTTTGAACATTGTACATTCGCGG
Source organism: Adenophora triphylla var. japonica (assembly GCA_022495995.1). NCBI lineage: Eukaryota > Viridiplantae > Streptophyta > Magnoliopsida > Asterales > Campanulaceae > Adenophora > Adenophora triphylla. Next base: position 163,442 of record JAFEMH010002819.1, on the reverse strand, counting down.
CCTTTGTGCTTGCCCCTTTATTTTCATGCTTTACTTGTCTCTTCACTCATTGTTTTGATAGTTCATCAAAATCTCCTTTGCATGAATGTACCATATACATATACTCCCATCGAAAAAGTGAAGTCAGTCTTTAGGCGACTTTACTTATAGCATCTTGTGCGACTCATATTGTCGCTAACTTTAACCTTTTCTTGGTTTTCTTTTTGCTTCATACTTAGAATAATTTCCTTCTTTTTGCCTCATCTTTTCTTTGTCTTTCCAAATGAGAAAATAATATCTTTCATAGCGACTTATGCTCATGCCCTTAATGCGAAATAAACCTTTCCCCTTATTCATAGTTCGAGAGACTTTCATTTTTTATAGTTCATAGACTCTTACATTTTCCACCATCTATAGCTTGACTTCTACCATAGTTTCCAACTTACATTGACTCACATCGATTATAGTCCGACGACTTTCTACATTTATAGTCCGTCGACTTTCTACATTTATAGTCAGTCGACTTTCACCGCTTATAGTCCGGCGACTTTCTACATTTATAGTCAGTCGACTTTCTACATTTATAGTCCGTCGACTTTCTACATTTATAGTCCGTCGAGCTTTCTACATTTATAGTCCGTCGACTTTCTACATTTATAGTCCGTCGACTTTCTACATTTATAGTCAGTCGACTTTCTACATTTATAGTCCGTCGACTTTCACCGCTTATAGTCAGGCGACTTTCACATTTATAGTCCGGCGACTTTCACCGCTTATAGTCCGCGGCGACTTTCACCGCTTATAGTCAGGCGACTTTTATTGTCTTACATTTGTTTGAATAATTCATCAAATATTGTTTTGATAATTCATCAAAAACTCTTTGCTTTCTTACTCTTAGCGAGATATCACCATACACATATACTCCCATCGAAAAGTGAAGTTGTCTTTAGGCAACTTTACTCTTTAAGCGATTTTTACCATGTTATTGGCGACTTAATCATGCATAACTATAGACTTTAATCCATGTAAGACATATATGAGGAATAAAACTTCATACTTTCATTGTATTAAAAACATATTCAACACAAGTTCCACATATATATCTTCTATTAAATCATAAAACATCCGGCTTTCATTCATGATTGGAAAGTTCATAAATTCATCAAAAATGACTACGAAAAAGACTTTAATAGTGGAATAAAATAGGTAAATTACCCTTATCACTTCAATGGTAATATTTCTTTAAGTGATCGACACTCCATGCATTCGGGACCTCTTTGCCGCCTTCTTCTTTCAAGTGATAAGTCCCTTCTCGAACGATCTTAGCAATCTGGAAGGGACCTTCCCCATTTCGGATCTAGCTTGGCAAATCCCATTTGTCGCGCCTTTAACTTCACGGCTTCTCGACACCCAATCGCCTTTCTGTTTGAATGACCTCTTCTTTACTCGCTTTGTCGTGTTGCGCCTTCAATCCATTGCTTGTAATTAATCATCCTCATTCTTGCTCTAAGCCTCTTTTCAATCACCCGGATCTAGCTCAAAGCACCTTCACGTCGCCATTCACTATCTCGTCATAATAAGTTACTCTATGGGTAGGCAAACCCGTCTCGGCAGGAGCCATTGCCACGAGCCATAAGTTAATGCGAAGGTGTCTCGCCGGTTGATCCCTTCACCGTCGTTCTAACGTACCATAAAGGCGTGGATAATTCTTCCAACCAAGCCCCTCCTCTCTTCTCTAAATTTTTACACAAAATCTCCGACGCACTTGCTTGTTAGGCGCCTCTACTTGTCAGCACTGCGCCTTTTTATACACTGCAGGTACGATGTTTGATATTCAAATTCTCGCAAAACCCATGAAACTTCTTCCTAAGCTGCGGCCCATGATCAGAAATGATTGCCCGCGGCATTCCATGGCGACATAGGATTTCCTCCGATTACAAATACGATGATACGGTCTTCGGTGGTAGATGTTAAAGCTCGTGCCTCTGTCCACTTAGTAAAATAATCGACCGCTACCACCACCATACATTGCTCCTCCTTTGGCCTTAGGGAAAGGTCCTATAAGGTCTATCCCCCACATGTCAAAAGGCCGAGCCGCTACAATTGGGGTGCGCTCGATCATGCCATTTGCCCTAGGAATGTTAGCATGTCGTTGGCCTGGTCACATCTCTTCACATACTCCTCCGCATCTTTCTTCAATGTCGGCCAATAATACCCATGAAACATGATCTTATTAGCCAAAGTTCTTGCTCCTGGATGGCCTCCACAAACGCCCTCATGTACTTCAAACAAAACATTGTCCACCTTTCACAGTTCTACGCATCTCATTAATCGGTCGCGAAAAGATTTGCGATATAAGATCCCATCCTGTACAGTAAATCTTGGCGACATTTTTCTAACAATCTTTGCCTTTTCTTCGTCTTGAGGCAGTTCTTCCTTCTCCAAATAATCTTTCATTTCGCATACCCAATCTTTTTCGCCTTCTTCAATATCCATTATCAGCGGCCTGTCGAATGCCGGCTCTTCAACAAATTCCACCATCACCTTTTTGGGCAACTCCTCTATTTTGTCGCAAGCGGCCTTGCTCAACATGTCGGCTCGCTCATTCTTCTCTCTGTCAATCTGCACCAGCTCCCAATAATCAAAGCTCTGCAAAATCTGTCTTACCATTTCACAATACCTTGCCAGAACTGCGCTTAATAACCGGTATCTACCCTTTACTTGGTTGACAATTAACTGAGAATCAGAAAGAGCAACTATTTGTTTTACTCCCATATCTCGGCATAACTCCAATCCCGCCACCAACGCCTCATATGCACTTTGGTTGTTTGTCATGTTAAATTTAAACCTCAAGGCCTTCTCATATGTGCAATCCTTTGCTGGCGAGCTTAATGAAATCCCAGCTCCGCCTTTGTCCTTAGCTGAGGACCCATCAACAAACAATTCCCAACATCCCGCGGGTCTTTCTTTCTCTTCTTCCACCTCAGGGTCTTGCGACTTGGCCTTCCTCTTCCTGGCCTCCTGAGTCTCAATCTCCTCTCTTTCATACGTGAATGAAGTTTCGAGAATAAAGTCTGCCAAAGCTTGAGCCTTAATCGCCTTTCTCGCCTCATATTGAATATCAAACTCTGTCAATTCAATCGACCATTTAAGGAGCCTTCCAGCTTGAATCGAGCCGTTGTAAAATCTTCACTCAAGGGTGCATTGGTCAACACAAGAATAGGATGGGATAGGAAATAGGCCCTCAACTTTCTTGTCGCAAATACCAAAGCATAAGCCAACTTTTCTGCATTAAAATATCTCGCTTCTACTTCACTCAATGCCTTTGAAACATAGTACACTGGCTTTTGCATGCCGCCCTCCTCCTTTAACAATACCGCTGCAACTGCTAAATCCGAGGCCGCTAGATAGACATATAAATGGTCTCCTTCCTCTGGGCTACATAAGATGGGCGGCTTTCCCAAATACTCCTTTACCTTCTGAAAAGCTTCTTCACACTTGTCATCCTGTGCAAACTTCGATCTCCTTTCGCACTTTGAAGAACGGCAAACATTTCTCGCCGATCGCGACACAAATCGTCCCGTAGCTATCACCCTACTATTTAACCTTTGAATCTCTTGAATAGTCTTAGGCGACTTCATATCAATTAACGCTGGATCTTCTCAGGATTTGCCTCTATCCCGCGGCGATTTACCGTAAAACCCCAAAACTTTCCCGCCGTTACTCTAAAGGTGCACTTACTTGGATTAAGCTTCATGGAATTCTTTCTCAAGTTCTTAAAAGTTTCGATCATCCGCCAAATGATCCTCCCCCTTGGTTTTGATCACCATATCGTCAATATAAGCTTCGACATTCCTCCCAATTTGTGATTTAAATATCTTGTTTACCATCCTTTGGTATGTCGCCCCGCGTTCTTCAAACCAAAAGGCATCATTCTATAGCAAAAATTTCCAAGGGGAGTCCTTAACGCTGTTTTGGCTTTATCTTCTTCCAGCATCTTGATCTGGTGATACCACGAGTAAGCATCAATAAAGCTAAACACCTTGTGTCCAAAGAATAGAATCCACCAATCTATCAATTTTAGGCAAAGGATAACAATCCTTGGGACATGCCGTATTCAAATCTGTGAAGTCTATGCACATCCTCCATTTCTTGTTCGCCTTTAGCACCATCAGGGCAAGCTAGCGGAATGGATAAGTGATCTCTTCAATGATTCCCGCCTTTAATAACTTCTCCACTTCTCCAATTACCGCTTTCTCTTCTCGCCGACAAGTATCTCACCTTCGCTTAAAAGGCTCCACATTTGGGTAGACATTTAGACGGTGTAATGCGACCTTTTCATCAACTCCGCACATATCCTCGGGTCTCAGTGCAAATACATCAATGTTATTTCGCAAAAATTAATTAGCATATTCCGCTCATCCTTTTTCCAAATGTTGCCCTATTTTGACTTTCTCGCTCGTGGTATTCATCATTCACAATTACTTCCTCCAACTCTTCTCGCCGCCCGAATATCGAGCTCATCCCGCATTTGCAATGTGTCTACTTCAAATTCTCGCCGTCTTCTTTCGATCGACATTTTTCTTCATCCCGCTACCGCTTATCTCCATTTTTTCTTTCCCGCCACGCGACATACTCCCAGGGTGTCCATCATGATTTCTTCATCACATTCCTCACTCTCCGAATCCACTATCTCTTCAATATGGGGCTCTTTCATCTTGACAAATTCGGTGGATCTAGACCAAGCCATCTCCGCTTGCATCACCATCAAAGCCATCAAATTCTTCTACGATTTTCTGCATCATTTCTATCTCCACATCTCGCTCATCACTTCTTTCCTTCATAACTTCATCCTCCGCTCTTTCCTCAATAATTATGATTGCCGACTTATTCTTCATACTTTCTATCTCCTCCCAACTCTCACATCCCCCTAAGTCGGTGATCATATTTATTCTCGCATCCCGCACAGTCAAAGCAGTAGAAAGTGAACTTGTGCTTGCTCACTTCGTTTGCATTTCAATCTTCTTTTGAATAACTTCCTTCACCTCACTTTTCAAACATGCTATCCCCCTTGCCGTAGGAAACTTGACTCGCTGATGCGGGATAGATACCACCATTTCAAAGCTTTGCATAAAGGGAATGCCCACAATAGCATTATAAGGCGACACCAAATCAATAACCATAAACTCAACAGTACGAGTTCTCACCTTCTCATCCTCTCCCTATCTCTACCGCCAAAGAAATCGTTCCTTTAACCCGCACGGTGTGGTTAGTAAATCCTTCCAAGAATCCTTTATACGGCACCAAATTGGCCTCTGTATCGCATCTTTTTAAAAGCATCATAATAGAGAATATTTCGGCTTGCTCGAGAATCTACCAAAACCCGATGTAAAATATCTTTTGTTTCTGGGCGATTGAGATTACAACCGGTTGGCATCCATGACTTGGCGTTAAAGCCAATTCTCGTCTTGAAAAACTAATCATCCTTTCTTCACTGGGTGGATAGGCGGGAATGTGACAAGTGTTAGATAGCGACATAATCTGATTACTTAGGCAAGTAATGCTTGTTGGCTCGTGAATCACCAAAATTTCATTCCTATTGCCATTTCCTTCTTGAGCCGCATCATTTGGCTCTTGCCATACATACTCTTACGGCTCACCCTATCAATGCAGTCGAATTACTCTTTTCAAATTATAACAATTGTCGAGTCTCATGACCCCGGTCCCGATGATAATTACAAAATTGATTCATGTTAATCCTCCCAAGATCATTCATTTCAAAAGGTGCTGGCAAATCAACAGCCCGCATAATTTCACTTGGTGTAGCAGTCAACCTTGTAAACCTTATAACCCTCCTAACTCCACGACCTCCATTCGGGCCTCCATTACGACCTCCATTGCGACCTCCTCTCTGCCGCCGCCGGGATTCCCTCGACCTCCTTGCCGAGCGGCATTTCCTTCCTTCACATACTCAATCCGATCCTTAACACTTTTCTTTCCAGGTTAGAAGCTCCTTCATCAACATCCTCGCCCCCACAATACGCTTTGACCCTCTCATGCAACTCACTCAAAGTCGCAGGTAATCTCATTCTTAATTCCCTCTGAATGATTCGCATGCAGACCCGACATATACATCATTATAACGTATTTGGGATCAATCTCAGCAATTTGATTGGCGATTAATAAAAATCTCGTTGGTGTAAGTAACAAGACCTTCTCCCCGTCTTTTGCTTAATGCCAATCGGCTCCGCAGCCGCCACCGGGCCGAGCTCCCATTGACCCAAATCTCGCCAAAATTTTCTTTTGAAGTCTTGGTATCCCAATATAGAGTTAGCATTCGCTGTACAAACCAATCCAAAGCCCGAAGCTCTAAGGTACTAGCAAAAGTCTTGCATAACAAAGCATCGTCCTTGGTCGAATCGCCATCGTCACCTCAAATCCCGCCACGTGAGTTACGCGGTGGTGACTCCCGCATATTTAGATAGAGCGGGCAAACGAAAACTGAGTGTCTCGGCCTCTTGAATATATCTAGCAAATGGGGCTACAAAGGAGTCTTTCTCATTATCAACTACACCACCCCTTTCCAGCTTCCGCCAATCTCCTTGCCATTTCAGCCATCTCGCTTCTTGAAAATGTCCTCCTCACCAAAACGACTAACTCCAATACCCTTCCCTTTTCTATCACCTCGGGCTTCTCCATATCATTGAAACTTCTCAACTCTTTCTCGCCATCCTCCGCCTCATTCGACGCGACGCCTTCTTCTTCTTCACAATAGAGAGACGACACTTGGGAAGTGTGCGGCCAGTGATAAACTTTAATCTTTCTTCCATTTTCCATGTATTCCCCTGCCTTTCTTTTTTGTGTTCCTTCAATTCGCTTTTGCGACCCGTCTATTCTCGCTTCTACTTCTTTTGGCTTTTCAGGCTCTACTTCCTTTTCTTGCTCCTCATTTACTACAATTACCTCCTTATTTGCTCCCTTGTCTCCCTACATTGTCGCCGTTAAAAATCCTGCTTGGGGGTTGGAGTAGGTTTCTTCTTCATCGCCCTCAGTCGCTTGTTGTTCTCAATCAATTGCATGATCAGAGCGTTATGGATCCTCAAACTTTCTTCCTCATTCTCTATTTCCTCCTCTTGTGGTGGCGGCATCACATTCCTCTCTCTCTCGTCGCTTGAGTATCTCGGCTCCGCCTCTTCCGGATTACTTGCTGCGAGGAAGAAGTATCTCTCGCTCCACCCATACTGATATTCCCAAACCCAGAAATTGGAGTGACAATGTTCCTTCCCGCTACAGCCTTTTGGCCCACTACCATATTCTTCTCTGGTGTTGACATTCTTTCCTCTTACGCAATCAAATTTATGAACTTCAACCACGAAAATCCGCAAATCTTATGAAGATTTGAAGATCCTGCTCAAAACCCGAAACAAACAATAAAAAAACCCAAAGAATAACAACCTTTCTTCAACACCAAAACTCACCAAAAATCTTCAACAAAGATTTCAATTACACCTTACCACCAAAAACACCCAAATCACAGCTATTCGAAACAAAACAAACTCACAAAATCCGACTTCAAAACTCTACAACCAAACCCAGATTAGAACAATTCTTAACGAACAACTTCGAATCACAACTCATACAAATACTTGAGAAAACATGAATCTACTCCAACCCAATTAACAATATCACAATATTCAACTATTCCAACCCACAAATTTTACAAAACATCAATCGACTCCAACAATAATAAGAACAACAAACTTCAGCTTACAAATTGCTAATAACGCCAATTCAACCAATAAACTTCACACCCCTTGAATCGTCCACAACCCACCTTCACGATCTCAGAACAGAGCTTCCCCAATCTCGAGCCACCGCCGATAACACTTCAATCCTTGAAGAGAAAACAGTCCCGGCAACGGAACCAATTGATGTTGCCAGGAACTTCCTCAACAGCAACTCCACCGTTGTAGTCTAACTTTGGTAACTCCGGCTCCTTCTTCTGCGACTGAACTGCAAACAATCAAACGTAAACTAACCGGGGGCGGCTCCGGCGTTAGCCCCTCCGGCGTGAGGATAAGTATTGGCTTGGTAAAAGGGAAAACAAACAGTATTGAAGGTGGCTGTGTGTGTATTGAGTTGGACATACCTTGACAATGAAGCCTTCATATCTTATTTATACCCCTCATCCTCGTGCCTTGCACATGATATCCTCACACTTCATGCCTACTGCCACGTGTCGCCATATCGTTGGTCCTTTCATAAAGTAAACCCTATTCACGTGATCATCAATCCCAATGCATAACCGTCTAATGGGTCCCACTTGGTAGATATTTATATGCCGCCTCTGGTGAATATCAACTGAAATCCCTCTCTCGCCGGATAAGGTCGCTAACCATTATGTCTCGCCTTGCCATCATGTCTCGCATTTAATCTTTATCGCCGGCTTTCCTCATAATATATCGCCATTTACTATCTTGATTTCCCCCTTTCCTGAGAATATTAGCGGGATACTCATATCTCGCCCTCTTTTACTGGGCCGCCTCTATTCTTTTCTTCTTCTTGGGTCGTACTATATTTTGGGCCCCCTTTGCCACTTTCTTGTCAATAACTTGGGCCAGGCCCACTCCTTATATTTGGACAGCATCAGGTATTTAGCGCTTAATGTGTACCTTTACAGTACATGTTTCTCATATTTTATGCAAAGAGAACTATTAACCGATAGAACATAAATGTATTCACTTCAGGTTCATGGTACATATGGAAACATAACAGAAAATAGTCGGTCTGTGTTGTGTATGTAGATTAATGTTGTATGTTGATGATCCATTACAGTAAATAGTAGAAGAATTCGGTGTATTTGAAGAGTGAAAGTTGTATATATAGCCTCCTTTTTGAGGTGCAAAATATATACCAAGGAAAATTTCTCCCAGCCGTGTTCTTCTCTCCTTTCTTCTTTCTTCTGTTATTCTTCTACTCTAATAAGAACAAGGTAGCTGATGGTTTAGCTTTGCTTCAACAAAATGCAATCATGTCTTCCATTAATGAGTTTGATGAGCTCCCGAAGATGTGTAAGGGTCCCTATGTCTTAGACAAATCCGACCTTCCCGATATTAGATATTCATAGCTTGGTTTGTCCTTTTGAAACCATCTCCAACGGTTTTGTGCAAAATTTTGCACTATTTTTAATAATAGTGCAATTTTTCCACCAATCTTCTCCAACAATTTACTTTAAATCTTTTGCCAAATAAAAATATTCTTAAAACATTCATTATTATTTCACTTACATAAATATATTACATTATTTATATTTTATATTATAAAATCATTTCATATATATCGAAAAAAATTAAAAAAAAAAGTTTAAAAAAAAAAAATAGAAAGGAAAATGGGATAGTTCAGCTCTATCTCTTCACCAATTTTGGTGCAAGAAATAGAATTTCTTCATAATAGAGCAAGAGATAGAAAATAGTAAGTAAATATTTATTGTGAGTATCACAATTGATAATTAGGTTGGGTTAACATTTTTTATTTGAGATAATTCTGAGTAATTTAAAAAAAATATTGTAATAAAATTTTAATGATAATCACAAAATATTCAAATAAGGAGGGGATAAGAAGCTAATTCCGGTAAAGAGGATATATAATTTAAATTGTTGCCTTTTTTCCTACCAAACACTTGACTTCGAGATTATTAATCTCATCCGATGATAAGACGGGCTATCAAACGGGTACTAAGGCTTGAAAGACAAATATTTATCTCCACTTGAAAATAATATTGAAGACATAATAGCTAGTCATGGCCAAAGACGGGCTACCAAACGGGCACTACTAAGGCTTGAATTTCATGGATATCTTTTTCTCTTAAAAGTATTTTTTTAATAAATAATGAGGGTATTTGGCCAAGTAAACTTTTCTGTTGGATCCTATCTTTGTGGACATGGATGTTGTATACTCCAGTATTTCCTGCTAGTTGACAAAAAAACCTATTGTACGTAACGCGTAATTAACCGCATGAAGATCTGCACATGTTAGCACTCACCAACATGCTTTTGGGTGTTAATTATAGCAAAGTTCTAATCTCTTGCTTAATTATGTTTTCTTCTGGATTTCTTTTGACTTTGATTTTTGTTTTTTCATTTTCCAGTACTTTCTTTATGGAATTTCACAAAGGCCTTGCTCAGTTCTGACGTTCTGACGCGGTTCATGATGCGGATTTCACGGGTACGGTTTTACGGGTCGTAACGGGTACGGTTCCACCGATTGGACCCGCTGGGTCACGGGTTTTGAGAAAGAGAAACCGGAACCGAACCGCCAATTGTACGGGTACGGATCCAACGGTTCAAGGTGGCTTGACATTGACAATTTCTGATGTTTTAGATCGTGTTGAGAAAGAACAACCGGGGGATCAAGATGGCATGGCATTGGCAATTTCTGATGTTTTAGAAACAAACAAGTATGGGCAAAGGTGCTCGGCCGAGCTACCTCTTGACTCGATCGAGGGAATGGGGACAGAAACTTTGATTTTCGACAGACATCTAAAAATATTTATTAATGACTTATTTTTGACGTAATCTTAATTAATGACGTAGTTTTTGACGTAATCTTAAAGAGGTGAATCGCCTTTATTTTTGACTTCTTTTGCACAGAAATTGAAATGGCGGAAGATTTTCTTTTTTTTGTTTTTTTTAAAAAAAGAAATTAAATCTATCTATATCTTATAACAAGATTGCATTCCACAAATGGAAAAAGCCCGCTCAAAAATGTCGCTTTCAATGGCAACAAAATGGAAAGTATCATTAAGGGTATTTTCGGAAATGCATAATTCATCTCTATATATATTAAAGGAAGGAAGTGGTAAATGTTGTCACAATCAAGGGCAAATTTGTCTTTTTTTATTGCTTTGAATTAGACAAAAATTTAGTCTACCAAAAAAAGATGCTTGCTGATGTTAATGTGTGCATGAGGTCCATTTGTTTTATTTGGCAAAGAGAAAATGACACGTATATGTAAAATTTTGACAATTGTATGTATGCACACTCCACGGGAAAACAAAGTACTTGCTCCCTACTCTTTCTTTTCTCTTTATCATTTTTTGTGATTAAAAAAAAATACTTGCTCCCATTGCTTTGAATAAGACAAATATTTATCAATTTTCATGGATGAATTTTCTATTTTATTGCTTTAACTTGCAAGAGAAGCTCTACATTAGATTAACTTGCTGAATACATTTTAGATTATTGACTAGATCATTTTTTAAAAATTTGCATGTGTTTTGATTGTATTAGGCAAAGGTGCACATTTCCCATTGCTTTGAATAAGACAATTATTTATCGATTTCCATGGATGAATTTTCTATTTTATTGCTTTAACTTGCAAGAGAAGCTCTACATTAGATTAGCTTGCTGAATACATTTTAGATTGTTGACTAGATCATTTTTTAAAAATTTGCATGTGTTTTGATTGGATTAGGCAAAGGTGCACATTTTCACATATTGTCCTCTACTCATTTAAAAGAGTCAGCCTATTCCTTCTTTCTTCTCTCCTCATACTTTCTCAATATTTAAAAAACACACACAAACACACATACACACAGAAACTGAAGGAAACACAAACACACACACAAGCACATAGTTACACACCAAAACACACAGAAGCACACACTTTCACACACGAAGTTTATTACTCTCTCTGTTTGATGAGTAGACTCAGGTAATCAGGGTTATTCGTTTCTTGGCTTGGCAATCTCCGGATGTAGATCTTTGATATTGCAACCGAGGTTGCAGCCATGGTGGAGTTATCTTCTTACCTGATCACTTACAGATCTGAACCATGCTTTACCCTATAATGAAGTATTCAAAGGGTGGTGTAGGTTTATAGAAAGTGGTCATGGAGAGGATTGGAGAAGATTGTTGATTTAAATAAAGGATTAAATTGGCGAGGGAGAGTGTTAGGAAAGATGAAATTTGGCTAGGAATTTTGACTTTGGAAGGAGGAGAGGGTTGGATTTGAATCTTACCGGAATGAGGATTGAGGAAGCTGGTCGGGAGTAGTTTGGAGAAGGAGGGATAAATGGAGGCGATGGGCGACGGTGATGATGGTGGTGGGAGGCGGTAGTGGGTTTGGATTTGGTCGTCAGATTGAGATTGGGAGTCTTGATTTTCTTGAGAGTTTTTGAGGATTGGAATCTCTTTCGGTAACGAGTGGTGCTGACGTTTTTTAAGGTGTGGCGGAGGTAGGGCGGCGCCATTGATGGGTAGAGAAAGAAATCGAGAGATTGGGTAGAGATGTAGATAGATATAGAGAGAGAGATAGAGAGAGAGAGAAGCAATGTTTGAAGGAAAGAGAAATAAGGGAGGCAGAGAGAGTTTTGAAATTAAAAATTAAAATGTAAGAGTATTGAATTAAATGTAGTGATTTAACAACTTATTGAACACTCACCCTATTTAATCGTCTAAAAAAATGAATAAGCAAAAGAAAATTTAATTTGCATTTGAAATATTTTTTGAGAAATATACTAATTTTAGTAATTATATTTAATAATTATTTAAATATTTATCTTTTTTCTATTTAGTGAAAATATTTAACATTTGACTAAAAGAGACAATTGAATAAAAATAATTATAAAAATTTCATTTTGAATAATAAAATTTATCAACGAGACTCCCAAAATAAAAATGTCTGCCTCTTATTACAGATTGGAGGAAATATTCTTTTCTTTATTTATTTCACTTAATGGTAAATATCGTATTTTTTAAGTATAAACTGTATGTTTAAGTAAGAAATAATATTATTACTACATCTGTCTCAAATAAATGATCAATTTTGGTTCATATTTGATTGATCTTTTGGTCCACAAATATTATCGATGTTGTATATAAGAAAGTAGTTGAGAATGTATAATAAGAGACTTTTATTTGAGTCGTGTGTAATTAAATTGCAATGTATTTCAAAAAATATTTCATTTTTCATTATCACTTATCGTTATATTTTGATCATTATAATTATAATTGTTAATGTGTAAATTTTAAAAGTTGTTGTTTTACTTCTTCACTTATATAATTTCATCACAATCAATTTCTTTTTTTTTTGTAAATTAAAAAAAAAAACTTATATCGCCGTGCATCGCATCGCACGGAAATACTGCTAGTATATACTTAGCGACAGACATCAGCCAAGCCCAAGCAATTTAATTAAAAGCCACTCCACGTGCTTCTCAGTGTCAATTAGTGATACTAAAATACAAAAACGTCTTGACATGTAAAGAAAAAGGTCTCTTAAAGGAGTCATCAATGATGTCTATAGCTGTAGAGAATGTTGTTTACTTTGAGTGAAGAGTAATTGTATAAAAAGTCAATTTACATGTTTGGGGCACTATATTCTCCACACGGCTAGGACACGGAACATTTCTCGAATGTCTTTATGCGTTTTGAGATAAACTTTGTAGCCTAAAACGTGATCGGAGACCAAATTCAATTGTTTCCTCATAAGAATGAAATGTTTTGTTTTTAATTTAACTAGTCAGTAATTTGTCGATATTCGACGATGAATATTTTTTTTTGATTAAGTAAATAATTATTTATGTGTTTTAATTGATTTTTAAGTAACAATATAAATCGAAATTGATAATCAATATAGCGAATATTAGGAGTATAATTAATACAGAAAAAAAATGTTGACACATGATGTAACGTGGAAAGCCCTTGAGACAACTATCTCGCCGACACAAAACCACGGGAGGTTATGTCCCTGCCTAACCAAAAAACATTATTAAGATTTTAGTGTTACAACTTTGGAAGATGAAGAGATGTGGTTACAATAGCGTGAGTTTAATAGTGTGTGCCTAAGTGTCAACATAATCTCTTCCATCTCCTATATATTTAAAGAAAAACAAAATAAAAACAAAGAAAATAATAAGAAATTGCAATACTTTTGTTTAACCACAAATTGTGCGACATAAATTCTCAGAGTCTGTCGAAAACTTTCTTGTAGACTACATTCAGCGTCTTGTCATATGTTTTAGCATCTGAATCACAAATAATAACTTTAAGTCCTCTCTTGCTGGTTACTCTGAAAAATGCTACATAAAGTTGTCTGTGACTGAAAACAGGTTGTGAAAGATATAGTCCTACATGGGAAAGGGATTGTCCCTGACTCTTGTTGATTGTCATAGCAAAAGAAGCGGCAAGTGAAAATTGCCTTCTTTGAAATCTTACCGGAAATTTTGTCACATCTGACGGAGACATTATCATTCTAGAAATAAGCACCTTCATGCCAGCATTCTTTCCCGAAAGCATCTTGGCTTCGACTACGTGCTTACCTACATATATGTAACAAAATTAAGTATTAAATTATATGTATATAAAAATAAAAAAAACTGTATTTACCTAATTGAGTGACAATCATTCTGGTGCCATTACACAATTCAGCAGCTTGATCAAGATTTCTCAAAAGCATTACTATGCACCCAATCTTCAGCTTAATAATGTGATTTGCCAATCCAGAACACTTGATAGTGTTTAGAAATTCAAGTGAGAATATATTTTCAGCACCATTTTCATCATCCTCATCATTACAAATGGCATCAGAACTCATATATTCAACTTCGTCTCCTGGAAAGAGTGACATGACATAATCATTTATGTTATCGACAATCTCATTTGTTGGAGCAAGCACAGCTCTAGTCTGAAAGAATTCTTCGACATCCTTATTTTGCAATAAGTGAGGATATATATATTCGACTATTTTTGCAATAGGATCTGAAGCCTCACGAATCAATATATCATCAAGGAAGGTTAATGTCAATTTTCCCGTCATTATCTCCACCGGCAATCCCATCTCCGACACTCAAGAGCCTCTGAGCGAAATCTCTTATCTCTTCGGAATTATGAGAAGTAGAATCACCCTACATTAAGTTAAATATATACAAATTACTTAAATTGAAATAAAAATATTTAAGTAGATGAATAAAAGCTATTTAAGAATTACCTGCAATCTCATATTATACGTCAATCTGAGAACCTCACAGTCATTCCATATTTTGGATGAACAGAGTGCAGCATGCACAATATCATGCCTACTCCCTTTAGGAACAACAGGTAAAATGCATGCAGAAGTCACCACCGAATACAATAACTAAACCACCAAATGGTTTATTGGAAAATCTCCCCTCGGGTGTACGAATAATATCTCGGAGGCTACGATCGAGAGCCTCAAAACAATGTTTATGAGCCATTGGAGCTTCGTCCCATATAATTAGTTTGGTTTTCTGTAGATGTGCTGCCTCATCCGCACCCGACTTTAGTTTACTGCAAGTTGAGCTATCGTTTACCTGTATCGGAATACCGAACCTAGAATGCGCGGTCCTACTTTTCGGAAGGAGCAATGAAGTTATGCCACTGGAAGAAACAGGAAGAACAATATCTCTCCTGCTCCTTAATGCAGAACACAGTGTTTTCCATTAGAAGGTCTTTCCCGTACCACCATAACCATAGAAGAAAAACACATCACCGTTTCTTCGATCAACAGCCGACATAATCTTATCATAAACACTCTTTTGCTCGGCTGTTAACTGATGATGTAATCTGAAGTGCTCAGCTTTCATTTATTGTAAAACAAATATGTAAACATGGGACGGAATACCCGGATTATCGTGCATCCTCCGATACTTGTACTCTATATCATCAGAATAAGTGCCAAGTCTTTTCCCATACCTCTCCCGGATTCGACATACTATTAGATAGTAGCAACATAGAAAATAGTCTTCTCAGACTATCGGGTAACCTCCAATGACTCGCTTCTATAATTCCATCAACATATTCCTTGTCATCATCTAATAATCCCAGAGCGTAACATGCAGATTTGAAATCGGGATGAACAACGCGATTTACAGTTCTCAAATCCTTGAATTCCATGGGACCTTCTACATGATTCAACATTATCCTGAGGTAATACAATTCTCCGCAATTATTGGAACATGATAAATACGCCCCACTGCAAAACGTTTATCTTTCCTCGAACGCCATTCACGTTTAGTTTTATCCCATGCGAAATGATGAGGAAATTCACAATATTTATATTTCTGAGCCTCTGAATGAATACTGTTATACTCCATCCACTTCATAAATTGAGATTCTTTAACTGTCGCTTTATCCAAAACATCAGGAAGAAAGTCTCCGTCCTTGAAGGGGATACTATGGTCACCCTCCAAGTGAAAAGCCAAGCGCTCAACAGGAGGAGTCCGATAATGTATGTCGAATCCGAAAATCCTCCACATATCTTCACACGCAGAGACATATCGACAATCAATTTGCCTTTTCACCTCATCATTTTCGACTGCAAGGCATATCCTGTCGGTTCCCTTGTTTATATACTTGAACAAATACTTGATTGCCTTACTCTGATTGCAGTACTCGACATTTATGTGAGCTTCGTACTTTAACAAACGATATGGATTGAATGGGACAACTTAACAATTGTCGAGAGCAACTCCACCCTTATCAATTATGAAACCCGTGTCTCTTCGCCTATATACATGATACCCATTCTCGTCTACACGAGTGCGATCATTGAATGATTTAGGAAATTTCTTTGAGGAGTTTAAGGTAATGTGTTAATGGTTTTTATTTAAAACCTAAATGTTAGTTTTTTATTAAAATGTTATAATTAATAATGATTATACTCTTTTAATTTTGTAATGTTATCATTATATGTAGAGCCGTCAAGTTGGGGCGGTCCCGTCGGGACGTCCCGTCCCGCCATACAAATGGGACGGGATGGGACGAAATATTTTAGTCCCGTCCCGTTTTCGTCCCGTCCCGTATCGTCCCGTTCCCGTCGCGGGACAACTTATTTTTATCCCGTCCCGTCCCGTTTTCCCGTATTGACCCGTACAAATTGCTCTTTAAATCACTATTTTCAGCAGAACTATTATTGTTCTTAGGCTTTATTTCTTTGGTTTTGAATTTACCCAATTCGAAGTACGTAAAAGTCATATTATTTCCATGTGATTCGGTGCTGATATTGTTATTATTAATTCTCTGCAGTTACGTAGTGAGCACTGTTTTGGAATCATCACAAACAAACTGTAAAAGCTTAAGTACACAATCCTTTTTAGTTAATAGATATATAGCATGGATCTTAAAGGTATTGCCTGGGTTGGTAATGTATATCAAAAGTTTGAATCTATGTGCTTGGAGGTGGAAGAAACTATGTACCAGGTATAAACCCTTCTGCTAGTTTTGCACTTGTTTATATTAAGTTTCTAAGTGAAGTATCACAGAAATGGTGGTATTAGTAACAATAATTGTTCCATTATCAGCACTGATCTTTCCTCTCATACGACTAATACTTGCATTTGAAATGCCACTGTAGTGTGAAAGTTTCTAATTCACATTTCATTCTATAATGAAAAATAAATATTAAATCTTCTTAAACTTGTTCTTTTTCTTCTTAGGGAGAAAGATAAACTTAATTGATGACGAAGTATTTTCGTCCCGTTTGGGTCCCGCGGGATCCCGCGTCCCGCAAATGGGACGGGATGGGACGGAGTATTTTCGTCCCGTCCCGTTTTGTCCCGTCCCGTTTCGTCCCGTTCCCGTCGTGGGACAACGTAATTTCATTCCGTCCCGTATTCCCGTATTGACGGCTCTAATTATATGTTGTAGGATAAATTTACATGGACGCCAGATATCGACGAGGCGACGGCTAAATTAGTTTTCAAGAAACATGCTCAGAAGTTATTTCGGGATCATATTGATAACATATTTATCTATCCTTAATTAGTTTAATTAACAATGATTATACTCTTTTAATTTTATAATATTATCATTATATGTTTACGAGATATTCATATTTTTTTATAGGTATGACGAAGTCTAAATTTTATATTAAGCGGCTCGAGGCGGGATTAGCGCCCTTGACACCTTCTTGGATGACCGGGGAGGTGTTTGGTAGCTTTTGCGAATATTGGGCGTCGGATGGGGCGAGAGCTATCGCCGAACAGACTAAGGCAAATAGAGCAGGCTCCACGGGGTCGGCGACGAAGCATACGATGGGGACGATCCCGATCGGCGAGCATCACTACCGTATGGTATGTATGTTAGTTTAAATGTAGTGTATGCATGCTTTTAAATCAGTTTATGTACGTATGTTAGCTGGGAGTCATGTTGATGCTATGAAATTCATGATTTTAGTGTAAATGTAGTGTATGCATTCTTTTAAATCAGTTTAAATGTTGCATTTATACAATTTCAAAGTAATAATCTCGCTTATTTTATTTATAGGAAAGGGATCATGGTCCGGATGTCAGTTTTTTGGATGTTTTCGTTAGCACCCATGTTCGGACTCCTACAACGCCCGATCAACCTCCGCAATGGGTTGACGATCGCTCTGCTAATGCCTTTGTAAGTAAACTATCATTAAATGACTTGATTTTGAATATGTAAATTTATTTATGTACATTACATTGTGTATATGATTATAATTGTTTGCTTAATTTTGACAGAGTACATATCAAGCCGCCGTTGTTCCCGAAGGTACGCCTCCCGGCCAGCCCGTTCCCTTCGTGCCTGATGTTTGGGGCTCGGTCACCTCTGAGGGACATCCAAAGAGAGGAGACCGAGTGTTAGGGATGGGGGATTACGGGCGGCTATGCCCATCGACGTCGACCGGCCGTCGGCCAAATGTTTTCCCACCCAGGTATCATGATTCGAGGGTCGACACTCTGCAGGCTGAGTTGGCTGAAGAGAGACGCGAGGCTGAAGAGGCTAGGGCAAAGCTTGCGGAGGCTTTGGAGGCTCAGGCGCATATGCAGGAGGAGAATGATCGGCGTCAGGTAGAGACTAATAGAAAATTTACGATGTTGATGGCTCGTATGGACCAGGGTAATTTCCAGCCTCCCCCCCAATTTCCCCCGAGTTGATTACGTACTATTTTAGACTTGTTTGTAATAACATTTATGATATTTGGTACCCACGGGAGCCCCGGCCCCCTCCTCCCCCCTCCCCCCTCCCGAGTTTACATACTATTTTAGACTTGTTTGTAATAACATTTGTCATATTTGGTACCCGCGGGAGCCCCGGCTCCCTCCTCCCCCCCTCCCCCTCCCGATTTGGTACGTTGAGTTTGGTTTTTAGTTTGATACGCTGATTGGTACTATTTTATACTTGTTTGTAAACATTTGTGATATTTGGTACCCGCGGGAGCCCCCTCCCCCCCTCTCCCTCTCCCGATTTGGTACGGTGATATTTAGTTTTTAGTTTGGTACGCTGATATTTGGTTTTTAGTTTTATAGTTTTAGTTTTATCAATTGAATTGTTATATCAGGTAAAAAAAAATTGGTTAATTGATATTTTAAATTATATTTTTAATTTATTTCATTATCAGCGACGGAAATTTTCGTCGCTGAAATTAATTTATTTTAATTAATTTTTATTTCAGCGACGGAAATTTCCGCCGCTATATCAATTAATTTTAATTTAATTTTTATTTTCACCGGCGGAAATTTCCGTCGCTGGAATAAAAATTAATTAAAATAAATTAATTTCAGCGACAGAAATTACCGTCACTGAAATTAATTTATTTTAATTAATTTTTATTCCAGCGACGGAAATTTCCGCCGCTGAAATTAATTTATTTTAATTAATTTGTATTACTTAATATGTTTTTCTGGCAGGGGACGGTTAGTTTTCTGCTAGTAGTGTGTCACATGTTTCTAAGAACAAGTGCAGCCTAACGAAAAAAAAACAAACAAAAAAGTGCAGCTTAACGACATACTGTACTGACTTGCGATCATTTTTTTTGACATGGCATAATATGGTTGGCTATGAAACCATATATATCTGTACCCATGAAGGAAGGGAATTCAAACCCGCTTTTATTTTCCAACAATCCCACTCACAATGAAATAATCCCTTTCATTGGCCTCTGCAAATAATCCATTTTGTCACTACTGCTCATGCTCTAAAAATGTCCCAAATTCTTGAGCAATCTTCGATGGTATTTCTAAGCTTCAGGGGCCCAGAAACAAGAGACAAAGCTTCGCAAGTTTACGAGACACTGAATCGCCAAGGATTCAATGTATTTCTGGATGACAAGAGCATCCCAACTGGGCAAGATATTAAAGTTTCCATAAATGAGGCAATCAACAATTCTACCGCCGCCATTATCATCTTATCGGAAAAGTTTGCTGAGTCGGAATATTGTCTAGATGAGCTGATCCTCATACTAGAAAGGAAGAGGAAGCTGGGAGATCGCTACATACTCCATCCAATCTACGTCCATGGTATTGATCCTGATGATGTCAGAGAGCAAAAAGGATCCTACGGGGATGAACTAGCAAAGCATGATCAGAAGGGTTCTTACTTAAACTGGAAGCAGAAACGTAAAGTGAAGCAGTGGAGGGCGGCACTGACGGAAATCGCAGGCTACAAAGGAAAGCGTTTTAGCGGGTAATATACATCCTCCATCACGCTCGTAAACTTAACGCCATACAAAAGTTTCACATACAAATTCCCCACAAAAGAAAACAACACACATATAGTAAAGAGCCTTCATCTTCATGTTTAGATGACACTAGGAAGATCATCCATCATCCAAAGATCCACCGAGCCTGACCAGGGAAATTGAGCTTGGCTTTGTCGCCACGGATGCGCTTGGCGGCGGTATCGTAAGCTTTAGCGGCTTCTTCAGCTGTGTTGTATGTTCCGAGCCAGACTCGGAGCCCTTTTGTGGGTCCCGAATTTCGGCTGCCCATTTCCCCCATGGCCTCTGTCGGATCCCTCGGTACATGTTCTTCCGAGGTCTTTGACTCGGCTTCTCACTCGGTTTCTGAGTTGGCAAACTCGGTTCTACAATAAAGAGATCCAAATATTACGTGACATAATATCCTATGCATGCGATAGTGATTATAAAAAATAATAAAACAATTTGAAAAAACAATCTAAAAGTTACATATAAGTCCTTTCAGTATTGTTAAATACATTCCCAACAAACTTTTGGAGTATATTTTTGTCCCCTCTAAAATTTAATAAAATTGGCAGTATCAACTTAATGAATATAAATACACAATTACTTTGATCAAACTTCATTAATATTTTTGTCTCCTCTTTTGATCTTCTTCCATTGTTGGCTATTTGAAAAGTTTAATAATTTTATATAACCTAACAATTTAAAAAACAAGATTTTTTTAACCAACAAAAGTGTTAAATGAGAACATCTTTATGGAGGGATTATATAATAATCGTTATTTTCATTTGGATGCAGGAGGACGACGTGGTCCGAGTTTATCAATGAAATGGTTAAAGAGATTCGTGAAGAATTTTTGGACAAGCTGGACATTATTGTGAAACCTCGTAAAAAATTTCTGATCTCTAAGCTAATCGATAAATTGACAACCATTGGTACATATGTGTGTGAGAATTACTATTATGTTGAATAAGTTAAGAATAATTTGAGTTTAATTAGGAGTTTGTTTTGTTTTGTTTTCTGTTGGTAAACCAAGTCAATAATAGCTCGACATTTGTTTCTTGCTTTTAGCTTGATTTTGTTGCCTGTTATTTGGTTAGTAAATCATGAAATTCTTTCATTTGTAATCAGTACATGTCAATCTACTGGAGAACGGTTATTTATTTATATAATAATCAGAGACCAATTTTTTGGTATATTCGAGAAGATTTTTTTGATTTGTTACAATTTTTCGATTTTCTTACGTACTCTAATCCTAATGTACTCCCTCCGTCCCATTACAAGGAGGAAAATTACTGTAGAAGCGTAGAATAAGGAAAAAAATAATGATATAAATGTTGTGAGTGTAAAAGTAAAATAGAAGAGAGAATGAGTGGAGGGAATAGTGAATTATAATAGTGTTATGAGTATTAAAATAATGTAGGAGAGAGAATGAGTGGAGGGAATAGTAAAGATTTCTTTCCATTTTATGAAGTTTGTGGTTTGTAATGGAACGCCCAAAAAGAAAAATTTGTGGCTTGTAATGGGTCGGAGGGAGTATATAAACTCCCCCTCTCTCTCTCACACACACACTAACACACACTAACTGGCAACCATACATTTCTCACTAGCTCCTCCCATCACACCTCAACTCAAATCCCACACCCAACCTCTCCCGATTTTCCGATCAAATTCCCCTCCAAAAACTCTAGATCTCCGATGCAACAGCAGTAAAAATAAATCATCCACCGTCGGAGAAGATTTATCTGAGTCACAAAATCTGTTTCTCAAGACTGCTTGGTACGGCTCCGAGTTACTTGGTATTGCTGCCTCCTTTTTCCGACCACCTTCAACCGTTGACGACTTCGGGAAAGGTCTCAAACTCTCCGGCGATGGTGTTGGAGCAACTGATCGTGCAGTTGTGGTTGATACTTGAAGGAAAACACATAAGTTATCTACGAGTTCTCGGAATACCTTATAGATTAAATCCGAAGTTCGTTGTGCGGAAGATTTCGCTTGTGCTACGAACCACGATCGTCTTGACTCTGCAATCACCACCTCTTCTCGTCCGATTCAATATCACAAGATGGATATTGAATGTTGTTCCACTCTCAAATCCCAGGCACTTGATGGTTGCCAGAGATAGTATTTCTCAGTCTGAGGAGTATATGAAATATTACGTGTTATCTATGTTGATTCCCATAGAGACCTGATTTATAGAATACTGGTTGGACTAAGTCATAGAGTCTCATTCACATAAGAGTCTCTATTTGACTTATCCTCCAAATTCCCCTTATCCCAGTTTGAACGTATCAGTTAGTTAGGGATAATAAATCACGTGTCTAACATCTCCCACTCGGTCAAATGGGATATGCCATATACATTCTCAAGACTCGTTGAATACTCATCTCTTCATACAGGAAGTGAGGCGTGTGACCAGACGAGAAAAGTATAAAAGGGTAGGAGTGCTATATCAAATACCATCTACCAACATAGCACGTCCTCATTAGTCAAAAACTCGTCTATGCCCCGAGACATTTGTGATTACATCAATTTAAACATCTTTAACCCCTCATAAACGATGTTTAAACCCCAATCAGTTTACGTGCTTAAGATCAACCTTTTCAACCGCGTGTTCAATATGATCGTCCGGACATTGAGTCACTAAACAGAGATGTATATCATAATTGTCTTCCTTAGACTCTCATGCCAAATATCTTTAGATTAACAGCTTTCCCAACAATGCTCCGCGAGGCTGACTGTAAGTGCAAAGCCCTTAGGTCGGCATGTCAAAGTAGCATCATTAATCTTTGGATTCTCGACATAGTTTTAAGTCACATAGGGCATAATGTGATCACATATTGATCACTAGAACTCACACAGTGATGAAGCAGGGATCATTCAATCACTTTCCGAGGTCGAATTATAGTCACATACAGTATGAAATGTATGCTACGATGGAACTCCCACTCGGAGTGGGCATGTCATACTCTAACATCGTACGAATCTTAGTCTAGTTGCCCTCATGGCATCTAACCTGAGTCCTCAAAAGCAGTCACTCTCATAGTGCCTCTTTAAGGTCTCACATTCGGACTTTCACAAGGACATTCGAAGTTATGAACCAAACACTTCGAATTGATCTATATAAAATAGGTCTCATCTTAACCGTATGTTAAGGCGATATATTATAACGTCATTTGCCACCCCTTTAAGTGTCAAATACATTATTATCTCATCTTGCTCGCTCATATAACAACAAGGCGAATTACCCGTGTGAGAGGGCCAATTCTAGTCCTTCGGACATCTTTTTAATTAAAATGTATACCACATAATTTTCAATCAATAAACATCCCATAAACTCAACAAGGAATGAAAATGAAAAATATGTATTAAATTCAAAACAATAATGAATATAATAATGTACTGCAAGGTGTTCAAAATAACTAATCAAATCCTACGAAGCCCTAAACACGTCATATGTTTCGAAAAGTCTCTCGGTCGAGGCTTAGTCATAGGGTCAGCTAACATGCTCTCGGTAGGAATATACTTAAGAACCACCTTTCCTTCGTAATCATGTCTCTAGTGAAATGGTACTTAATGTCAATGTGTTTGGTCCTACTATGGTACTTAGGGTCCTTGGCAAACCCTAAAGCGGCCATGCTATCACAGGTTAATAAGTACGGGACCATTCACATTAGGTGTGACATCAAGATGTTGTAAGAACCTCCTTAACCAAACGGCTTCTGAGCAGTGGCGAGCAAGCAATGTATTACGACTCCATCGTGGAAAGGGATATGCTTTCTGTTTCTTGCTACTCCAAGAAATAGCTCCACCACTAAGCGAGAAATGCATAACTGAAGTAGATTTACGTTCATCTACATCTCGGCCCAATCCGCATCGGTGTACCCTTTTAGGCTCAAGTCCCCACCTCGATAACAAAGAACCATATTTCTTGATCCGCTCAAATAGCGAAGAACCCTCTTGACCGCCCAGATGTGCGGGGCTAGGGTTGCTTTGGAATCTACTTAAAATTCCAAGCTGCGTGACAAAGGTCGGGACGGGTGCATAACATCGCATACATCAAGCACCCAAGCCCGGCTGCATAAGGGGTGTTAGTCATTCTTCTCTTCTCTTCTTCATTCTTAGGGCATTGGCTTGTACTAAGGATACAACCTTTTTCCATTGGAGTGACAACGGATTTTGAGTTAGTCATACCAAAACGTTCTAAAACTCTCTTTATGTAAGTCTCTTGAGACAAACCAAGAAGTTTCTTTGAACGATCCCTAATGACCTTAACTCCAAGCACATAATTTGCTTCACCCAAGTCTTTCATCTCGAATGATGAAGATAACCACTCTTTAGTGGCATTTATCATCTCCATGTCATTCCCGGCAAGTAGTATATCATCAACGTATAATGATAAGATTAAGATCTTTCCCTTGGCCCGTTTAACGTACACACAATGGTCCTCCTCAATCATCACAAAGTCAATTGAGGTTATTGCTTGGTGAAAGCGAATATACCACCTTTGTCTAGATGATTGCTTGAGTCCATATATGGAACGTTTGAGGCGACACACTTTGCGTTCATGTTCCTTGACTTCAAAACCCTCTGGTTGAGTCATATAGATCTCTTCACCTAGTTCCCCATTAAGAAATGCAGTTTTAACATCCATTTGGAAAAGTTCTAAATCCATATGTGCTACTATAGCGAGAATAAGGCGAACTGAAGAAAATCTCACCACCGGGGAGAATGTCTCTTCATAGTCTAGACCCTCCTTTTGGGTATAGCCTTTCGCCACAAGGCGTGCCTTATACTTGTCAATTGATCCGTCCGCCTTGCGCTTGACCTTGAAAACCCACTTGTTTCCAATTGCCTTACGCCCAGGCGGAAGATCAACCAACTCCCAAACCTAATTCTTATACATAGAGGAAATTTCATCTTTCATAGCAGATGTCCATTCATCACTCTTAGGTGAAGAAATTGCTTCTTTGAATGAAGTAGGTTCACAAGCGTCTAAAGCTTCACATAGAAAAGATTCCCCTTCGATCTCAAATCGACGACGAGGAATTTTTCCACGTTGACTTCTTCGCTCTGGTGGAAGACTCCCACTGGAATCAACATTCCTACTTGGATGATCATCTTGACTCTCATTGGCGACCACAGGCTCAACCGTATGTTGATCCATTTGATCATTAGGCTGAGACAATTCCCCACCTACGCCAAGAGATGTCAAATGTTCTTCGTCCATCTCAAAGAGTTCGAATTCCTTTCTGACTTCACCGATTTGTGGGAAATCATTCTCAATGAAATCGATATCACGAGACTCTATTTCAGTCATCCCAACTTCAGGTTTTCCACCGTACATTACATAACCCTTAGAGGTATCGAATACCTTATGAAAACACGCTTGTTTCCTCTAGGGCCAAGTTTTCCAAACTTATTGGAAATACTTGTGGACATAACTGCCTGACCCCAAGGGTGTAGATGCCCCAAATTAGGCTTCTCACCTTTCCACAATTGGTAGGGGTTGTAGAGGCGGTTAGAAGGCACTCGGTTAAGGATATACGTGGCGATCATAAGCGCATCACCCCAAAACGAAATCGGGAGATTTGCTTGTGCCATCATCGACCTAACCATCTCTAACAAGGTACGATTCCTTCGTTACTGCAACACCATTTTGTTGCGGAGTTCCGGGAATCGTTAAGCGCCTTACTATCCCCTTTTTCTCACACAATCCCTTAAATTGATCGGACAAGTACTCGCGGCCCCGGTCGGTTCTTAAAGTTTTTAAGCTTTTATCCTTCGATTCTCTACCTCACGCCAAGAAGCGCTCAAAACAATTAAGTGCTTCATGACGGTGAGAAATAAGGTAAACATAACCATATCGCGTGTAGTCATCGATAAAAGTGAGAAAATAGGAAGCACCGTGGCGTGCTTTTACATTCATAGGTCATGAATATCCGAATGGACTAACTCTAATGGCCGTGTGGCCCTTTTAGCCTTACCAAAAGGCTTTCGACGGGCTTTTCCCGCCAAACAAGGCTCACACACGGGTAAATTAACTTTTGGGAGAGAACCCAATAGTCCTTCTCTAGCCAATCTACTCATTCTCGTCCTTTCCTATATGTCCAAGTCTAGCATGCCACAACTCGGAATTAGAAGTATCATATACCACACAAGAAGTAGCATTAACGAGAGGATAAAGAATCCAATAAATCTAATTTAAAGAAATTGTCGACAAAAAACCATGTCCCAAAACCATATTGTCAAAGCAAATATCCAACGACTACCGCTAAAATTAAAAGAATATTCTATTTCTAGCAATTTTACTACTGAAAGTAGATTATAGCGAACTCCAGGTGCGTAAAGTACTTCATGCAAAGTCAAACTGCGTCCATTCCGCAAAAGGAGCTGGTATGAGCCAACCCCTTTGACTTCCACGGTTGAGCTATTTCCCATGAAAATGCTTCGCGTACAGTGGAATCTTCCTATAATCTACAAATCCCGCACGATCCCACGTCACATGTTTTGTGGAGCCTGAGTCTACAATCCATTCAGGGAGAGAGTCAGCTAACAAAACATGAGAGCAAACACAAAGTTACATAGATCTAGGATTTAGAGGTACCTTCTTGGGCTTAGGACAAGTCCGAGCAAAATGACCCAAGGTTCCACAGTTGTAGCACTTTTGCTTAGCAATATTCTTCTTGCCTCTGCGTTTAGCAATCTTGCCAGTTTTTGGCCCCAGTTTGAGCCTTCTTGCCTTTATTACCACGATTCTTACGGCTGCCCATTTGGCTTGCGGCGATCATCAAGAGTAACAAGAGCAAGGTCACGAGTCGCGGCACTCATCGCGCGACTTGCCTCATGGCGCTACGCCTCGAGCTCAACATGACGGGAAACATCTGCAAAAGTCGAGATGGAGTCCGTATGAGTCGGGATGCGCCTCAAATTACTCCACGAGTCGGCGGTGAACGAATCACAGCTTGGACTTGATGCTCATCAGACAAGATACTACCAGCAGCACGAAGCTCACGAATCATACCAGACAACTCACGTAGCTGATCAGGAATGGATCGTTTCTAGTCAATCTTATACGATTCAAACTTGTATGTTAAGGTACGAAGCCTTGTTGCAGATGTGTTACCAAATGCGGCCTTAATTTGGTCCCACATGTCCTTAGCGGTAGAGCGAGTTCTCAAAGCGCTTGTCAGGTCGTTGTGCATCTTTGCTCAACATAGTAAAGCGAGCCTGACGGTCCTTCTTGACCCATGGCGAAAAGCTTGCATGTTACGACGGTGTTGGGCGACGGTATTGCTACCCATCTCTGGCTCAAGCATCACAGTGTCAAGGTTCTCAAGAACCTCTTGCTCGTTTAGCAAGTATGTGATCTTCCTTTGCCAAACACTATAATTTTTGCCATCCAATTTCTCACCCTTATTCAAATCAGCAATTACGTTCTTTGATGCCATTTCACTATAACATATTACAATACAGATATTAAGCATACAATTTTAATTCACTTTTATCATAAAAACTCAACAATAAATATACTTGTATCATACATGAAAAGGAGAGAAAATCCGCGAGGCTCGTAATCATAACCTTAAGCATGCATAATAAAAATATACTCATAATTGATTTTTAAATAAAAGAAGATATAGTGATAGAATAAATCCACCAATTAAATCTCATTAAAATAATTTCAGCAATTCCAGAAAATTTGTATGAGACTCGTATAGTCTCAAATTTGTTTTTCATGCAAATTTATTTGTGAAAATACATCATAAAATGACATTTAAGGCACATAAATAATTCAGATTACTCAAAAAATCTGAAAAAATTCAGAACAGTGCATTATCATGTAACTATATCACAGAAATTTTTTTATAATTTTCTGATTAATATTTTCCACTCTGATAAATAAAATTTACACAAAAACACATACAAAAATACATAAAACAGATTACTGCTCATCAAAAAATTATGGAAAAATATACTGATCTGAATAACATTATTCTAAACATACAGAAAAAATTTCATATTTTTCTGGACAGTAAAACTATTTTTCCCGAATTAATCATGCAGCAGAATACTCAGCATGTTTTCACAGCATATTAAACATACAGTAAAATTTACATAATTTTCTGGAAATTCTAATTATTTTTAATGATTTTAATACACATGAAAAAATACAGAAAACTTATTTCTGTTACACTAAAAATTACGAAATAATTTTATACAGTGCATAACACTATTATATGCATATGATAAAAGTTTCATAATTTTTTGAGCTATTAAAATATTTTTTGATGAAATAACATGATTAAAATAAATCCATAAAATACTCAAATTAAATGGATAATATTAAAAAAATCCATGAAACAGACACAATACACATACATCAAAACAAACGCTTTGCAAGCTTGAGTTTTTCAACCCCGGTACTGTTCATCGTCTTTCTAATTAATAAATTAGGATTTTTGACAAAAACTTATTTCGCCGACCCATCTTTATAACACCATAACTCTCTTGATTTAAGTCCAAATTAAACAATTAAAGTGGCTATAGAAAGATCTCACAGCGTAGAACAAAACTTATGCTAACACTTTTTATCAGATCTGACTTTAACAGCATCAAAAACAGCCATGAACATTACGAAAAAAAAATCATAATATCCGAAAATTAAAACTGCAATTACTCAAAATTTACATGGCCGAATTCGATGAAATTTTAGTATGTTATTCTACACATTATTATCTACGCATGGATATCAAAAACGCAGAAAACGGATAAGATTTGAATTTCGAAATCATCAAACCCAGTTGGTGAAAAAGTAGATCCGAAAAATTCAAAAAACCATGCAATCAAGACAACAATGGTGAGCACCAAGCTTTGAGGCTCTGATACCAATGAAGGAAAACACATAAGTTATCTACGAGTTCTCGGAATACCTTATAGATTAAATCCGAAGTTCGTTGTGCGGAAGATTTCGCTTGTGCTACGAACCACGATCGTCTTGACTCTGCAATCACCACCTCTTCTCGTCCGATTCAATATCACAAGATGGATATTGAATGTTGTTCCACTCTCAAATCCCAGGCACTTGATGGTTGCCAGAGATAGTATTTCTCAGTCTGAGGAGTATATGGAATATTACGTGTTATCTATGTTGGTTCCCATAGAGACCTGATTTATAGAATACTGGTTGGACTAAGTCATAGAGTCTCATTCACATAAGAGTCTCTATTTGACTTATCCTCCAAATTCCCCTTATCCCAGTTTGAACGTATCAGTTAGTTAGGGATAATAAATCACGTGTCTAACAATACTATCAAAAATGATTTCGAACGATCATACTTTGTCACAGGTACCAATTTGTCTAGAAAATAATTCGCATGAAATTAGTACTCTCTCCTTCCCAAAATACTTGATAGGAAATATTTTTTGCCCCAAAATAATTGAAGTTTTGAAATTTTTCATAAAACTTCGACACACTTTGCTTAAACTATTCTTATTAATGATTAGGTAGTTGTCATTCATTATAAAAACACTTAATTGCCTTGGTACTTGAAATATTTAAAGGGTAATTTAGTATATTTGATATGTATTGATTGCTTTTCTTAATATTATGTGTGAAAAATTCTTAAACTGCGAGTATTTTGGGGCGGAGGGAGTATTACTTTGGTCCCAAATTAAATGTGTGTATTTGTTTATTTAACGGGAACAAAAATCAACATTCACTTGTTTTGGGAGGACGAATATGGTAATTATTAGAATATAATTGCACCTAGATACAAAACAAGTAAATCTTTGTTCATAAAAATTTTGACTAATTAAATGTGACATTTTTTTTTTTTTGTCAGGGTAGTAGTATAGGTGGTTGAAATTACATGCTAAAGCTTAAATTTTGGGAAAAAAATGGATTAAATGTATAAAATAACACAAATGGATTAAAATTTGATAAAATTTGTGAGAATTAGGGTTCGATCTCCCTCCTTAACTCAACTCATGGCCGGCTGGGAAAAAAAACTACAGGGGATCAAATTGCGTATATTATAAGTGGGCACATATACTCCTATAATTTATACAGAAATTTGAATTATTAACTGTTGACTTTTTCCTGATTGGATTTTGAAAGCGTGAGCTTTTCAGGGAACTACTCGTTTCCTTATTTAATTTGACTTCTATTATGGTAAGAAGATTTTGAGACTTTCATGGAGATTTATAAATATTCTACTTTGACTAGGAATTGTAAATATAGTAAATATCTTTTATTTATGTACATAGTTTTATATTAGGACTAACCTACTAATATTTGATTTCCTTGTGAGTGTGTTTTATGTTTTCATATAGAAAAAGGATTCTCACAAAGGAAGAGGTCGATTGCATGAAGATCTTCTCAATGGTGCATTATAAATACAAGGCATTCAGCACAAAGAGAAGCTACGGATTTTAGAGAGAAAATTACACATACTTCATAGCATTCGACTTTGTTGATTTTAGGTTGTGAGCTTACATCCGTAACTCACATCTAGGTTTTCATAAAGTTCTCTTGTTTTACTTCTGATTGAATAGGTCCTACTTGGGAAAGGGGAGTTGTTCATATCGTAGAAGGTGATTAGAACTTGTTTAGTATTTTCATATTTTAGTTTTTCACTTATTTGTTTTTGTAAGAAACAAAAGTTTTTATAGTGAAAAGTTTTTGGGCGTAAGCCTAGTTTGCTGATCACATTGATCAGTAAGCGTAAATAACTCTTGAGTTATTGCATTTAATTTGATTTTAATTACTTTATTCCGCTGCATTATCTGTGGATGTGTGGACAGTTGTGAGACACATCTGTACTCACATCCTTTGCCTATTGCGTGATCTAAGTTTCCTAGCTACACGAAACTTTCAATTGGTATCAGAGCCAACTCTCGAAATATTACTGAGTGTTGATCCAGAAAGTGTAGTCATTATGGAATGTCAAAATCACCAAAATAGGCCTCCGGTCTTGGATGGCATCAATTATTCTCTTTGGAAGTCTAAAATGCGAAATTACATCAAAAGTATTGATGAAAGGGCTTGAATGTGTATTCTTGTTGCATGGCAACCTCCTATTGTGGAGAAAAAGCCATCTTCTGGTGTTGGTGAGTCCTTTTTTGAAAGAAAACCTGAAAAGCAATGGACTCTTGATGAAATACAAGCTGCAAATTACAATTCAAAAGCCATGGGTGCTATTTCCAGCCATGTTTCTGGGAATATGTACAAGCTTATAACTAATGAGAGTATAACCAAAACTGCTTGGGATATTTTGCAAACTCAATGTGAGGGAGCACCAAGTGTGAAGGCTACCGAGGCTTAGAATTTTAATGGATAGGTTTGAGTTACTTCGAATGGAAGAAACGAGGACATTGTGTCATATCTTTGCTAAGATTCATGAGATTTCAAATGAATGCACAAGTCTAGGAGAATCTATCTCCAATGCAAGACTTGTTAGTAAGATTCTAAGGACCTTACGAGAGGTTTAACGTTAAAGTATTTGTGATTGAAGAAACAAAGGACACAAACACTGTAGGTCTTGACACTATCATAGGAATCTTGAGCGTGTTTGAGCTTAACCTTGAGGCTCGGAAAAGAACAAAACACACAGTCTTGCCCTTAAAAGTCTTCTTTGCTCTACCAAAAGAGCTTGTGGAATTATCCTCTGAAATTGACAAGTCTAATCTTGAAGATGAGGATGTAGCTTTTATTTCAAAGAAATTCGGTTCTATCTTGAAAAATAGAAGGATAAGCAAATTCCCTAATAGACCTACTTCGATCTATTTGAAAAGCCAAAACCTAGCAACGACCTTTGGATTCAAGAAACCAAGTTTTGAAAACAAATCATCTGAATGCGTCCAATGTAGAGCATGTCGTGGCTATGGTCATTATGCAAATGAGTGTGCTAACACACTTAAAAAGAAGGGAATGAGCTTAAGCTGCTACCTTTAGTGACGGTGAGGATGAGGAAGAAGAAGTGACTAATATGCTCTGTCTTAAATTGCCATTACTGTGTTTAATGCCTTTTCTGCGAGATATAGAAGAATATACTCACGAAAATCCCTTGGATGTGGGCTCGGTTGTGTACACATACGGTGTCACATCTGACTGGTCTTTGGCTTGTTTCTCTATAAAAGGAGATTCAGATGATGAAGATGAAGAAAGGGACATTCCCTATGAGGAACTTTTTGCCACATACAAGGAGCTGCATACAGATTGGATGAAAAGATTGGACAAAATTGAGGTACTTGTTAAGGTAAACAAATCTCTTTCTGATAAATTGGCTGCTTGTGAAATGAAAAAGCTGTACTTTCAAAAGAAAATGATGCTCAAAAAGATACCATTGCAAGACTTGAAGTCCTTGTGACCAAAAGAGAAGTTGACCTTGAAAAATTCAAGAATGAATGTGAAAAAGCTGAAAATACTTTTACTAAGTTAAACAAAAGTAAAATGAAAATGGAAGAAGCTTTTTCTGTAGGTCAACGTGACAAAACTGGTTTGGGTTTTGAAAATAATTTTGTAAAAGAGGGATGTGAGGCTTCTACCTCAAAAATTGTGAAAAAACAAGCTTTTAAAGAAAAAGTCATTTTGAGTGAGAAAAGACCTAGGAAGAGGCACTATATCTGTCACTACTGCCTAGCTCCTGGTCACATTAGGCTCTTCTGTTACAAACTCAAGGCTGATAAAAAATCTAGTAACTTCAATCAGCCTCAGATGTGTGAGAAGATGTATGCACATCCTAACACACATCCTGTCAATCTGAGACCTCTGCAACCCAAAAAGAAAACTGTCAAACAGTGGGTGGCCAAACCAATTACCACTTGCAATGTAGTTTACTCTTCCCTCAAGAGTACTGTCTCTGGCTCTTGGTATTTTGATAGTGGGTGCTCTAGGCACATATTTGGAAACCAAGCAGTCCTTCTTGATTATGAAGTGATAAATGGATGGAAAGTAAATTTTGGTGGAGGTGCTCAAGGAAAAATTGTTGGGAAAGGAACCACTAGATGTTAAGGGTCTCCCAAAATTGCACAATGTGTACCATGTGGAAGGCTTGAAAGCCAACCTAATAAGCATCGATCAAGCGTGTGATGATGATCTTTATGTGAAGTTTGATAAGCACTTGTGTGAAGTGTTTGATAAAGATAATAAATGTGTGTTTGTTGGTCCTAGATCTGGCGACAATTGTTACCAATTTGGTGACAATCTTTCTTGCCTAAGCTCAAAAGCTAATGATGTCAATCTGTGGCACCAAAAATTAGGGCATGCTAGTTTGTAGAACTCACGGAAGAACTTCAAAGGTTTGAAGCTATTAAAGACCTCCCTAAGCGAACTTTAAGAACCACGATGTACGTGGTTCATGTCAAAAGGAAAACAAACAAAAGCATCACATAAAAAGGTCCAACAATGCTCCACAACTAGATGTTTGGAGATGATTCACATGATTTAATGGGACCTATTGAAGTAGAAAGCTTTGGTAGGAAAAAGTATGCCTTTGTGTGTGTTGATGATTATTCTAGGTACACTTGGGTAATGTTCTTAAGAGAAAAGTCGAAACAATTGGAGAATTCAAGAATTGGTACAAAAGAGTTAGAAATCTTTATGGTCTTAAGGCTGTGAGGATTAGGTCGACCATAGTGCGAATATGAGAATCAAATGTTCACCAATTTTTGCAATTCTAAGGGAATCACTCATGAGTTTTACGCACCAATCACCCCACGACAAAATGGAATTGCTTTGAAAGAAAGAATAGAACCTTGCAAGAAATGGCTAGGGTCATGCTAAGTTCTAAGAACTTGTCCAAGAAATTTTGGGCGAAGCTTTAAACCTTGCTTGCCACATTGGCGATAGGGTGTTTCTAAGGATTAGTAGCTGTCACCCCATATCAAATCCTCCTTGGAAAGAAACCAAGCGTGAAATATTTTCATGTGTTTGGATGTGTTTGTTATATTCTCAATGATAGAGAATACCTGTCCAAGTTTGATTCAAAAAGTGACAAAGCAATTTTCATGGGCTATTCCACAAACGGTAGAGCTTACGAGTTTTCAATCTCAAAACTAAGACCATTATGGAATCTGCTAATGTTAAATTTGTTGACTCACTTGATCTTAACCTCAAGACTGCTGAGGATGATGTTTCGGGTTGCTTGCTTTGAATTTGGAAGGATGAAGAAACAGTCTTGAAAAATCAAAAGAAGCTTCCGATCTTCGATAAAAATGTTGAACTGATAAGAATGTAACCCGAGGATGTGGACACATACGCCTCCACATTCGAACCCACATCTGCTCCCACATCCACTCAAACTCCTGTGGCGAGGACGGTTCCTCGATTACGATCGGGATGAGGCTCCAGAAGGTAATGTGAATGGCTGTGTGGATAGATCAAAGGATATTCCTTCTAAAATCCAGAAAAATTATCCCACTTCACAAGTTGTGGGAGATGTGCATGCTCAAGTGAGAACTAGACAAAAGGACAAAGTTGATTATAGAAAGATGGCTGGTTTATGGAGTTGCTCCTCAGCATACTCCCGGGTAAGTTTTGTTGTTTTGTTTCAAAAATTGAACCTAAGAATGTTCTTTGAAGCATTGAAAGATCTTGTTGGATTATGGCTATGCAAGATGAATTAATTCAATTTGAGAAAAATGAGGTATGGACTCTTGTTCCTAGACCCTCACATGGTAATGTCATAGGAACCAAATGGATTTTCAAGAACAAAACTGATAAGCAAGGTGTGATAACTAGAAATAAAGCTAGATTAGTTGCTCAAGATTATACTCAAATTGAGGGAATTAATTTTGAGGAGACATTTGCCCCTGTTGCAAGAATTGAGTCCATTAGACTTTTGTTAGCTATTGCTTGTTACCTCAAGATCACTCTTCATCAAATGGATGTTAAGAGTGCTTTTCTGAATGGGATATTAAATGAGGAAGCCTATGTTGAACAACCTAAAGGCTTTGTGGACTCCAAGTATCCTAACCATGTGTATAAACTGAAGAAAGCTCTGTATGGGCTAAAACAAGCCCCTAGAGCTTGGTATAGTAGGTTGACTGACCATTTGCTTCAACTAGGATTCAAGAGAGGTGAGGTTGACAAAACCTTATTTGTGAGGAGAAATAAGAAGGAGATTCTTGTGGCACAAATCTATGTAGATGACATTGTGTTTGGATCAAATTCTGATCCAATGCTAGCTGAATTTGTGGATAGCATGACTTCCACATTTGAGATGAGTATGGCAGGTGAGTTGAACTTTTTCTTAGGTTTACAGATTAAGCAATTCAAAGATGGCATGTTCATTTCACAGTCTAAGTATGCCAAGAATCTTGTGAAAAAGTTTGAGCTTGAACACTCTTCACATCAAAGAACTCCAATGGGATGTTCCCAAAAGCTAAGTCATGATTCTGATGGTGAGAGTGTTGATCAAACCCTTTATAGAAGCATGATAGGAAGTCTGCTTTACCTCACTGCAAGTAGACCTGATATTATGTATAGTGTGTGTCTCTGTGCAAGATACCAAGCCAACCCTAAAGTGTCCCATCTTAAAGCCTTGAAAAGAATCATTAGGTATGTGAATGGAATTTGTGAACCTAGGTACTGCATTACTCTAAAGAAACAAACACCAATTTGGTTGGAGTACTGCTGATTACGATTGGGCTGGAAATAGTGATGATAGAAAGAGTACCACTGGTGGATGTTTCTACCTAGGAAATCACCTTGTGTCTTGGTATAATAGAAAGCAAAATTGTGTGTCTTTATCCATTTGCGAAATTTGAATATGTTGCCCTTGGGAGTTGCTGCACACAATTACTTTGGATGAATCAAATGTTGAAAGATTATGGATTGAATAGCAAAGTTTTGACTGCTTTTTGTGATAACAAAAGTGCCTTGGACATATCAAAAAATCCTGTCCAACATTCTAGAACAAAGCACATTGATATTAGACATCATTTCATTAGAGATCTTGTAGAACAAAAAACTGTGTGTCTGGAATTTGTTGGGACTGAAAATCAATTGGCTGATATATTTACAAAGGCATTAGATTTGGAGAGATTTTCCTCCTTGAGGAAGTCTCTTGGCTTGTGTGATATCTAAGGTTGTGAGATCAAATGTGTCTCACATCCTCTAACACATCTGTATATTAGATTAACTGAAAAAAAATATATATATATATAAAAATAAAATTTCAAAAATATCATGCATTAGCACGAAATTTCTCAGTGTGGTCACTTGTGAGTCTTCATCTGTGACATTATTTTTGATCACTTAATTGTGAGCACTTCCTGTTCATGTCACCTTTTGGTGACTTGATAGAACCTTCCTAGGTATCTCACAGTGGGTGCTAAAAGAAAAAAAAAATATATATATGTGAGAAACAGCTGCTTCACCTTTAGTATGAAGCCATACCATTGTGATCAAGTGATTTTCATAAGAAAACTTGAAGTCAAACTTGATAAGATCATTGGGGAAAAGGGCTATCTTTGGGATCAAGTAAAGTGAAAGCTACTCACAATACAAAAATCCACAACAAAAAATTGGTGGATGCATCCTAGAGGCTGTGCAGATTGGATTATTGCTCATTGACTTTTTGTGATCTAAATGTGTCCCCTTATGTGACTCACATCCTATGCCACATCCATAAGCTGAGAATATTTCCATCACCTGTGTGTTTGCATCATGCTAGGCATATTGCATTTTTTAGGACATATAGGAGCTTTGTAAATATGCTAGTTAATTAATTTTATTTCCTAGTTCATTCTTTGATTATATAGGTTTTTGATCTCCAATATCTTTCATGAAAGAAAAAGGTGTGTATCAATCCTTGTTTGAAAAGGTTGGAAAATTCAATTGGGATTCTGTTTTTAAATAAAGATATGGCCGAGATTTTCTTGTTTCCATAAAAATCTAACAAAATCTTGGTTTATTTTAATCCCCTATTTTCTTGGAAGGTGATTGTGTGTGGTAACCTCAAAGGTTTCTAGCCGTTGGAGGTCTCTTAAGGAATTTGAGGTATGTTAAACCTGTTTGGAGAAGGATTCCTAGTTCTATTAGGAAAGAGGGAGCTGTGAGTATTTATGAGACCTCACATCCGTCCCATCCCCCATAAACCTTGATAAAACCCTTTGTTCTTCCTTCTCTTTGCACACAATCACACACCGTTGCATTAATTTCTCTTTACACTGTTCAACCTAACCCAATTCCTCTGTTTAAATGGCCGATCATACCAACATTAGAGAGGAAGACGTTCTTGACATTGTTCCGATTTCAGTAGCTAAAGGCGAGGAGTCCATTGTCTTAAACCCTGTGATTTCCAAATTTCTTGCGGAATTTTCTTCTCCATCTCCTTTGTCTGCTCCTACAATGGAAGCTACTGCTCCTAAATCCCCCTCATTGGAACCATCCGCTGAAAACCCTAAGGCTCCATCCTCTCCGGTGATTCCACCATCGGATGTCGCCCCTGTCTCAACCTTTGTGGAACCTTCTTAAACCAAGAAGAGGAAGCTTTCCCAAGCTAAACCCCCAAAGCCTGCTGCAACTCCAGTGCCGTTACGTAATCTTCATCGTTCTGGTAGGGTTCGGAAGCTGTCAGAATCTGACAAGGTCAAGAATCTCAAGAAACCTGGCGGGAAGCCCTCTACAGCCATTGCTCTGAAAGAAGATGAAGAAGAAGAAGAGGTAATTCCTCCTCTGATTAGGACTAAGGCTCAACCCCCAATTATTCCTCCCTTAGTTGTTGATCCTGTCCCTGCAATTCCTCCTTCTGATAATATTCCCCATGTTGATCCCATTACTCCTGTTGAGGATGCTCCCCATGTTGACTCTGTTTCTCCTGTTGATCATATTGTTCCATCTTCTCCCATAATACCATCTGATCCCATTATCCCCATTGTTGTTTCACTACCTGAGGATAATATTTCTGCTCCTGTTGTTGAGCCCTCTGTTCCCTTGGTCTCTAGTCCTGTTGAGGACCTTATAACCTTTAGTGATGAAGAGCCATTAGCAAAACTCTTAATGGATTTAAAGGGTAAGAAAAAGGTGGTTGCTACTGATTTAGAGCCCATTGATGATGAGACTGATTCAAGTTATGATAGTGATGACACTGCATCGGATGAGAACTACAAGCTAGGGAGAGAAGAGTTTGATCAAGAAAAAGAGGACCAAGAATTAGACTCCTCTGCTGCTGATGACACTGAGATAGAATCCATCCAAGTTCCATTCCCTTCAAAAGATGTGTCAGAGGATGTGCCCACATCCAGACGCACATCTACAAGGAAGAAAGTTGAAAAGGGTATGTCTTCTACTGTTTCTATTGTCTCTACCCCTAAACCCTTTTCCAAGAAGTTTTTAACCAAAAAGGCATCTGATAGGTTTGCCTTAATTTCTTCCAAGGCCTTTGTTGTAGAAATGAAAAGGGATAGGGAAACTTTTGCTAAGCTTGGTATAGACAAGTTCTTTGAGGAAAGAGGATTATTCTTAACTGTTGACCATCCCCTTCCCTTCTATCCTAAAATGATTTATAAGTTTTATGCCAATTTGCCTAAGGGACTAGATAAGAACTACTCCTCTCCTCCCACTGTCTATGTTAGAGGAGTGTTTGTCCCTTTTACCCCTTCTGTCATCAATGATATGCTTGGTTTGAATGATTATTTGGATGAATTGGTTTCAATTGAGGATGATGAACTTGTGATTGCCATTACCCATGGCAAAGTAACCTCATGGCCTGTGAAGCCTAAGGATTTAGGAAGTGGATCTTTATCTTCCCTTTACTGTTTTCTTCATTCCATTATTGTTGCCAATCTTTGCCCCTCCAATAACAAAACCTCAGTTACTAGGGTGCAAGCCTTGCTTCTTTATAGATTGGGAATTAAAAGGCACATTAATTTTGGAGATTTCATCTTTAGAAAGATTTGTGATTATGGAGAGTCTCCATCCAAGAAATGGTCTTTACCTTATCCTTCCTTGATTTCTCAAATCCTCATTGCCAATGGAGTAAATCCTGAAAAAGGAGAAGAAAGAGTTGAAAATTTTGCTCTGTTTAAGGAATTCAAAACCCTGTTTGACCCTAAGCAAAGACATGTGGATCTTCCTTTGGGTACAGTTCCTGAGCTTGGTATGCCAGATTTGGACACATCTGAAGCCACATCTGAAGAAAATTTTATTGCTCAGATGAAGGATCTGGATGCTGCAATTATAGCTGCAGAAGCTCAAGCTCAAGCCTCCATTGCCCATGCCATCAATTTGAAAGCTCTTAGGGATAATCTCATTAGATGGCATGATAAGCTTTCTAGTCAAAAAGGGGGAGATAGCTCTGGAAATGAAAAGTGGGATCTTCTGCCGCCGCTGCCGCTCAAGCTGTAGCTGGATTTAAATGGAGACATTTCGAGCTTTAATTTAGGGGGAGAAAAGTTTTTTTTGGTTGTTTTGCTATGATGTTAAAGACAATTTTTAATTTTCTGTTTTAGTTTGTTAGTTTCTAAACAATGGTTTGTAATAGCTTTTAATTAGGACATGGCTGGATGTTTTTTTGCTTTTGCTCAAATAGACTGCTGGTATTATGTTTCTGTTCTAACTCTGTTCTTGCAGTTTTTATGTGTGGATGTGTATACACATCTGGACACACATCCATTCAGGGGGAGTTATGTTTACTTTATGTTTTTTCTTATATTCTGTGGTCATAATAATGTGATTGTTATAAATCTTTGGTTTTGATCAGAAAGTCCAAAATAGGGGGAGATTGAAAGCGTGAGCTTTTTAGGGAACTACTCGTTTCCTTATTTAATTTGACTTCTATTATGGTAAGAAGATTTTGAGACTTTCATGGAGATTTATAAATATTCTACTTTGACTAGGAATTGTAAATATAGTAAATATCTTTTATTTATGTACATAGTTTTATATTAGGACTAACCTACTAATATTTGATTTCCTTGTGAGTGTGTTTTATGTTTTCATATAGGAAAAGGATTCTCACAAAGGAAGAGGTCGATTGCATAAAGATCTTCTCAATGGTGCATTATAAATACAAGGCATTCAGCACAAAGAGAAGCTACGGATTTTAGAGAGAAAATTACACATACTTCATAGCATTCGACTTTGTTGATTTTAGGTTGTGAGCTTACATCCGTAACTCACATCTAGGTTTTCATAAAGTTCTCTTGTTTTACTTCTGATTGAATAGGTCCTACTTGGGAAAGGGGAGTTGTTCATATCGTAGAAGGTGATTAGAACTTGTTTAGTATTTTCATATTTTAGTTTGTCACTTATTTGTTTTTGTAAGAAACAAAAGTTTTTATAGTGAAAAGTTTTTGGGCGTAAGCCTAGTTTGCTAATCACATTGATCAGTAAGCGTAAATAACTCTTGAGTTATTGCATTTAATTTGATTTTAATTACTTTATTCCGCTGCATTATCTGTGGATGTGTGGACAGTTGTGAGACACATCTGTACTCACATCCTTTGCCTATTGCGTGATCTAAGTTTCCTAGCTACACGAAACTTTCAGATTTCTACCGAATTTGGAAGATCTTTCTTTCGGGTTGTAAGTTTTTATGCATGATATATTGCACTTGACAGCCAAAGGATAATGTTGATGCCTTCTCGTTTAGGTAGGAGCTTTGACAGTTGATGCATATGAAGAGGACTGTGAATTTGCTGATCCAGCGGGTTCGTTCAAAGGATTGCGTAGATTTAAAAGGAACTGCACTAATTTTGGGTCTCTAATCGAAAAATCTAATATGAAACTTACCAAGTGGGAGGATCTTGAGGTCAGTATTTGAATATAAACCTCTCAGGTCATTCTTTCAAAGATAGTCTTACGAGCAAAGCTAGAGCCACAAAAAAAAAAACTCACAATTTTTTTCTCCTTTGATGAAAAATGGTTCTTTTCCGTATATCATATGGTGCTATTAGCTCTTCCATTGCCAAGAGCTCATTTGTAGAGTGTTTTCAAAACTCCGGCTTTGTAAAGTGTACTAGCTCTTCTTTAGAACATAACTTTCGAGAAGACAACTTTTTCTTGTAAAATTGAAAACATAGGCTTTGTGTATCTCCCGAGTTTAATATAAGCATATTGAAGAAAAACTCCAAAAATGTACAGTAGCATTTTGGAGCTCTTATAGAACAACTGTGTTTACAAAAGCAACATTGTTACACATTTTAAGAGCAAAGAACTAAGTCTTCTACAGCAAAAGAAAATGTTACGAAAGACAAACCTTTAGGTCTTGAAGTCAATCGTATTTTGAATGCAGGATAAGGGAATTGGGCATTGGCGTTTTAGTTGCACCATGTCATTTCCATGGAAGCCAATTCTTTCAGGTACGTTTAACATCATGAATATTGAAAATCTCAAAATTTTGGTTCCCTCATCTAGTTTCACTTTTCATTAACCTATCGCAGAATACAAATATAGAACGATAAGTCTTTATAACTGGAATAATTGACATATAAATACGTTGAATATTTCTACAGCTACAGGGTATACCGAGTATTACTTTGACAGTGAATCTGGGAAAGTATGCAGGTACCTTATTTGAATATAACCATATTCTGCAAATTTTTCTACGATCTTTCCTTGTATGGCATATTCTTTGAATTTACGCTACCTTGTTATTCTTTTGTGGGATTTCAGGCACGTCGAGCACTGGAATGTCCCTAAAATGGCTCTATTCAAGCAGCTTCTAAGGCCTAGCAAGGGGTTTTGGGGCAAATGAACCACCACCCAATAAGATTTTCAGCCACCCATGGCGTTCAGGTAAATTTTGGTTCACCTGCTTTTATCTTAGAACAAGTAATGTACAAACAAGTAGATATCATGCATATAGGTGTTATATATAGTCATATATAGATGACTGATGTATATAAGAGGGGACAAAAATGAGGAACTATTGAATAAAATGCTCGATAAAAATTCAAAAACTTGTACTCTATACCATGTTCATAGTGCGTAAAATAACTATTACTACCTCCGTTCCGATAAAAAAGAAATAGGAAAAGGTCCTCGAGGACGTTTAGGATGTCGACTAGTAGACACAAATTGATCGGATGATTAGATATACGGATGTGTAGACGGTACAATGCAGGTTTTCTCTCTAACCATCAAAACGGACGCATTCACCTATATTGATGTCCAACGCATTCACCTATATTGATCTCCAAGGTGCCTTTCTTCGTAAATGAGTCAACTAAGCAGCAGTTTCTTCTTGGACCCTGTTTCATAATTCAAAATCAAGAAATCTCTATCAAGAAGAAGGATCTGGCCCACATAAGCTTAACATAGACAGTTTTTTTTTTCTTATATTTAACTTCCAAGAGACTGCTTCTACTATACTATCAGGGTTTAGTATTAACAATACATGTACTACATTGTGTACCACCGATGATCAAATGACTATGAGCTATTGGGGCTGACGTCATTTGATATCATCAATAACTCATAGTGTTGGATCATCTGTGGTATACAGATGTAGTACGGGTGATTTTATCTCTAAATTTGGAGTACAAGAAAAAAGTTACCTTATCCCATAAACGCGGATTGGGCCATTTGTTAACCCTAACCCGGTCAATCAACGCCGGATCATATTTCCAATCATGGCACGCTCGATCCTCTTGGCCCAACAACCGAGCATAATCACTCCCCGTTGAATTATTCGGGTAAATCAAAGTATCCGATAGCATATATATCAACGGATTCGTACAATCATCATGACCAAGCGGGCGGGTATCAAACGGGAAACCGGTTTCCCGGGCATCCGGGTACCAATTAAGAAAAGTCCGTTCGGGCTTTTCCATTTCCCGAGGCGGGATTCTGCCACGTAGGATTTGGATCGCGTAGCCCCACGATACAGAGACGGTCCAATTTTTTTAACCGCTCGTAGCATATGGATTGTTGCATGAACGCATCTGGGTCGAGGTTCATCGGCACGCTGAGTTGTTTTAGGGATTGGATTTGGTTCATTTGAGGGAGTAGTGGCTCGATCCTGTCGAGGTGGTGTAGAGATACTAGAGGTGCTATGGGATGGGCTGCGAGGTATCCAAATACGTTGCCGTTCAAATCGAACTGACCAAATCAAGAACAAGGTTAGATTTTTATTTATTTTTTAATGACACAAATTAATTTTTTTGAACACCGAAATGAGATTATTGAGAACACAAAGAAGAGAGAGAGAGAGAGAGACCTGATGAAACCCTAATTCCTTAGTGAGTGGAACTCCAAGTTCAGCCATGCAAGCTTGGATCCGATCATCCGACCCGTACAAACCCGGATACCTTTTCAAACACCTATCTTGGAT
Organism: Adenophora triphylla var. japonica; assembly: GCA_022495995.1. Lineage (NCBI taxonomy): Eukaryota > Viridiplantae > Streptophyta > Magnoliopsida > Asterales > Campanulaceae > Adenophora > Adenophora triphylla. The sequence continues at coordinate 119,715 of JAFEMH010002819.1, read as the reverse complement.
CTTCTCAAGTTCTTTAGCCAATGGGTAACTAATTGCAAAACCACCCCCTCCATATGCCATATTATAAGAAAATTTTATATTTTGCAAATGACTTTCAGAAGAACTCCCAATGTAATAATACCCCTTATGATCATACTTGTCCAAAACCCTAATCAAGTTTTCGACCACGAAAACCGTGTCGTCGTCCCCCATCACGAACCACCGTACGTCGTCTAACCCTAGTCGCACAGTTTCCGATACTATCCTCGATATCCGTATCGCGGACCGATCTCCTTCCTTGTTTGTATACTTGAACTTGGAGGTGTCTCCGGAGATTTTATAAGGTGGTAGAGTGTAAATATCATCATCGTTTTTGGCTGGTAATTGGTCAAACCAAACGTGGCCGCGTGTTACATTCGGTCTCCACCATAGCTTGATGTACTCTTTTCTATGGTCCCATAGGCTTTTGGAAGCAGCGATACCAAACACAATCTGATGAATCTGTAATTTGTCGTTAGTATTGGTTTCGTGATTAGGGTTTTGAGGGATCATAGAGTTTTTGGTGGTGGTTATATTTGGAGTAGGGTTAATGGAAGTGTTGTGAGTGCATGAATATGCATGGTAAATAGGTAAGATGTATTTGAAGGTGTGAAGTGTGCAAAGAAGAGAGAGAAGAGAGAGAAAAGTGAACATGAAATAGGTGAAGTTCTTGGCTTTGGGGTCTTTCATGGTGAAAATCATGAGTGAGAGAGAGAGAGAGAGAGAGAGAGAGAGAGAGAGAGAGAGAGAGAAAAGAGAGAGATCTTGGGAAGTGAAGTAGAAAACAAGAAGGTTTATACTTAGCCAAAAAAAAAAAAAAAAAAAAAAAAAAAAAAAAGGATAAAGGAAAAAAGATCAGTTTAGGAGGAGTTTTGTAGGTGGAGGATTCTTCTTAGAGCGATGGACCGCATGGCGTGTAAAATGGTCTTTGCGTATTTTAATATATTTGGGCCAATAGACAATGTAATTGGCCAGCTCAGGATTCTGAACTGAAACATGGCGCGGATCGAGCCCTATTTATTTGACTTGGGCTCCAGCCCACCTCAAAATTTTAATTTTTTTTTATCCAAGTCATCGATTATATGTAACTTTTTTTTTTTATATATGAAGTTATTAATTTTTCAATGTTTTATTGTTTACAATATTTTTTAAATATCAAGCCCACGCGATTTCAAAATCCTGGATCCGCGCCTGTGTGACACTCCCGTCCCCTTGTTGTGAATTTCGAAACGCTACGGTCGAGTTAGTTTCAATGATTAAACAAATGAATATCCGATAACAAATGCAAAAAATATATTATATGACGTAAAAAGTGCACAATACAATGCTAAAGAAAAGAGTTTTCACATTGTGTAGTGGAATTTTTATATAAGGTTGTTTGGTTATTACATCACTTTTAATATAAAAATATGTGATTTTATATTCGTTCAAAATATTTTACATTATTTAGTGAAGCATTCGTATGGTATGGTGTTGTTTGATTTTGACAAAGCGTTTGGAGTGAACCGTAACCATTAGATTATTACATTGAGAGTTAAAATTTATTTGGGTTAATGTGAAATTCACAATAAATTGTTGATCTATAAACATAAAAATAACATTTGAATGATCTGACATATCTTTTTTTATCGAATTCTGAAAAAAAAATGATACATCTATCTCATCTAAAAAGGTACAAATTTGAAATTGCACGGAAATCAAAAGAAAGTATAGTGAATTAAGTGTTTTGAGTATAAAAAGTGAGGTAGGAGAGAGAAAGTAAGATATAAAATAGTAAGTAAATATTTATTGTGAGTATTGCAATCGAGTCATACTGAATTATATTTGCCCAAAATACTCCCTCCGTCCTGGTCCAAGCTTCATTTTTTGTCAAAATGGGTGTCCCGTTAAAAGCTTCACCTTTCCTTTTTTGGCAAAGAATCTTTACTATTTCCTCCACTCATTCTCTCTCCTAATTCACTATTACACTCACAACACTTTTCAAATTTACTATATCCTCCACTAATTCTCTCTCCTAATTCACTATTACACTCACAACATTTTTTCTTCCCACCTATTTCCTTAATTTGCGTGATTTGAAAAAAGTGTGCACCATGGGCCGGGACGGAGGGAGTATATCGTTAGTTTTCTGACAGAATAAAATACATGTGACTTGTATATGACTTTTAGAGAATCTTTATCAATACCACTTCAAAACCATCCCTCTCTCCTCCACCTCAGCTCCACGTCATCAGTCATCAATAACACAACTCCAAACAATTTTATCTCCTCGGCTTCAACCTCCTCATGCAATTTGAGGGGAAAGGGTTGGTCACCCTGAGCACTCAGTAGGAGGTTACGGCTGTTAGCATCCTCCTTCCTTTCTTTCAAGGCCGAGATCTTGGCCTGACGTCTCCTCTGCTTGATCAATTCCACGGCACTCAGTTGCTTCATAGCTAACTCTGCTTCTTGATCGAGGGATAAATCTGCAAAGAAGAGAAAGATATGGTTACATACGAGCAGAATGAGAGCTAACATAAAAAACACAAGTATCAAAAGACGAGGGAAAAACAATTACATCCTGCTACATTCTCCTCTCTAAGGCATTGATCGACGGGAGGGAGCTTGCACCTCGCGCTATCTTCATGAAAAACAAGGTCGGGGTGCGTTCTCCAGTCATTGAAACGCCTTCCCCTCTTAACAGTAACGAGGGGAACCACCCCGTCCCTCGGTCCCGGCATCAGTCCTGCCTGGACATAGTAGCAGTCGTCGGACTCCAAAGCCGACCAATCAAGGAGCCCTACCTCGGCAAATTCCTCGAGGCGCTTGATTAAGTCTTTAGTCCAGCCATACTTCTGAACTGGACCCGACGACGTGGGCACGTCATAAGGGGAGGGGAATTCCCAGCCTTGTCGGCTCTCAACCCTTATTACATGGTTCTCCCAACCTCCCACCTTGCTAGACATCGGGAGGATAATTTTTGGATTCTTGGGTTCACTCCGTATGACGAGGAGGCGACTACCCTTCACATAGCTGATCTGGAAGAAGTTACGAAAGGCTCCCATGGTAGGCTCGTAACCTAAGCTACGGCAAAGAACGATAAAACTAACGAGGACCCTAGTCCCATTAGCCCCCAGCATGGCCGGGACAGCCCTCACGTCACCCAAAAATTCGTTGATGAAGGGATCCAAGGAAAGACGAAGTCCCTGTTGAAATTGTTTGAAGTAAAAGTGGATGTAGTTATCATTGTAATAAAAACTCTTCTCTTCCTTGTCATCCTTAAAAACGGGTTTGCCGATGTAAGTTAGACGAAACTCAGCTTTGTCTACCCCGTACGTGGTATATAGCTTCTCCAGCATGGGATCTCCGGCCTTGGGCGGCCTCTCTCGGCCTCGTCCACCTCCTCGGCCTCCCCTCCCTCGGCCTTTCTTGCCTTCCACTTGAGCACCTTCAACAAAGGCGTCAACTATTCTGGCAGACGAGGAGGTTTCTCCCTCTTTTCCCGTCATATCTGCAAAAAAACGAGGAGTCAAAGATTAGTTACCTCGTCCATGGCTGATCTCAAGACGGGGAAGGGAGATACCCCTCCTCGTCATTACAAGATGGGCCGAGGAGGGAGCCTTACCACTTAAACGATCACGGACTATGCGATCCGAGGACGGGTAGAACAAATCGATGTGCTCCATTATTTCGGCCCTATCCTCAAGCAACACTATATTACGAGTCGAGGAATCAATCCGGTCTATCCTCGTATTATCTGGGTATTAGATGAACATTCAAGTATGTCCATATTTCCTCAACATTTCCCTTATGTCTGCCAAGTTCAACATCAACCATGGTCCTCTCTCTCTCCGGTAAATTCTCAGATTGCTCTTGTGGTATCCATAAATGAATCGGGGGGAATGGTCCCAAGAACGAGCCATTTTTCTAAAGGGGAATCAAAGATCAATGGGGGAGTTTATCCAAAGTTCAAAGGAATTCATACAAAATATCCAAGAAATTCATGCAAAATTCAAAGAAAGACAAGTCTTCAAGAATCAAAATTTTCCAGGAAGGAAGCTTCAACAAGCTTAACAATGGCGGTACATCAAAACCCCTTCTAAAACCATAGAAATGGCGAAATCATAAGCGAAAATCATAAAATGGAGGAAATGTATACCCGAGTGATGGAAAGTGGTCAGAAACAGACTCGGAAACAACTTCGCCGGAAGATTCAAGTCTTGCCGAAAACTGGGATTGCAGGATTCGCCGGTGGGTTTATCAAACTTCTTGCCTTTGCTCTCAAACAACACGGGTGCGTAAAGGTTAAAATGAGAAGGGTTTTAGTTTTTATACTCACCAAAACCGGGTCAAACCCGAAAGGAAAAGGGGTCACCGGGTATGGCGCCCCAAACATTTAATGCCAGCAACAACTTTCGAGGCATGTCAGACTTGGGGGCCCCACCTCTCATCATCATGGCAATAACCGGTGGATAATGAAGCGGCGCACTACTGAAGCGTCTCCTACGCGTGGCAAAACCTGTTCGTATTCCGCAAGCTGAGGACGAGATGACTTTCTCCTCGTCCTAGGCCGAGCTAGAAAGTCGGGGGCCACTGAACAGTATAAACCGAGATACGAGCATGGGCTTGCCCGGGTCAGGCCCAAATGGATTGGGCTATAAACATAATCCACGTACAAGTTACTAGAAGCAACCTTGGGCTTCCTCGGTCTCGTATATCGTCATCAACCAGGCTAATCTTGGCCCAATGTGAAAATATAAATGCCCCAATTACAAGTGTCGATGATACCCTCCTCGTATGCCGAGAGGTACCTCCTCGGCCTTAACATTATCAACGGGCTCTTCATACCACTTTCCTTGGCTCATCAGGCTCCGAGAGGTCATAAATGACGAGGAGAGAAAAGTTCTTACCTCGGCATATCTTCATATGACGAGGAGGCAAAATCATGCGTCTCGGCATATTTACATGTCGGCAGATCATCAACTGACGAGGAAGCAAAATCATGCATCTCAGCTTACACTCAAATGCCGAGATAAGACATTTGCATTCCTCGGCTATCCGGCGAGCGGATTGAACAAATTCTATTCAAATAAGGATTCAACAGTTATTATTCAATCAGGATTATAACCATCTATATCAATTCAAGTCAAACAATGACTCCTTAACAGATATAATCCTTTGAGGATTATATCTTATCTCTTTACAAGTTCAATTCAACATGGATTCTATCAATCCATTCCTATAAATACATGACATATAGCACATTATTTGGCACGTTACTTTTTACATACAGAAATTCTGTCAATTTAGTTTCTCATCACAAAATCGTGACTTATTCTCATGCCGGAGGGCCTTCGCCGGTCAAACCCCGTCTTAATTTACGTGTTTTGTCTTATTTTCAGGCCTAGCAATCGCCGGAGCAAACGATCGCTTGGATTTGGGCTGATTTGACGATTTTGGCATCATCAACTTTTATTTTTATGGATGTTAATTTTTAGAGTGGAATTATATGTTGTAAAAAAATAATATACCATTAAAATAATATTAATAACAATTTTTATAATTTCACAAAGATAATTAGTTTGATTTTTGTCCCAAAAAATGTACTTTGTGAAATATGACACTTGTATAATTTTGTGTATAAGCTTAGTAAGAGGGGTCCAAAATCAAAAACTAAATAAGTATTTTTTTTTTTTAAATATTCATTGGGATGAAGAAAATAATATTCATTTTTTTGGGTAAAAAAGGAGTATTATTTTTTGATTATTCATTTTGAGTTGAAAGTAATATTTATTTTTGAAATGAAGATTATAATTTTTTATAGAAATATATTTTTTAAAGTATTTATTTGAGATGAAAAAAAATAATATTTTTATTTAATTTTTTTAATTAATAATTATTATTTTATAATTTAAAGTAAAACAAAATGAATTTGTATCTTTGATTTGGTATGAATTGATTGTGGCAGCCTTGGATCATTGTGACCTGACAACATATTTGTTACTGTACTTGTTATGGATGGTCTTATGCACTTATGCACTTGTACTTGCATTCAAATTGGATGGTCATATGCACGTGTACTTGCATTCAAATTGGATGGTCTTATGCACTTGAAGTCGCATGTAATTGGACCAACCTTTACTGACAGTGACACAATAATTAAAACGAAAATTAAATTAAAATAAAATAAAATTGTGCAACTTATTTCTAAAAAGACATTAAATCACTTAAACATGTAATTATACTCATATCAAACTATTTTTTGTCACCATCTGAGATAGTCAGTTGTGGCTGTTTGAATCGATCAACAAAAATGAAGTAATGCTCATTTTTTTGAATAAAAAATGTAGTATTATTTTTTGATTATTCATTGGAATGAAGGAAGTAATGCTTATTTTTTGGATAAAAAATGTAGTATTATTTTTTGATTATTCATTTTGAGTCGAAAGTAATATTTATTTTTTGAAATTAATAATATAATTTTTTATAGAAATATATTTTGTAAAGTATTTATTTGAGATGGAAAAAATAATATTTTTATTTAGTTTTATTTATTAATAATTATTATTTTGAAATTTAAAGTGAGACGAAGTTTGTACCTTGGCCTTTACCAATTTGGTCAACCGGTTGGCGTGTGATTTAGTGAACCGGTTGCTGATTTGTGCTTTACCGATTTGGTTTTCGGTCAACTTACTGATTTGGTCAACCCGTTGGTTACTGATTTGTGCACATTAAATCACTTAGAGCATCATTAATGGTGAACGAAATTTCGTTCACCATGAGTAATTCCGTGAACGAAATTTTGTTCATGCCAATTAGTCATGAACGAAATTTCGTTCATGAGTTTCGTTCATTTCATGAACGAATTCGTGAGCGAAAATTTCGTTCATGGCTATATGTGTATTTTGTAATTTTGACATTTTTAAAATTATATTATTGAAATAAAAATATTAAAAATGTTTATAATTTCTTTTTCTCTATAAATAGAGTATAATTTTATAATATTTGACATTATTTTAATATTTTACTATTTAAAAATGATAAAAAAATTATTGTATATATTTGATAAAATTTTAATTTTTTATATATTTAAATTTTCTTTTGCATCAAACGATGTCGTTTAGATCAAAATTTCAAAAACGTTCATTTTTCTCTCTATAAATTTCAAAGCAAAGCTACACATTTGGCTCTCAAAGCAGACCTAATTGATCATATATATGCAAAGAACAATTCTTAAGATCATATGCATCTTTTTATTTATGAGCATGCCACTTTCTATTCGTTTGTTTGTGAGTTGTATCTTAATTTTTAATTTTCATGAGTGTAATATTTTAAATTATCGTAATTTAACGTTTATTTATGAGTGTTTAATTTTTAAATTGTGCAGTTAAGTAAAATAATAAAAAATTAATTATATTTATTGTTAATGATGTTAATACAAAATAATATTTAGTAATCTACATTATTAATTTTATAATATCAAATTTCTATTAAAAAATATTTCTGTGAATGAAAAATTCGTTCACCACTACAGAATGTAAACTGGCGTGAGCGAAATTTCGTTCACAGGCCAGTTTCGTTCACGTGGTGAACGAAAAATTCGTTCACCATTAATGATGGTCTTAGACATGTAATTACACTCATATCAAACTACTTTTTGTCACCGTATGAGATAGTCGGTTGTGGCTGTTTGGATCGGTCAACAAAAATGAAGGAAGTAATGCTCATTTTTTTTGGATAAAAATGTAGTACTCCCTCTGTCCCAGACCAAGGGTTCATCTTTCCCTTTTGGGACGTCCCAGACCAAGAGTTCATTTCCAAAAAAGGGAAGTTTTTGAATATATTAATACCCTTATCATCTTCATATATTTACAAAAAAACCATTCATTATATCCTTATACATTCTCTCTCCTATTTCCTACCACACATTTAACTACTATTCCTCCCACTCATTCTCTCTCCTATTAAATATTTTTAACTTTTACATTCTCTCTCCTATTCCCTACCACACATTTAACTTTTACATTATCTCTCATATTTTCTACCACACATTTAATTACTATTCCATATCTCACATTTAACTTTTATTCATTTTTTAAAAAAATTCTTAAGAAGCGTGAAATCCCCCCATATACCCTTGGTCTGGGACGGAGGGAGTATTATTTTTTGATTATTCATTGGGATGAAGGAAGTAATTCTCATTTTTTTGGATAAAAAATATAGTATTATTTTTTGGTTATTCATTTTGAGTCAAAAGTAATATTTATTTTTGAAATGAGTAATATAATTTTTTATAGAAATATATTTTGTAAAGTATTTATTTGAGATGGAAAAAAAATAATATTTTTATTTAGTTTTCTTTATTAATAATTATTATTTTGAAATTTAAAGTGAGACGGAGTTTGTACCTTGGCCTTTACCGATTTGGTCAACTGGTTGGCTTGTGATTTAGTGAACCGGTTACTGATTTGTGCTTTACCGATTTGGTCTTTGGTCAACTTACCGATTTGGTCAACCCGTTGGTTACTGATTTGTGCATATATTGATATTGGGATTTAAAGTTGGATTTGATACATTTAATATAGTTATTTACCCCCTTTTTTTTAATATTACTTTCGTCCCAAAATTAATACTATTTTCTATATTCAAAAAAAAAATTATTTCTTTTGTCTCAATAAACGTTTTAAAAAAGAATACTACTTTACTTGTCTCAAAAATTAATATTCATTTCATCAACCGATGGGATGACTGACTTTTTTTTTCATTTCATCAACCGATGGGATGGCTGAGGTATGACAATTAAGTGTGTTTGGTTTTGTTTCCGGTTCAGACTTGATAGGCTCTGAAAAGCTACTCAAGTGTTACAACCCAAAACGTTTAAACTGATTAATATTTAAATTAATTAATTTATATCTTTCTTTCTTATATATACTATATATATATAAATATATATAATATAATATATAATCTATATAATACTCAAAACTTTAAGCCATACTTGATATTTTTCCATATTATAGAAAAGCTCAAGCAAGCCTGTAGGAACTCTACAAATGTAGCCAATGATATAACAAGTTAGCTCCAAAAGTTTTATTACGAATCCCATGTGGGATAAGGAAGACAATACTATGAATAAAGAAAGTATGTGGTTACTTCGGTTTTGAGGAGGTTCAAGTTTGAACGGTTAGTTTGGATAACCGGTTTTTGTTCCTTGACAGCCGTCGTTCACTCGCCTCTGTCGGCGCGTGTCATTTTCTGCCAATCAGAGCCTGCCACGTGGACCTGGCGTTACCTATTTGCAATTTTGCCATGCTGTGAAATTACTAAATTGCCCTTGGTTTTTGGGGGGAAAACCTTCGCTTCTTTGCTTTTATATAGACATAGATATAGATATGGTTGGCTATGAAACCATCTGTACATAAACGCATGAAGTAAGGAAATTCAAAATCCTCTTCTTTTTTTTTTCCCAACAATCCCTCACAATGAAATAATCCCTTTCATTGGCCTCTGCAAATAATCCATTTTGTCACCACCTCTCATGCTCTAAAAATGTCACCACTTTTTTGTGTATTGCTTGTATTATAATAAAAAAATAAAAAAAATTGGAAGAGATGAAAAAAAAAGAAGATGAAATGCCAAAGTTATTATGGGACGGGGTAGTGCATGTGTGTGTATGTGTGTGTGTGAGTAGTTATGGATGAGCTGGTTGAGAGACTGTACCAGGCCTCCCTGGATCCCCTTACCACTTTTTCGAGGCATCGACCTACGAATGACCCTAGCAAAGCTTTTGACCAGTTCGAGCTTCCCAACATTATGAAGACCGCCAGCAAATTCGCTTCTTCCCAGGGCAGCAACAGCGGAGAGTACCCCCTTGTCTAGTCCAGTCAAACACTGCGTCAATAATAGTGTAGGCTTAAAAGTCCCTAGAGTCAGGAGTCTTTGAGTTTCAGTCCTCTGAGTCATCTGATGGTCTCACGCCTGAAGATTATGAGTGTGTCGCCAATGTTATCTTTCCCTTTGCATTAAATGAAATGATAGATCTTTCCGAGTACCCCCTTATTGCCAACTTAACAAATGATAAATTAACTAATAACCTAACAACAATTAATAATGATTCATTTGAACAAGATGCAAACACGCTAAATGAACAATACATTAAAGAAATCTTTAAGCAGGTTACTGATAAAGAGGAAAACCGAGCCCAAGCTGCCGAGGAGGTTTTGACGAGTGTTAACCTGGGTACTATCGAAGAACCTAAAGAGACACAGATCGGGAACTTCTTTCAAGGGGCTGAACGGGAAAGATTGGTTGGTCTGCTCAAAGAGTATGTGGATGTGTTCGCCTGGTCTTACAAGGACATGCCGGGGCTGGACACCTCAATTGTGGAACACATGATCCCTTTGACACCTGAATGCCAAGCCGGTGAAACAGAAGCTAAGGAAAATCAAGCCAGAATGGTCTCTGTAGGTCAAGGAGGAGATTGAAAAGATGTTGCGGGTAGGATTCATTAGGGTTATTGAATACCCGACCTAGTTGTCGAATATCGTGACTGTGACTAAGGCCAATGGGAAGGTGCGCTGCTGTGTGGATTTCCCGAATCTAAACAAGGCCAGTCCCAAGGACGATTACCCGTTGCTAAACATAGACATTTTGGTGGACGCCACGAACAACTACGAAGTCAAGTCTTTCGTTGATGGTTTTGCTGGCTACAATCAGATCAAGCTATATGGCTGCGAAAATTCATTGAAGGACTGCGAATTGTCAAAAATGTTGAAAGACCTCTCAAGCTATATTGTGACAATCGGGCAACAGTATTGTACTCCAACAACAACAAAAGTTCATCTAAATCTAAACATATAGATATTAAGTTTCTTGTTGTAAGAGAAAGAGTACAAAATGAACAAATAGATATACAACTTATAGGGATAAATTCCATGTTGGCGGATCCGTTTACAAAGGCATTATCTTCTTTAGTATTTCACGAGCATGTTGCTCATATGGGTGTAATGACCTTTGATAATGCTTAAATCAGTGGGAGTTTGTGTTGTTTTCTATTTCCTTGTATTGTTTTTATTTATATTGATCTCATTTGGTTAAATAGGACTAGTTGAAGAATATATATATATATGTATATGTTCTTAATATATATTCATTAAATATTCCATGCTACATATCTATACTTAATCTATGTCATTTAGTTGGATATATATATATGTGATTAATGTGGGTTTAGTTGCGAATCAATTACAACGACTGCCCCTTTAGTCCCTATACTTATAAGACTAATGGACGAGATTGTATTGAATAACAATAAAAGTGCACATAAAGATTGTCATTCATATTATAAATGATTTAAGGAATTTATTTAGTAAAAGATACATATTAATATTAATCCAAGTGGGAGATTGTTAGAACATGAATTAATTAATATGTATTATTTAATTCCATGTGTTATAATCATTTAATAATGTTAAAGTATAGACAAAATATGTAGAATTTCATTAGGTGTAAGTACCATTAAATGATGGGCATAATGATAACTTAATTCACACCACCATCTTTATGAAAGGGTATAGTCCCTAAATGAAGTGCCACTTCTCTATCTATATAAAGGCTATCCATCAGCTATTAGAGACACTTAATACATTCAAAAATTTCAGTCATAAACTTCTCTTTATTCATTAAGAAGTCTAAAGTGTGGGCACTATCATTTAAAAGATTATCTCCCTACTCTCTCCTTTATTCAAGAACAAAGATCAAGAACACACAATTGATTCTTCAGGTACACGCTTCCGTCTTCATCTTCTTCTCTTCTTAATCTAGTTGTGAGTCGGATTAGGGTTTATTGGATCATTTATGTTCTAACAACCGATAATATTTTTTTTTTTGATTTTCAGTAGGATAATTAAATTAACATAAATTGTTAGTCAAACTTTAATCAATTTTATTTTTCTGGGACTATATCTATGGTACGTCGTCTAACCCTAGTCGCACGGTTTCCGATACTATCCTCGATATCCGTATCGCGGACCGATCTCCTTCCTTGTTTGTGTACTTGAACTTGGAGGTGTCTCCGTAGATTTTATAAGGTGGTAGAGTGTAAATATCATCGTCGTTTTTGGCGGGTAATTGGTCAAACCAAACGTGGCCACGTGTTACATTCGGTCTCCACCATAGCTTGATGTACTCTTTTCTATGGTCCCATAGGCTTTTGGAAGCCGCGATACCAAACACAATCTGATGAATTGTAATTTGTCGTTAGTATTGGTTTCGTGATTAGGGTTTTGAGGGATCATAGAGTTTTTGGTGGTGGTTATATTTGGAGTAGGGTTAATGGAAGTGTTGTGAATGCATGAATATGCATGGTAAATAGGTAAGATGTATTTGAAGGTGTGAAGTGTGCAAAGAAGAGAGAGAAAAGTGAGCATGAAATAGGTGAAGTTCTTGGGTTTGGGATCTTTCATGGTGAAAATCATGAGAGAGAGAGAGAGAGAGAAGAGAGAGAGATCTTGGGAAGTGAAGTAGAAAACAAGAAGATTTATACTTAGCAAAAAAAAAAAAGGATAAAGGAAAAAAATCAGTTTAGGAGGAGTTTTGTAGGTGGAGGATTCTTCTTAAGCTAACGAAGCCCAATAGACAATGTAATCGGCCAGCTCCGGGATTCGAAATTGACACTCCCATCCCCTTGTTGCGAATTTTGAACCGATACGGTCGAGTTAGTTTCAATGATTCAGCGAATTAATATCAGACAACTGTTGGGGATATTGGGGTCTCGGTTTTGATAATGATGCTGGATATATGATTGAATCATGTATAATCCACTTTCCGAATAAAGTATTTCGACCCTTATTGCCTGGGTTACACGAAATCTCTATTGGGATAAGACAACACACAATTTGTTTCTAGGCAAAGAAAACAAATCTTAAACTTGAGAATTGTTTTGTGTTTTTCGTTGTTGTTGTATATCTTGTGTATTGTGTAATACAAAAGAGATCAAACTCTGTATTTAAACAGATGGAAAGGTATCAGTTAAAGTGTAACGACCCTAACCCTAGGCACTATTTTAGCATCATATTATTTGCTTTTAATATTATTATTAATATTATGTGTTCATTTTATATATTTGATTTCTTATATTAGGATGAGATAATTGGGAAATTAAATAAAGCATTTTAGGAGAAGTATAATAATAGAAATGGATAAAATAAATAAAATGTGGGTAGTTAGGCTTCTTTGTGTGAAAATTTGGAAAGCCTTTAATTTTGGGGATGGGGGGCCATCACCTCCCCTTAATTCCCTCACCTTGCCTCCCTTTAGTCAAGTAAACCCCCACTCTTCCCATACTCCCTTATCCTTCCCCATACTCTTCCCATATCCCACCCTCCTCATTATTCTCCTTCATTTCTTCATCTTCCTCCTTCCAAAAATATCCATGGGAACTCATTTCAAAAGGCCATCTCTTCCAAGTTACTTGTAAGCTCAATCCTCCTCCATTTTAAGATCCGGGTGTACTTCCATGTTCGTAGAGGCAAGGGGAATACATCAAGCTAGACAAATCTTGGTTTCATCTCATATTACTAAGTAAGTTATTATGACTTCTTTCTAAATATTGCACATTTTATGTGTTAATGAATGTTTTATGAAAAGAAAAAGTATATTGTATTTTTAATATGGTTATTTGAGTAAAACGATTATTCAAGATTTAATTGATTTTAATTATGATATGGGGGCCTAAGTTGGAAGAATGAGGGTATAATGGGAGTAATATGTTAATGACTTGAATGGGGTTATTATGATTTTCTCTTCTAATTAATGTTCATGAATTATTTGGTATTGTTATTATTATTAAAATGGTTATTAGATGCTTTGGAAACCTTCTTGTAGTTAAAAAATGGGTTTATGTTATAGAATGATGTGGTTGTTTAAGGAAGATGATCAATAGGGTAAGAAAATGGATTAAGTTGGATTAATGAGGTTAAACTTGAAATGTGGTAGTGAAATGGGTGGAGAATCAAGTGGTTAATGATCTAAGGTTATATTATTTGGGAATTAAATGATTTAAAATGAGGTTTGTAAAGTTAGAAAATCCTTTTGATATTTTTAAGAAAGATTATTAAAAAGGGAAAAGAAATATGTTGAAAAGAGTTAGAAATTTCGAAGTGCTAGAATGTCCCTTGGGCGGTCGCCCATAGGCCCTTGAGCGGCCGCCCAACACGCCAGAAAGTATAATCCTTTTTAGACCCTCTTGGGCGGTCGCCTATAGTGACTTGGGCGGTCGCCCATGTCACCAGAATCTCACCAGTTTCCTTTCTTGCTGAATTTTAACCGCAACCAATAAGTATGATTCCTAACCCTTTCAAAGTAGTGAAACCTAATCTACTTCGGATTTGAATTAATCCTTTTTAACCTAAATTAAAGTAGAATACCTTGGCTAGGCCATGATGTCTTATTTGGTCAAGATGGAATTGTGGAAAGTAGGTCTTGCACCTTTATTAATATTATTCAAGGTTGAGTAATGACTTTGTAAGAATGATTTATGGTTTAGGGTGGCCTTACTTGCTCCCATACCTTGGTGATTTGTTGAACATTGTAGAGACTATAATCACACTAGTGTGTTGGTTAGGAATATATATGTGTTACATCAATATATTGTATCCCAATTGTGGATTATTTGGTATATGGTTGTATTGTATCCCAATTGTGGATTATTTGGTATATGGTTGTATTGTATCCCAATTGTGGATTATTTGGTATATGGTTGTATTGTATCCCAGTTGTGGATTATCTGGCATGTTGATTTTATTGCATCCCGGTGTGGATTATGTGGTTATATTGTTACCTTAATTGAATTTATATTCGTTAATGGTATTATGCATAGTGTATTAAATGGTTGTTGCACTATGGTATGGATTAGCATGAGTATACATTACCATGTTGTTATATTATTATCTCTTTTTGTGGATTTATTTCAAGTATCTATCATGTGCTTGAACGTGTATATGTGATAAGGGGGTATAATGGAATTCAATTAATTATTGATTTGTTCTATAAGTGATTGAAGGTTCATTATACCTGTGACCTGCCCCTCTGTGGCCACAGAGTGGGATGTGCAAGCTACTGTATTGAGCCAAAAGCCCTTACGGTTATGCTGCGATTTGGTGTACCGGTGGAATGCTCTGTATGAAGCCAAAAGCTTTACAGTAGCGATGATATTATATGATACTCTAAGGGTCATATAAGTATCCTATTTTCTTATATGGATCTCTGGGGTATGAGACCTATAAGCGGTGAATGTGCATGGGGGCAATTCACCAAAGAGCGGAGTTTTACTCCCACGTTGTACGACTTATTGTTCAGACGGGAAAGGTAAAATGAGGTAACGTAATGTGTTTACCACTTTCATAAGGTGTTATGTGTTACCATGCTACGTGTTGCATATTGTTTGGCATCTTGCTGCATTCATAATAGCTTATTGAGATTTATTCTCACCCCTTCCCTTTTACTGCTTTAGACTGTGCTGAGACAGGTGACCTGAACCAGTGAGGCCGGGGAAAGAGTTGGACTCTTGCTTTTGGGACTTAACAGGATAGGTATATGAGTGGGTTGTCGGGAGTCATATTTAAGTATTACTCTTTTATAAGTTGTAAGGAAAACTCTTTTGTCAAACAATGTTAATTAGGATTTTCAATGTAATTAATCAAGTATGGTTATTAAAGTATTTGTTTAAATTCCTCCAAGTGGAGATATTATCATTTGATTTTGTTTATGGAAAATTTAGAATTTGTTTTCTTGTAAAGGCAAATAAAAGTTCTAAAAATATAAGATGGGTTTTCTTAGTTTGAGCTTCTCAAGCTCGGGACACGCGTTAGGTCCCGGGTTGGGGTGCTCACAGTTGGTATCAGAGCTTAGTTTAGAGGTCAAGGGTAGATGTCTAAACTAAGGGGAAATATGTGGTAATTGACGCCGAGTGTTTAGTGCAGGAGTTTGTTCTAATGGCTGGAAACAATGATGACCAGCGAAAGGTTCTAGGAAATGAAGGATGTTTAAATTGTAGCCTCACCGTCATGGTATTTTAGTAATGAATTCAAATGGTTTTGGGATTTAATATGGGAAATGTTACAGGTGGGTTGGTGCATTTTACTTGGGTTGAAAATTGTTAAATTAGTTGAGATGTGGTATAGTGAAGTCTTGGTATAGTATTGATGTTAAGAAAAATAATTTAAGTATGTGGTATTATTTAGGGTTCCTTTTCATGAAGTTGGTTAAGTTGTAAAGTTGTTGTTATATGTGATGTACAATGCTATCATTACCGTATAAATAATTTTTGATAAGTTTGACAATTTGTTTGGTTGTTGGAATAATGAGAAAGGGGTTTGGAAATGAGTAGAGTGATGGTTTGATCAAATATAGGTTGGTAATTGAAAGAGTATTATAAAGGTTAACATATGGTGGAGAGAGTATTATTGTTGGGTGGTTTGTGATGTGTAAAAATAATGAAAATAACTTAGGTAGTGGGTGAATGAATATGGCAACTAGTGATAATAAGATATGATTTAATGTGGAAAGATAGAGTAATAGGGTTATAGGACTTGGAGAAAGTATGTGGTATCATTTGAGAACTTTATGCTTAAAATTGACTAAGTGGTATAGTTGTTGTTGAATTGTGGTCATATATGGTATATGATGTATTAGGTGATATACATGGTGGTTGTAATGGTTAGTCAATTAATAGGGCTTTGGAAATAATCAAGAAAGAGTGGTTTTGGAATGAATGTGGTAAGGTTGATATTCAAAGTTACTGGGAATTCTGTATCCATTTTAGTTAAGTTAGAATGATCATGAAAGGATTTGAAGAAGGATTTAGTAATAACAATATTATCCAGGTTAAAATGGTATTGTAAAGTGAAGGTCTAAGGTCGAGTATGTGTTTCGGGCCTAGGAGAGATAGCTCCCTCAGAGGTCACTAGAGGTATATTACCTGTCTCAGAAGTAAGGGTCATATTTTATAGATCCTGTTTCATATCATTTATGTTTGGCATCACATTTTGCTTCTATGTGGCATACATTGTTTGAGATATTGTTTTATTGTTAGAGGATTCTGCTCTGATGAGAGCATACCTCGAATCTCCCTTGATTTACCCGATAGTGATGTGGTCATGGCTGAGCATGTATTGCCAGTTGATTTGGTATGATTACCAATTTGTAATTATGAGATATACTTGACCTGGAGGATTAAGTAGTTGTTGTGCATTGGTAGACTATCATAAGAAGTGAGTCTCCTTTTCTAGACCTAAATTGATTATATTGGTAGTTAATATAAACAAACCCTTATATGGTACTCTTGTTATGTAAGCATTAAAGACAGAAAGTTTTGGTTAAAAGTGTGAAGGATATTTGGTATGTGTTAGACTTGTACAAGAAGTCTTTTCAAAGAGTTTATGTGCTAGTTGTGAGTAGATGGTAAATGTGTTTCCAACAAAGTATCTCATGTATTGATTCTAAGTATGATAATCGGAATTTTAATCTTTATCTTGACGGCTTTATGGTAGTTATGACTGATGAGCTTCTTGATTATTTAAAGTTATGAGAGGATCATTTGTGAGTTGTGTTATTTGCCTTTAGTGGGAATTCATTGCTTGAAGAGTTTAGCAAGTGTGAGTTGGCTTGAGAGGATTCCAAATTTTGGGTTCTAAAGTCTTAAGCTTGGATGTTCCCTAGATCTTACGAGGATTGTGTTCGTGATCTTTGGGGTTGGCAAGTGCTACCGAAGGAAATTTTAAGGAATTCTTGAAAAATGAAAGATCGTTGCTTTAATTAATTCTAAAGGATGTATAAACGGTGTAGGATGTAATAAGTATGAATTATATTGATAGAGATGGAGAATAGATTGGCTATAGATCCGATCCGATCCTTACTTAATGGATGTGAGGACTTTGTGAAATTTTAAGTGCGTATTAAAGGAGAATTAGATGGTGATATTATGAGAATTAGGAAAGTAATAGCGTAAGCTTCGAGGAAGTTGGCTTAGATAAACCAGAATTTTCTTACCCTCTACTCGAGAGTGGCTGCAATTGTTTTATGTGAGAACCTTATCTTTTTGAAGCTCTCTTGTGGAAATTATTACCGATCCTAAGAGTTGGAGGATTTAGTTACTTAAAAGGAAGAGATTAGAAGGCTATCCAAACTCTTGAAGAATAGATGGTGTGTGGAGTGATAGATTTCTTTTCAACTTGAAAGGTTTTATTAATCTTAGCGGAGTTGAGTATAATAGCAGTTTTGGTTTAGCATTGAAGGGGTACTGTATAAAACGTGATATGGAAAGTTTATTTGTATGATCCTTTGTACGAATGGAGTTCTTCAATTAATGATGTTTAGGCGGATTTGACCTATGTGGGGAAAACGTTGAAGAGTTATTAGAATTACAATTTCGGGATTAAATTCTAGAATATTTGGGTTGTGAGAATGTATAGAAGAATCATGACATTAAGGAAACTATTTGAAGGTTGTAATTGGAAATGCTTGGGGAAGTAGCCTTTGTTATTGATCATTAAGGTAAGTCCTTTTAAAAATTCGGAACGAATTTTCTTTAAGGGGGAGTGAGTGTAACGACCCTAACCCTAGGCACTATTTTAGCATCATATTATTTGCTTTTAATATTATTATTAATATTATGTGTTCATTTTATATATTTGATTTCTTATATTAGGATTGGGAAATTAAATAAAGCATTTTGAGAGAAGTATAATAATAGAAATGGATAAAATAAATAAAATGTGGGTAGTTAGGCTTCTTTGTGTGAAAATTTGGAAAGCCTTTAATTTTGGGGATGGGGGCCATCACCTCCCCTTAATTCCCTCACCTTGCCTCCCTTTAGTCAAGTAAACCCCCACTCTTCCCATACTCCCTTATCCTTCCCCATACTCTTCCCATATCCCATCCTCCTCATTATTCTCCTTCATTTCTTCATCTTCCTCCTTCCAAAAATATCCATGGGAACTCATTTCAAAAGGCCATCTCTTCCAAGTTACTTGTAAGCTCAATCCTCCTCCATTTTAAGATCCGGGTGTACTTCCATGTTCGTAGAGGCAAGGGGAATACATCAAGCTAGACAAATCTTGGTTTCATCTCATATTACTAAGTAAGTTATTATGACTTCTTTCTAAATATTGCACATTTTATGTGTTAATGAATGTTTTATGAAAAAAAAAGTATATTGTATTTTTAATATGGTTATTTGAGTAAAACGATTATTCAAAATTTAATTGATTTTAGTTATGATATGGGGGCCTAAGTTGAAAGAATGAGGGTATAATGGGAGTAATATGTTAATGACTTGAATGGGGTTATTATGATTTTCTCTTCTAATTAATGTTCATGAATTATTTGGTATTGTTATTATTATTAAAATGGTTATTAGATACTTTGAAAACCTTCTTGTAGTTAAGAAATGAGTTTATGTTATAGAATGATGTGGTTGTTTAAGGAAGATGATCAATAGGGTAAGGAAATGGATTAAGTTGAATTAATGAGATTAAACTTGAAATGTGGTAGTGAAATGGGTGGAGAATCAAGTGGTTAATGATCTAAGGTTATATTATTTGGGAATTAAATGATTTAAAATGAGGTTTGTAAAGTTAGAAAATCCTTTTGGTATTTTTAAGAAAGATTATTAAAAAGGGAAAAGAAATATGTTGAAAAGAGTTAGAAATTTCGAAGTGCTAGAATGTCCCTTGGGCGGTCGCCCATAGGCCCTTGAGCGGCCGCCC
Organism: Adenophora triphylla var. japonica; assembly: GCA_022495995.1. Lineage (NCBI taxonomy): Eukaryota > Viridiplantae > Streptophyta > Magnoliopsida > Asterales > Campanulaceae > Adenophora > Adenophora triphylla. Next base: position 99,952 of record JAFEMH010002819.1, on the reverse strand, counting down.
AACACGCTAGAAAGTATAATCCTTTTTAGACCCTCTTGGGCGGTCGCCCATAGTGACTTGGGCGGTCGCCCATGTCACCAGAATCTCACCAGTTTCCTTTCTTGCTGAATTTTAACCGCAACCAATAAGTATGATTCCTAACCCTTTCAAAGTAGTGAAACCTAATCTACTTCGGATTTGAATTAATCCTTTTTAACCTAAATTAAAGTAGAATACCTTGGCTAGGCCATGATGTCTTATTTGGTCAAGATGGAATTGTGGAAAGTAGGTCTTGCACCTTTATTAATATTATTCAAGGTTGAGTAATGACTTTGTAAGAATGGTTTATGGTTTAGGGTGGCCTTACTTGCTCCCATACCTTGGTGATTTGTTGAACAGTGTAGAGACTATAATCACACTAGTGTGTTGGTTAGGAATGTATATGTGTTACATCAATATATTGTATCCCAATTGTGGATTATTTGGTATATGGTTGTATTGTATCCCAATTGTGGATTATTTGGTATATGGTTGTATTGTATCCCAATTGTGGATTATTTGGTATATGGTTGTATTGTATCCCAGTTGTGGATTATCTGGCATGTTGATTTTATTGCATCCGGTGTGGATTATGTGGTTATATTGTTACCTTAATTGAATTTATATTCGTTAATGGTATTATGCATAGTGTATTAAATGGTTGTTGCACTATGGTATGGATTAGCATGAGTATACATTACCATGTTGTTATATTATTATCCCTTTTTGTGGATTTATTTCAAGTATCTATCATGTGCTTGAACGTGTATATGTGATAAGGGGGTATAATGGAATTTAATCAATTATTGATTTGTTCTATAAGTGATTGAAGGTTCATTATACCTGTGACCTGCCGCCCTCTGTGGCCACACAGTGGGATGTGCAAGCTACCGTATTGAGCCAAAAGCCCTTACGGTTATGCTTTGCGATTTGGTGTACCGTGGAATGCTCTGTATGAAGCCAAAAGCTTCTGATAGCGATGATATTATATGATACTCTGAATAAGGGTCATATAAGTATCCTATTTTCTTATATGGATCTCTGGGGTATGAGACCTATAAGCGGTGAATGTGCATGGGGGCAATTCACCAAAGAGCGGAGTTTTACTCCCACGTTGTACGACTTATTGTTCAGACGGGAAAGGTAAAATGAGGTAACGTAATGTGTTTACCGCTTTCATAAGGTGTTATGTGTTACCATGCTACGTGTTGCATATTGTTTGGCATCTTGATGCATTCATAATAGCTTATTGAGATTTATTCTCACCCCTTCCCTTTTACTGCTTTAGGCCGTCTTGAGACAGTGACCGAACCAGTGAGGCCGGGGAAAGAGTTGGACTCTTGCTTTTGGGACTTAACATGATAGGTATATGAGTGGGTTGTCGGGAGTCATATTTAAGTATTACTCTTTTATAAGTTGTAAGGAAAACTCTTTTGTCAAACAATGTTAATTAGGATTTTCAATGTAATTAATCAAGTATGGTTATTAAAGTATTTGTTTAAATTCCTCCAAGTGGAGATATTATCATTTGATTTTGTTTATGGAAAATTTAGAATTTGTTTTCTTGTAAAGGCAAATAAAAGTTCTAAAAATATAAGATGGGTTTTCTTAGTTTGAGCTTCTCAAGCTCTGGACACGCGTTAGGTCCCGGATTGGGCTGCTCACATAAAGGGTTTTATTAGCAGTCATGATTTTAGCGAACAATTGTGTCTTTTCAGTTTGAAATAACACCTGTTCAGGAACTGCTCGGCCGAGTCATGTTACTTGCTTGGCCGAGCAAAGATGTCCAGAGACTTTTTTCCCAGCTGCTCGACCGTGTCATGTGAACTGCACGGCCGTGTCAATCATTCTGCTCGGCCGAGCAAGGCATATGCCTCGGCCGAGCATGATTGTCCAGAAACTTTGACAATCTGCTATGCTATGCTCGGGCGAGTCAAGCACTCTGCTCGGTCGAGCACATCAGTAAAGTCAAATATGCTACCCTTTAACTTACTTCTTTATCGTGGTCGATTTCGTATTAGCTCAAACGAGTGTGTACTCCACACTTTCCCTTACTCGTATCCGAGTCCAATACGTAATCACATTGATCTCTAGTAAATCACCATTACAATAAAATAGTTGATGACACTAAAATCACCAACAAATCCCCTCCATTTTAGTGCAATCCTTTGATTTACTAATCTTATAAATAACGAAACAAACGAATGCATAAATGAAAATGTCTTGCGATTGAATTTTCATCTTAGTATAATAGGCATTTCAAATACTCGAGAATCAGGGTGTCCCAACGATTGAACCCGTCAACTCATATGAATACCTGAAGATACTATACACATAAGTTTCGTACAATACTCTATTGTTTAATCCTGACACTATTACAAGCCATGTGTCCATATCCAATAATGAACATATAGGAAGCCAAGTCCTAGCTTCTTGAAGCGGCAAAACTTCATGTCCACATAGGTAGTTCCTTTAATCTTGCACCTGCATTTGCAATTTTTCAAAGGAACCATTAAGAAGATATATATTCTTCAACCTAACCATTACTTGCAGGTCTGAACACATATCTTGGAAAAAATAATAAAGTGAAGCTTCTAACATTCAAGCGCTAATGTTATATAAACATTCAAGCGCTAATGTTATATAAACATTCAAACGGAACTAATAGACATTCAACTAATATTTGTCAATAAATGTTGGTGTTAGTGCTAAATAGTATTGATGGTAATGTTAAATAGTGTCAATTCTTATGTTAATTAGTGTCAATTCTTATGTTAATTAGTGTCAACGATAGTATTTGAGAATGTTAGTGATAGTGTTAAAAGTGTGTGTTGAATGTTGTGTTAAAGTACTTCAATCATAGTTTTAAAGAATGACAGTGTTAAAAAGTGTCAGTGATAATGTTAAAGTATCAATGTAGATTAATAAATTTTCATTATTTACGCTATTGTCACCATGTGTTTGTTAATAAGTTCTGGTATTTAAAAAAAAAATGTCACTAACTTTTAAAAACAATTTAATGATTTTTAAAAAGCCACCACATACTTTTTTAAACATTAAATTTATTTATTATTTTTAAAATTTTGACAATTATCAAAATAAAATGAGATAATCCTTGAAAATATGAATGGTTTGGACTTGTGGTTAAAGAATTGAGGGTGTGATAAAGAATAGGTCAAAAGTCAAAACCAAATGGATAGGAATTTCTGATTAAGCAAAAAAAAAAAAAAAAACGGACTCTCCGTTAAAACCGCAGCTCGTTTCCACTAAAGATTACACGTGGCAATAGCTTACTTGCCTACAAATATGTAAGACCATGACCAGAGTATCAAGTTGTGGGACCAGAAGGGTACGACCCCTTTATTTTTGCGGAACCGCTAAAGGCCAAAATTGCCCCTTCAGTGTTGTGGTAATTTCATTTTTTTTCTTTTTGAAAAAAAATGTTGTCCAATATTTTTTCACTAAAAAAGTTTTAACACTTTTTATTCAAAAGATTGTTGCACTAAAATTTATATTTTTCAAAAACTGAAATTTTAAAATTCTTTCAAAAACTGAAATTTTAAATTTCCAATCTCCAACTTGAGTTTTCCATATTGAATTCAAGCTTCTAACATTGTATTAGAAGAAAATTGGGTATCTGACAATTAGAAAATTAGATGGACTTTAATCCCATCCCCAGTGGAGAATTTGAATCTCCACGTGAAGATAATATTGAAGTCATAATAGCCCACCCAAAATTCACATCATGTAATTCAATGAATGAAAAGTGAAACTCACAATGTTGTAACCAAAGGCCGCCCACCAAAGATTTTGCTTCACGGTCTTCATAGTTAGTCTACTAAGCTCCAGCTCCAATCGAACAAGAAAAACATGGTGTGAATGTTGATCCTGATGATTCATACTAGAAAGGAAGAAGAATCTTGGGCTTGGAGATTTGTCTTGTTTTATTACGTTTCAGTCTAATACACGAATGTCCTATTTATATTAATATTATTATTAATATAAATTGAAATGGCCGGAAGATTAGCCACTCCACACTTGCTTCTCTGTAAAATCAGCAAAAAGAGAATACGAGCGACAGAAATCTAAAAATGTCCCAAATTCTTGAGCAATCTTCGATGGTATTTCTAAGCTTCAAGGGCGCAGAAACAAGAGACAAAGCTTTGCACATTTACGAGACACTGAATCGCCAAGGATTCAATGTGTTTATGGATGAAAAGAGCATCCCAACTGGCCAAAATATTAAAGTTTCCATAAATGAGGCAATCAACAATTCTACCGCCGCCGTTATCATCTTATCGGAAAAGTTTGCCCAGTCGGAATGGTGTCTAGATGAGCTGATCCTCATACTAGAAAGAAAGAGGAAGCTGGGAGATCGCTACATACTCCATCCAATCTACGTCCATGGTGTTGATCCTGATGATGTCAGAGAGCAAAAAGGATCCTACGGGGATGAACTAGCAAAGCATGATCAGAAGGGTTCTTACTTAAACTGGAAGCAGAAACGTAAAGTGAAGCTGTGGAGGGCGGCACTGACGGAAATCGCAGGCTACAAAGGAAAGCGTTTTAGCGGGTAATATACATCCTCCATCACGCTCGTAAACTTAACGCCATACAAAAGTTTCACATACAAATTCCCCACAAAAGAAAACAACACACATATAGTAAAGAGCCTTCATCTTCATGTTTAGATGACACTAGGAAGATCATCCATCATCCAAAGATCCACCGAGCCTGACCAGGGAAATTGAGCTTGGCTTTGTCGCCACGGATGCGCTTGGCGGCGGTATCGTAAGCTTTAGCGGCTTCTTCAGCTGTGTTGTATGTTCCGAGCCAGACTCGGACGCCCTTTTGTGGGTTCCGAATTTCGGCTGCCCATTTTCCCCATGGCCTCTGTCGGATCCCTCGGTACATGTTCTTCCGAGGTCTTTGACTCGGCTTCTCACTCGGTTTCTGAGTTGGCAAACTCGGTTCTACAATAAAGAGATTCAAATATTACGTGACATAATATCCTATGCATGTGATAGTGATTATAAAAAATAATAAAACAATTTAAAAAAACAATCTAAAAGTTACATATAAGTCCTTTCAGTATTGTTAAATACATTCCCAACAAACTTTTGGAGTATATTTTTGTCCCCTCTAAAATTTAATAAAATTGCAGTATCAACTTAATGAATATAAATGCACAATTACTTTGATCAAACTTCATTAATATTTTTGTCTCCTCTTTTGATCTTCTTCCATTGTTGGCTATTTGGAAAGTTTAATAATTTTAACCTAACAATTTAAAAAAATAACAATTTAAAAAAACAAGATTTTTTTAACCAACAAAAGTGTTAAATGAGAACATCTATATGGAGGGATTATATAATTAATAATCGTTATTTTCATTTGGATGCAGGACGTGGCCTGAGTTTATCAATGAAATGGTTAAAGAGATTCGTCAAGAATTTTTTGTCAAGCTGGGCATTATTGTGAAACCTCGTAAAGAATTTCTGATCTCTAAGCTAATCGATAAATTCACAACCATTGCTACATATGTGTGTGAGAATTACTATTATGTTGAATAAGTTAAGAATAATTTGAGTTTAATTAGGAGTTTGTTTTGTTTTCTGTTGGTAAACCAAGTCAATAGTAGCTCGAAATTTGTTCCTTTTTTTTACCTCAATTTGTTAGAACATGGATTGTAAAATGTGTATACTTAATAAATATATGTGACATGTAGACGTACATATATAAATCATAAATAAAATATTATTGTAAAGTATAGAATATTAATTAAATGTGTAAAATTTTTTAAGTGAAAATTACATATTTATGATAGGCAGAATGTAATTTCACACCACTTAAGAGAAAGGGTGTAGTCCCTAGATGAGGTGCCATTGTTTTCCTATATATAGTCATACCATCAGCCTAGAAAACACACTACATTATTCTATTTTACTCTCTCTATAATCTGAGTTTAAAAGAAGGCATTTATCATCTAGAAGATCTACATCTCCCTTCTTCATCTTCTTCTTCTTCTCTTCCTCCCTTTGCAAGAACATCATCAAATAACAAGATGGACTCAACATGTATTACGCTTTTACCTTCATTTTCTTCTCTTCCTTAATGTAGACTTGAGTGCTTTGGGGTTATTAGGATAGAAATGTTTCAACAATTGATATCAAAGCCTCTCAAGTTCTGGATTAAGTTTGAATTCATATTGCATATGCTTGCTTTACTTTGATTCTTAATCCTGTTGATATCATTATGTTATGATGTTATTTGAATGCTCTAATTCGTTGCTAGGGTGTTAGTATTCATTACTTAATTAAAATTTTGGAATGAATTGACGTTTTTACTCGAAAGGATTGTGAATATTGCAAGATTATCCCATTTACACAACAGAGCGTTTTCTGTCGCACGACCGTGTTGGATCTACTTGTGTATTCATGTCTTGGTTAAGCATTAATTTTAGCTTGCCATTCATCTCTAGTGAAGAAAAAAAATTCTAGTAAAAGTGTGTGCATGGCCGTGCACTTTTCTTGACCCGGTCGTGCACTCATGAACAGGTACGATCGAAAAGGCACAAACAGCCAGTGCACGGCCGTGCACTTCTCTTGGTGCAGTCGTGCACCTTGGTTCGGCCGTGCACTTCATTTGATTCGGTCGAGCACCACCTTTTTGCTTGGACAAGCACTTCATTGCCTCGGTCGTGCACCTTTGGACAGAATGTTGTGTTTCTGGATTAGGCCTTGCACGCACGGTCGTGCAAGTTATAATGCACGGCCGTGCACCTGCAGATTTAACTTTTCTTTAGGTTTTTGAGTAAAACATGCATTGTCAATCCTAAACTTGTGATTAATTATATGCTTAACAATTTCATACATTTTTAAACAATATTGTCGCCAAAGTGATTTACGTTGTTTAGATCCGAAATTGTAAAGTGTTGAATGTATACTTTAATATGTGAATAAATTGAATTTTTCAAAGAATATCGTTTATTTGACTAAATTTATACATTCATTTGATAACAAGTAAAGTAAACATTAGGTTGTCTTTTAAGTACTTAAATCGGCCCAAAGGAAGGTTAGGTATTTAATTAGGTATTTAATTAAGACATTGTTTAATTTTCTTGGTTACCTTAAAATAATCATTTATGATTCAATTCATAGTCCAAAGATTAGTTTTGATGTCATGTTAATTATCTTTTTGATGAAATTCATTGATATAGTTAATCACTTTTATTCATTATGTAGTTTCTAATACATGTTTTGTATTCATTCTTCGTTCTTACCCAACAGATTTAATAAATGCTTCGTCTTTGACTGCTGCAATGAACAATGTTTCGATGCTTAATGGGACTAATTTTAAAACTTGGAAAAACAAAATAACTATGATCTTAGGTTGTATGGACATTGATCTCGCATTAAGGGAACCAAGTCCTGCTCCTCTCACTGATAAAAGCACCTAGGAAGATCGCTTGAGTGTTGAGAAGTGGAACCGTTTCAACCGCGTGAGTCTAATGATCATGAAGAATGCCATCTCGAAAACATTCTTGAACAGTGTTTCTGAGGACGTTAATGCTAAGGGTTTTCTGGATACCCTCGAAGAACGCTTTGCTAAAATTGAGAAATCGAAAATAAGTGCTTCCTTAAGGAAACTTGTTTCCATGAGGTACAAGGGTAACGGAAACTTAAGGGAGTACATACTTGAGATGTTTCATCTATCGACAAAACTAAGAGCACTTAAATCAGAGATTTCAGAAGATTTACTCGTGTACTTAGTTTTGATCTCTCTTCCTCCTCAATTTGGTCACTTCATAATTGTCAAAAGGACAAGTGGAATATAAATGAACTTATTTCACATGTGACACAAGAGGAGGATAGAATGAAACAAATCAAACCAGAAAGTGCTCACTTAGCATCTACTTCTTCTCGTGGGACTAAGAGAAGAGGTAAAGAAATTGCAGTTGCGGTTGCAAATAAGAAGTATAAGGGATCATTAAATGATCATAAAGTTAAGAAGTACATCTTTTGCAAAGACCTTACTCACATGAAGAACGACTGTCCTAAGTATCGCGAATGGTGAATTAAGAAAGGTATGTCATTTGGTCTTGTTTGTACTGAGGCAAATTTGGTTTCAATTCCTTCATATACATGGTGGTTGAATTCTGGTGCAACAACTCACATTAGTTCATGTATGCAGGGTTGCCTGAACTACCGAATCCCTAGTGAAGATGAGAGATACATCTATATGGGAGCTAGAAATCTGGTTGAAGTTATAGGCATAGGGACTTTTAGATTAATGTTAAGTACGAGCTATTATTTTGTATTAAATAATACATTCATTGTACCGTCCTTTAGACGGAATTTAATATCTATCACAGTTTTGGACAAGGAAGGTTACTCTTGTTCTTTTGGTAATAAAAAATGTGATCTTTATTTTAATTTCAAGCTTGCCGGTACTAGTACTTTGTCATACATCGATAATCTTTATTTACTTGACACAGTCAAGACAATAAATGAGTCTCATAATAATGAAACCAAAACTAGAGGCACAAAACGAAAGTTTTCAAGTGAAAATTCTTATACCTTATGGCATAGGCGTTTGGGTCATATCTTCAAAAGGAGAATTGACAAGCTTGTGTCGGAGGGAATCTTAAATAAACTTGTATTCCGGATAGAAATTTTTATATTGAATGCCTAAAAGGAAAATTTACAAACTCCAAAAGAAATTTTGAATCATTGAGAGCATCAAATGTCTTAGAACTAATTCATACAGATATTTGTGGACCATTCACTACCCTTTCATGGAATGATCAACAATATTTCATCACGTTCATTGACGATTTTTCTCGTTATGGATACATTTATTTATTTCATGAAAAGTCTCAATCATTGGAAGTTTTCAAGTCTTTCAAAGCTGAAGTTGAAAATCAACTTGGAAAGACTATTAAGAACGTTAGATTCGATCGTGGTGGTGAATAATACGGTCGGAATGACGGTTCAGGTGAACAACGTCCAGGTCCTTTTGCTCGCTATTTAGAAGAGTGTGGAATAGTCCCTCACTACACCATGCTGGGCAAACCTAGCATGAATGGTGTAGCTGAGAGACGTAATAGAACCCTTAAGGATATGATAAGAAGTATGGTCTCTTGTACTTTTTTACCTCACTCATTATGGGGCGATGCATTAAAAACCGCAGCTTATATTCTCAATAGAGCACCTTCAAAAGCTACCGATAAAACTCCTTATGAATTATGGACGAATAAGAAACCGTCTCTAAATCATTTTCATGTATGAGGTTGTTCAACAGAAGCTAGTCCTTATAAGCCTAATGAGGGCAAACTGGACCCTAAAACCGTTAGTAGCTATTTTGTAGGGTATGCTGAGAGATCTAGGGGATATACATTTTATGACCCGAAAATTAGAACTTTTTTCGAAACGAAAAATGCTAGGTTCCTTGAGGATGTTGAATTTAGTGGGGAAATTGGGAATAATAGTTTTGAATTTGAAGAGGAGGAGGAATCCGTCTATATGCCTCTTCCTATAGTTCCTATTGAAAATCAAGTACTTGTACCTGAAATTCAACAAGAACATATAATTCAAAACAATGTAGATCCTCCTATAAATGTTGAACAACATGAAAATGTTGATGAGGAAATTCAACAACCTCAAAATCAAGTTGAACCGGTGCCCTTAAGGAGATCTAATAGAGCAAGTAGGAGCGCAATTCTGGATTATTATGATGTGTATATTGCCGAGAATGAGGAACCGTTAGGTTTAGTAGGAGATGAGCCGCTCACCTTTCATGAAGCCATTAATAGTCCTAATTCTCATAAATGGATCGATGCCATAAATGAAGAGTTAAAATCAATGAAAGACAATGACGTTTGGGATCTTGTCCCATTACCTAAAAATGTGAAGCCCATTGGGTGTAAATGAGTCTTTAAGACCAAAAGGGATTCACAAGGTAATGTGGAAAGATATAAGACTCATCTTGTCGCTAAGGAATTTACTCAAAAGGAAGGCATTGATTATAAAGAAATATTTTCTCCGATATCCTCTAAAAATGCTTTTAGGATCATTATGGCACTAATAGCACATTATGACCTTGAGCTTCATCAAATGGATGTAAAGACGGCTTTTCTCAATGGAGACATTGAGGAAACCATCTATATGAAGAAATCAGAAATGGTGACTGATTTAGATCAAACTAATCAATTAGTTTGTAAACTTAAGAAATTCATTTATGGTCTCAAGCAAGCTTCTCGTCGATGGTATTTAAAATTTAATCAAGTTATTCTTTCATTTGGTTTTGAAACGAATCTTGGTGAAGATTGTGTATACCATAAGTTCAGTGGGAGTAGATTTATATTTTTGGTCTTATATATGGATGATATTTTACTTGCTAGTAATGATAAGGACCTTCTAAAGGAAGCTAAGAAATTTCTCTCAAACAAATTTGAGATGAAAGATCTTGGTGAGACATCTTTTGTATTGGGAATCCAAATTCATCGTGATCGTTCACGAGGTATTTTGAGATTATCACAAAAGAGTTATATAGAGAAGGTATTACAAAGGTTTAGCATAAAAAATTCTAAACCAAATGACAACCCTGACTCTAAAGGAGATAAATTTAGTTTAAAGCAATGTCCTAAAAATAATTTTGAATCCAAGTATATGGAAAATATCCCTTATGCATCGGCAGTAGGAAGCTTAATGTATGCGCAAGTCTGTACTCGTCCAGACCTTGCATTTATTGTTGGGATGCTTGGTCGATACCAAAGCAATCTGGGAAAAGAACATTGGGTTGCAGCCAAAAGAGTGATGAGATACCTAAAAAACACTAAGGACTACATGCTTACATATACAAAATCGGATCATCTTGAGATCGTTGGGTATTCCGATTCCGATTTTTCTGGATGCCAAGATAGTCGAAAATCGACATCTTGTTACATCTTCACATTAGTCGGTGGAGCGATATCTTGGAGAAGTGTCAAGCAAACACTTGTGACTTCTTCTACCATGGAAGCAGAGTTTGTTGCTTGCTACGAAGCTTCCAATCAAGCTATATGGCTGCGTAAATTTATTGAGGGGCTGCAAATTGTCAAAGGTGTTGAAAGACCGCTCAAGTTATATTGTGACAATCGTGCAGCAATGTTGTATTCTAACAACAACAAGAGTTCATCTAAATCTAAGCATATAGATATTAAGTTTCTTGTTGTAAGAGAAAGAGTACAAAATGAACAAATATATATACAACTTATAGGAACAAATTCCATGTTAGCGGATCCGTTTACTAAAGCGTTATCTCCTTTAGTGTTTCACGAGCACATTGCTCATATGGGTGTAACGACTTTTGATAATGCTTAATATAGTGGGAGTTTGTGTTGTGCTTTATTTGCTATTTGTTTTATTCAAATTGATCTCATTCAATTAAATAAGACTAGTTGGTAGAATATATATACATGCTTTAATATATTCATTAAGTTTTCCATGCTACACATCTATACTTAATCTATGTCATTAATTTGAACATATATATGTGATTAATGTTGGTTTAGTTGCGAATCAATTACAACGACTGCCCCTTTAGTCCCTATACTTGTAAGACTAATGGACGAGATTGTTTTGGATGACAATAAAGTGCACATGTGGATTGTCATTTACATTGTAAATATGATTTTATGAGGGTTTGTTAAAGTATAAACACATGTTTGGGAAATTCAAGTGAGAGATTGTTAGAACATGGATTGCAAAATGTGTATACTTAATAAATATATGTGACATGTAGACGTACATGTATAAATCTTAAATATAATGTTATTGTAAAGTATAGAATATTAATTAAATGTGTAGAATTTCTTAGGTGGAAATTACCTATTTATGATGGGCAGAATGATAATTTCACACCACTTAAGTGAAAGGGTGTAGTCCCTAGATGAGGTGCCATTGTTTTCCTATATATAGGCATATCATCAGCCTAGAAAACACACTACATTATTCTATTTTACTCTCTCTATAATCTGAGTTTAAAGTAAGACATTTATCATCTTGAAGATCTACATCTCCCTTCTGCATCTTCTTCTTCTTCTCTTCCTCCCTTTGCAAGAACATCATCAAGTAACAAGATGGACTCAACAGGTATTACGCTTTCGCTTTCATTTTCTTCTTTTTCTTAATCTAGACTTCAGTGCTTTGGGGTTATTGGGATAGAAATGTTCCAACATGATTTTGTTGCATGTGATTTGGTTAGTAAATCATGGGATTCTTTCATTTGTAAAAGGCTTATAATAGGCCATTCATTCAGCAAATAAAATATCCTTCCTTCCAGTTATAACAGAGTGTTTAACTTTCAATTCTTAGTTTTACGGCTATTAGTTGTCTTCATGGTCATCGTCTTAATCAAACCACATTGCCATCTGTTCATGCAGGTAATATGTTTTATATTTATTTTTTTGGGGATACAAATGTATTTATCTTTTTTATATTAATGATTATTTTCTGGTTTTCTTTTAGGGAGAAAGGTTTAAACACTCATAACTTCTCTGGTGACGCCAGATCAAGATCATCCATCATCAATGCTACAAGTGGTCGAAGAACCGATTGAATCATGGTCAGAGAAGTTTGACTAGAACAGCCAACTCGAGAAAAGTTGGAAATATACCGATTTTCCTGAATTGCAATCGAAAAATCCGTTTCAGTTGCCTGTTTTCTTGTAGTGCTAGTGGTGTGGGATTAATATGAATTTATTAATAATGTGATATTGTTTGATTTAATTCATTATGGGCCAGACTACATATTTATCCTGTCATATATATTACTGTTGGAAAAATAGTGTGTTTTGAAGGAAATTAATGGATTAATTTCTAAAGGGTAATTTTGTCAAATTACTTAAGTGGTTTAGTGTGTTTGTGAAATAAAATAGTTATTTGTCAAAAATAGTTTTTGGATTAAGTAAATATAAATGCTCAAAGGATTTGGCCCACTTATTGCTAAGAAATTTTGATTTTGTAAATCAAAATTGGTTTTGGATTTTACTGAGGTGCTCGGTAGAGCAGAGTGTTAACTCGGCCGAGCATAGCATGGCAGTAAGTCCAAAGTTTCTGGAAAGCCATGCTCGGTCGAGGCATATGCCTTGCTCGGCCGAGCAGATCTGGGCAAAGCCTTGCTCGGCCGAGCAAGATACATGACTTTCAGTAGAGCGAGGTCACGGCAGACATTTAACAGCCAAGTATTAAATGTGAAAAACTGAAACGGAAATCATTATGGCTAAGATTTTCGAGTTAATGGTTGTTTAATTTCGTAATAATTTTGTTTATTAGATAATTAACTACTAAATTTCAGTTTTAATCCTTGGTTTTGAATTTGTTTAAATTGTTGTTTGTCAACAACAATTGATACACTTGGAAAACTTTTGGCGAACACTAGAGAGAAAACCACAGCAGAAAACAAACACTTTTCTCCTGCAATCTTCCTCCATTCTCTTTGGTTGGATCTTGTCAATCATCCTTTGGCCTCTTAGTTTGCATTATAGAAGAAGAGGTGATATTGTTCAAGCATAGTTCATCTCGACGGGAATTTTAGGTGCAAAGTGCCCCCGGTCCGCACGTTCTATCCTGGGAGACAAGCGATCCAAGCAAACTCAAGCACACTCGGTGAGGGATCAAATATGTCTTAAGGAGACAGTGGTTTCATTGGGCTCTTGCAGAAATTTCAACAACTTATCCTTTGTATTTTCAGTTTTTTGTTTATTGTATTTCATTTATATTTTCTGTAATTGTGACACCCTTGTAACAATCTTAAGACATATCCCTAATCGAGGGAGTCGATTACAGATTTTAAAAACAGAAAATACTAACTAAGTTGTTGTGTTTCAGATGGCGACTAACAACAACAACGTGGAGACCCAAATTGGATCCCAAACTGGACCCCAAACTAATCCCCAAACTGGAAATGAAAGTGGCCCGACTATTGTGACAAATCCTCCAACGATCCATATCCCGACCCCCCCCCTCATGCGGAAAAACTCGAGAAGTTTGTTGGCCACGACTTTAAGCGTTGGCAACAAAAGATGCTGTTCTACCTCACTACCTTGCACTTGGCAAAATATCTGAAAGAAGATATGCCAAAGGTGAGTGAAGGAGAAACCGATGTTACAACCTTGGCTACGGTTGAAACATGGAAGCATGGGGAATACTTGTGCAAAAACTATGTCCTTAATTCGCTTTCACATTCTCTCTACAACGTGTTTAATGAGAAGAAATCTGCAAAGGAATTGTGGGGGTCGTTGGACCACAAATATAAGATTGAGGATGCGAGAACAAAGAAGTTCATTATTACCTGTTTCCTTGATTTTAAGATGGTGGACAACAAGAGTGTGAAATTTCAAGTTGATGAGTTTCAAACTATTTTGCACGAGATTCATGCCGAGGGTATGATCATAAGTGAAAGCTTCCAAGTGGCTGCAATCATTGAGAAATTGCCTCCATCTTGGAATTATTTCAAGAACTACCTTAAGCATAAGCGAAAGGAAATGGATGTGGAAGGAATAATCCTTCGGTTGAGTATTGAAGAGAACAATAGAGTCGCTGAAAACAAGTTTGTTTCTAGTGTGGCTAAGGCCAATGTGGTGGAGCATGGTGAAAGCTCCAAAGGATAAAAGTTTGGGAAGGGAAAAGGGAAGGTTGAGAAAACTTCCAAGCATTCCCACTTTGGACCAAAAGGTGGTGTTTCCAAGAAGAAGTTCTTAGGAACTTGTTATAATTGTGGCAGTGAAGGTCACAAGGCTCATGCTTGCAAGTTGCCAAAGAAGGCTCGTGAGGCAAACATGGTGGAAGGCATTGCTAGAGATGTGTCCGAGATGCACCTCGCAACTGTGATTTCCGAGGTGAATTTGGTGGGATCAAACCCAAATCAATGGTGGATTGACACCGGTGCTACTAGACATGTGTGCTCCAATAGAGACATGTTTAGTACTTTTGTTGCTAAGGATGGCGAGAAGCTATTCATGGGGAATTCAGCCACCTCCGTGATCAAAGGAGAAGGAAAATTGGTTTTGAAGATGACATCCGGGAAGGAGTTGACTCTCAACAACGTGCTTTATGTGTCCGATATCCGAAAGAACTTGGTGTCCGGATCGCTTTTGATAAAGCATGGATTTCGTATTGTGTTTGAGTCCAATGTAGTCACTCTGTCTAAGAGTGGAATGTTTGTGGGTAAAGGCTATGTCAATGATGGCCTATTCAAGTTAAGTATAATGGTTGTTAAAGCTAAAGCTAATGATATGAATATCTCTTCCGTTTACTTGCTTGAGTCATCTAATTTGTGGCATGGTAGACTTGATCATGTTTATTTTGATTCTATACGTCGTTTGACAAAATCAAATTCTATTCCAAAGTTTAAAGTTGATTGTAAATAAAAATGTGAAATTTGTGTAGAAGCAAAATTAACAAGAAAACCATTCCCTTCAGTTGAAAGACATAGTGAACCACTTGAATTGGTTCACACAGACTTATGTAACTTTAAATCAACACAATCACGGGGCGGCAATAAGTACTTCATGACTTTTGTAGATGATGGCACAAATTATTGCTATGTGTATCTTCTAAAAAGTAAAGATGAAGCTATAGAGAAGTTTACTCTCTATAAAAATGAAGTTGAGAACCAATTAAACCGGAAAATTAAGGTGCTAAAAAGTGATAAAGGTGGTGAATATGAATCTCCATTTGAAGCAATTTGTGCTCAAAGTGGAATTAAACATATAACCTCGGCACCTTATACACCCCAACAAAACGGTGTTGCGGAAAGGAAAAATCGGACATTGAAAGAAATGATGAATGCCATGTTATTGAATTCGGGATTAATTACCGGATAACATGTGGGGGGAAGCCGTTTTGTCGGCTAACTATGTGTTAAACAAAATACCCCCAAAGAAACAAGACAAAACTCCTTATGAACTATGACATGGAAGAGTGCCAAGTTATAAACACTTGAGAGTGTGGGGGTGTCTTGCAAAGGTAGCCATACCTCCTCCTAAAAAGGTGAAGATTTGACCTAAAACTGTTGATTGCATATTTATTGGATATGCACATAACAGTAGTGCTTATAGATTTCTTGTGTATGAGTCAAAAATTAAAGCTATACACAAAAATACTATAATGGAATTTGTGAACGTATCTTTCTTTGAGATTATATTACCGTGTAAGTCAAGAAATGAGGCATGCTCATCGACTAGGGTAATAGATTCAATAGAAGAAGTATACGTTCAAGATAAAAGTGAAGAACAAGTGGTAGAACCTCAACGGAGCAAAAGAGCTAGGATTGAAAAATCCTATGGTCCGGACTTTCTAACCTATATGGTAGAAAGTGAACCACAAAGTTACAAAGAAGCCGTTAGCTCTTCGAAAGGACCTTTGTGGAAGGAAGCAATTAAAAGTGAAATTGATTCCATTTTGCAAAATCACACATGGGAACTAGTGGACCTTCCTCCGAGAAGTAAACCACTAGGATATAGGTGGATTTTCAAAAGGAAAATGAAGGCGGACGGAACAATTGATAAGTACAAGGCCCGACTTATAATTAAAGGTTACAGACAAAAAGAAGGCCTAGACTATTTTGATACGTATTCTCCCGTCACGAGAATAACGTCAATAAGAGTTGTACTTGCAATTGCCGCATTGAGAAATCTTGAAATACATCAAATGGATGTAAAAACAGTCTTTCTAAATGGAGATTTAGAAGAGGAGATTTACATGAAACAACCCGAGGGGTTTGTTGCGCGTGGACAAGAAAAGAAGGTGTGCAAATTAGTAAAGTCATTATATGGCTTGAAACAAGCACCAAAACAGTGGCATCAGAAATTTGATAATGCTATGATGTAAAGTGGATTTAAAATAAACGAGTGTGACAAATGTGTCTATACTAAAACCTCGGAAAATGGCTATGTCATTTTGTGTCTTTATGTAGACGACATGCTTATCATAGGGAGTTGTGAGAAGATGATCAAATCCACGAAAGACATGTTGAATTCAAAGTTTGACATGAAAGATATGGGACTTGCGGACGTAATCCTTGGAGTTAAAATTTCTAGAATATCCAATGGACTTGTGTTAAGTCAAACTCATTATGTGGATAAAATTCTTGAGAAATTTAGCAAGGATGATAATGGATTAGCGAGTACTCCAATCGACTCAAATCTTCATCTTTCAAAGAATAGAGATAAACCGGTGTCTCAATTAGAGTATTCGAGAATTATTGGAAGTCTAATGTACTTGATGAGTTGTATTAGACCAGATATTGCTTATACTGTTAGCAAGTTAAGCCGATATACAAGTAATCCTGGAACAAATCATTGGAAGGGTATATTAAGAGTACTAAGGTACTTAAGATATACTCGTGATTTTGGATTACATTACACTAGACATCCAGCTGTGATAGAAGGATATAGTGATGCTAATTGGATATCAGATATCAAAGACTCAAGGTCTACAAGTGGATATTTATTCACATTAGCAGGTGCAGCTATATCATGGAAATCTTCTAAGCAAACTGTTATAGCCAGATCAACCATGGAATCTGAGTTTATAGCACTAGATAAATGTGGTGAAGAAGCCGAATGGCTACGCCAATTTCTAGAAGATATTCCAAGATGAGAAAAGTTCGTGCCCGCAATTAGTATAGATTGCGATAGCCAATCTGCGATAGGGCACAAAGTCATATGTATAATGGTAAGTCTAGACATATACGTCGAAGACATAATACCATTAAACAACTACTTGCAACTGGCATCATATCTATTGACTTTGTAAGGTCAAAAGATAATTTGGCGGATCCGCTAACCAAAGGGTTAAGTAAAGAGATAGTTGCAAGGTTGACATTAGGAATGGGATTAAAGCCTCTTGAGAAGTTAAACACAGCGGAAAACCCAACCTAGCTGACTGGAGATCCCAAGATCTAGGTTCAAAGGGACAACATAATTGTTAAAAGACTTGTAGCGTCACTATGGGGGTCAACCCTATACTCATTCCTTAAAGTGACATCCCGAGATGAATGAGGTTAAGCCTATGGCTTTTAATTATTCTTATGTGAAGTAAAATGGGTTACTTAAAAGAATCACCTATGTGAGAAAGAAGTAGAGGCCGCTTCGAGGAGAATTGTGTGAGGCTCAATTCTTAGACCTTCTCACAGAATCAGGCATTGTGATCCAGGGCCATGAATGGACACGGCTATGAGAGCTGAATTGTGTTAGGGAGATACCTGTGTAAAGTATATGATCGGCTACACAAAAAGCTAGCAGTTCAAGGACATCGCGTCTACTGATTAACGAGTAGAGTAAATATGCTTTTACAAGGGAAGGTTCAAAGGGCAAACCCCTACATATCCTATGCAGGTTTTCGACTGCCGGACTTTATCACCTATCCTCATGAATTTCCTTTATGTGGGGGATTGTTGGAAAAATAGTGTGTTTTGAAGGAAATTAATGGATTAATTTCTAAAGGGTAATTTTGTCAAATTACTTAAGTGGTTTAGTGTGTTTGTGAAATAAAATATTTATTTGTCCAAAATGGTTTTTGGATGAAGTAAATATAAATGCTCAAAGGATTTGGCCCACTTATTGCTAAGAAATTTTGATTTTGTAAATCAAAATTGGTTTTGGATTTTACTGAGGTGCTCGGCCGAGCAGAGTGTTAACTCGGCCGAGCATAGCATGGCAATAAGTCCAAAGTTTCTGGAAAGCCATGCTCGGCCGAGGCATATGCCTTGCTCGGCCGAGCAGATCTGGGCAAAGCCTTGCTCGGCCGAGCAAGATACATGACTCGGCCGAACAGGTCCTGAGCAGACATTTAACAGCCAAGTATTAAATGTGAAAAACTGGAACGGAAATCATTATGGCTAAGATTTTCGAGTTAATGGTTGTTTAATTTCGTAATAATTTTGTTTATTACATAATTAACTACTAAATTTCAGTTTTAATCCTTGGTTTTGAATTTGTTTAAATTGTTGTTTGTCAACAACAATTGATACACTTGGAAAACTTTTGGCAAACACTAGAGAGAAAACCACAGCAGAAAACAAACACTTTTCTCCTGCAATCTTCCTCCATTCTCTTTGGTTGCATCTTGTCAATCATCCTTTGGCCTCTTAGTTTGCATTATAGAAGAAGAGGTGATATTGTTCAAGCATAGTTCAGCTCGCCGGGAACTTTAGGTCCAAAGTGCCCCCGGATCGCACGTTCTATCATGGGAGACAAGCGATCCAAGCAAACTCAAGCACACTCGGTGAGGGATCGAATATGTCTTAAGGAGACAGTGGTTTCATTGGGCTCGTGCAGAAATTTCAACAACTTATCCTTTGTATTTTCAGTTTTTTGTTTATTGTATTTCATTTATATTTTCTGTAATTGTGACACCCTTATAACAATCTTAAGACATATCCCTAATCGAGGGATTCGATTACAGATTTTAAAAACAGAAAATACTAACTAAGTTGTTGTGTTTCAGATGGCGACTAACAACAACAACGTGGAGACCCAAATTGGATCCCAAACTGGACCCCAAACTAATCCCCAAACTGGAAATGGAAGTGGCCCGACTATTGTGACAAATCCTCCAATGATCCATATCCCGACCCCTCATGCGGAAAAACTCGAGAAGTTTGTTGGCCACGACTTTAAGCGTTCGCAACAAAAGATGTTGTTCTACCTCACTACCTTGCACTTGGAAAAATATCTGAAAGAAGATATGACAAAGGTGAGTGAAGGAGAAACCGATGTTACAACCTTGGCTGCAGTTGAAACATGGAAGCATGGAGAATACTTGTGCAGAAACTATGTCCTTAATTCGCTTTCAGATTCTCTCTACAACGTGTTTAATGAGAAGAAATCTGCAACGGAATTGTGGGGGTCGTTGGACCACATATATAAGATTGAGGATGCGGGAACAAAGAAGTTCATTGTTGCCCTTTTCCTTGATTTTAAGATGGTGGACAACAAGAGTGTGAAATCTCAAGTTGATGAGTTTCAAACTATTTTGCACGAGATTCATGCCGAGGGTATGATCATAAGTGAAAGCTTCCAAGTGACTGCAATCATTGAGAAATTGCCTCCGTCTTGGAATGATTTCAAGAACTACCTTAATCATAAGTGAAAGGAAATGGATGTGGAAGGAATAATCCTTCGGTTGAGTATTGAAGAGAACAATAGAGTCGCTGAAAACAAGTTTGTTTCTAGTGTGGCAAAGGCCAATGTGGTGGAGCATGGTGAAAGCTCCAAAATGTGGTGTTTCCAAGAAGAATTTCTTAGGAACTTGTTATAATTGTGGCGGTGAAGGTCACAAGGCTCATGCTTGCAAGTTGCCAAAGAAGGCTCGTGAGGCAAACATGGTTGAAGGCATTGCTAGAGACGTGTCTGAGATGCACCTCGCAGCTGTGATTTCCGAGGTGAATTTGGTGGGATCAAACCCAAATCAATGGTGGATTGACACCGGTGCTACTAGACATGTGTGCTCCAATAGAGACATGTTTAGTACTTTTGTTGCTAAGGATGGCGAGAAGCTATTCATGGGGAATTCAGCCACCTCCGAGATCAAAGGAGAAGGAAAAGTGGTTTTGAAGATGACATCCGGGAAGGAGTTGACTCTCAACAACGTGCTTTATGTGCCCGATATCTGGAAGAACTTGGTGTCCGGATCGCTTTTGATAAAGCATGGATTTCGTATTGCTTTTGAGTCCAATGTAGTCACTCTGTCTAAGAGTGGAATGTTTGTGGGTAAAGGCTATGTCAATGATGGCCTATTCAAGTTAAGTGTAATGGTTGTTAAAGCTAAAGCTAATGATATGAATATCTCTTCCGTTTACTTGCTTGAGTCATCTAATTTGTGGCATGGTAAACTTGGTCATGTTAATTTTGATTCTATACGTCGTTTGACAAAATCAAATTCTATTCCAAAGTTTAAAGTTGATTGTAAACAAAAATGTGAAATTTGTGTAGAAGCAAAATTAACAAGAAAGTCATTCCCTTCAGTTGAAAGACATAGTGAACCACTTGAATTGGTTCACACGGACTTATGTGACTTTAAATCAACACAATCACGGGGCGGCAATAAGTACTTCATGACTTTTGTAGATGATGGCACAAAGTATTGCTATGTGTATCTTCTAAAAAGTAAAGATGAAGCTATAGAGAAGTTTACTCTCTATAAAAATGAAGTTGAGAACCAATTAAACCGAAAAATTAAGGTGCTAAAAAGTGATAAAGGTGGTGAATATGAATCTCCATTTGAAGCAATTTGTGCTCAAAGTGGAATTAAATATATAACCTCGACACCTTATACACCCCAACAAAACGGTGTTGCGGAAAGGAAAAATCGGACATTGAAAGAAATGATGAATGTCATGCTATTGAGTTCGGGATTACCGGATAACATGTGTGGGGAAGCCGTGTTGTCGGCTAACTATGTGTTAAACAAAATACCCCGAAAGAAACAAGACAAAACTCCTTATGAACTAGTGGTGAGAAATTAGTGATTGGTGGTGATCTGAACGGGCATGTAGGGTCTAGTTGACATGGCTTTGAGAGCATACATGGAGGTTTTGGTTTTGGGGAGAGGAATGAAGCAGAAAATAGTATTCTGGACTTTGCGTTGGCATATGACTTGAGTATAATGAACACTTGGTTCAATAAGAGAGAATCTCACTTGGTGTCCTATAGGAGTGGAGGTAATGCGAGTCAGATTGACTTCTTCTTAGTAAGAAATTCTTGTAGAAAGAGTTATACAGATTGCAAGGTTATTCCGGGTGAGAGCAGGTGGTACTTGATTTTCGAAGTAAGAGAATTTCGAGGAAGAGAAAACCACAGGTAGACACTAGAATCAAGTGGTGGAGACTTCAAGGTGAGAATCAACAAAAATTTATAGCTAAGATGGTCGATACCGGTATTTGGTCATATAATATGGAGGATATGGTTATAGATTCGACTTGAACTAAGATGGAACATACCATAAAGGAGGTGGCGAAAGAAGTCCTTGGAGAATCTAGAATAAACGGGCCACCAAGTAAGGACACATTATGATGGAACGAGGAAGTAAAACAAGCAATAAAAGGCAAGCGAGAATGCTACAAATTATTGGGAAAATGTAGGAGCAACGAGAACTATGAGAAGTATAAGAAAGCTAGAAGAGATGCTAAGAAAGCAGTAAGAGACGCAAGAGCAAAGGTGAATTAAAAACTTTATGATAAGTTGGATACAAAAGAAGGGGAAAAGGACATCTACTGACTCGCTCGTATGAGGGATAAGAGGACACGAGATATTGGGATGGTTAAATGTGTGAAAGATGTAGATCAAAGAGTTCTAGTCGGGGATAAAGAGATAAAAGATAGATGGAGTTCGTACTTTGATACCTTGTTCAATTGCGGTCAAGAGCAGGATATTGGAGATTTAAATATCTCTTCGAGTATGGTTAATCGAGATTTTATGCGAAGAATTCAAAAGAGTGAAGTGGAAATGGCAATGAAAAAGATGAGATTGAAGAAAGCTGTAGAACCAGATGGTATACCAATTGAGGTTTGGAGATGTTTCGGGGAGAGGGGAATAGATTTGTTAACAACACTATTTAACAAGATATGAAGAATTAACACAATGCCATTGGAGTGGCGAAAGAGTACTATGATTCCTTTGTATAAGAACAAAGGTGATGTCCAAGATTGTGCCAACTATCGGGGGATCAAACTAATGAGCCATACTATGAAACTTTGGGAAATAGTGATTGCGCAAAGGCTGAGAAAAATTGTGGATATTTCGGATAACTAATTTGGGTTTATGCCGGGAAGATTGACTATGGAGGCAATATATCTTATGAGACAAACCATGGAGAAATATCGGGATCAAAAGAAAGATTTGCATATGATTTTCATTGATTTGGAGAAGGCGTATGATAAAGTGCCAAGAGAGATACTTTGGTGGGAATTAGCAAAGAAGGGTCTTTCAAAGAAATATATTGATATTATCAAGAACATGTATAATGGAGTTAGTACTTGTGTACAGACTAGTGTTGGGAAGACTGAAGAGTTTCCTATAAAGATCGGAGTGCATCAAGGTTCCGCACTTAGCCCCTTTCTTTTTGCTTTGATAATGGACGAATTGACGAGGTCAGTCCAAGATGATATACCAAGGTGTATGTTGTTCGCAGATGATATTGTGCTGATTGATGAGACAAGAGAGGGTGTTGAAAGTAAATTGGAGTTGTGGAGACACACTTTGAAATCTCGAGGTTTTCGACTAATCAGAAGCAAGACTGAATATTTAGAGTAGCAGAGTTGGAAGTAGGGAGGCAGGGGAGGTCACATTTGATGGAAATATTATCCAAGCTTCTGAGTTTTTTCACTATCTTGGATCCATTATCCAAAAGGATGGAGAATTAGATGGTGATGTGGCTCATAGAATTAAAGCAGGTTGGTTGAAGTGGAAGAGTGCCACAGGGTTTCTATGTGATCGCGGCATGCCCAATAGATTAAAGGGAAAATTCTACCGCACGGCAATTAGGCCGGCATTGCTTTACGACACCGAATGTTGGGCCGTAAAACAGTGTCACGTGCATAAGATGAATGTGGCGGAGATGTGTATGCTTCGATAGATGTGCGGTCATACAAGAAATGATCGATTGGGGAATGAGGTGATCAGAGGTAAAGTAGGAGTTGCGCCCGTTGAAGATAAAATGAGAGAAAATCGTCTAAGGTGGTTTGGACATGTGAGAAGGAGACCGAGTGATGCACCGGTTAGGAGGCCGGAACAGTGGAGAAATGATAAAATGGCGAAGGGTAGGGGAAGACCCAAACAAACTTGGATTAGAGTGATTGAAAATGATATGAGTTTACTTAGAGTGAATGAAAGTATGGTGTTGAAGAGGCCGGAGTGGAGGACAAAAATTCATTTGGGGGGTTGATTTTTTTTTATTATTATTTTTTTTTTCTCCAACAACCTTTTCACACGATGACATATGAGGATTCATGTTAGCCGATCCCAACTTATTTTGGGACTAAGACTTTGTTGTTGTTGTTGTTGTAGAGAGATAGATAGATAGAGAGAGAGGGAGAGAGAGTATGTTTGAACTCATGTTTTGCATCTTAGTCGTATGAGGTTTTGCATCCGTCTCTAAATTAGAGACAGATTCTGAATCTGTCTCTAATTTTTGGGTCTGTCTCTAATCTGTCTCTAAATTAGCTACAGACTCCGTCTGTCTCTAATTTTTTGTCTCTATTTTCGATTTTCCTCGTAGTGAATGCCCTAGCTGATTGCTATACATGCACATTAGTCGTATACTTCCCTTAAAGTCACTTAAATGGAACTTTTATTTAGAAAGTGCCTTTGTAAAAGGTCTGAAAATTACTCCCCACTCTTGAAATAGTTGAGTCCGAGATCACGTCCTTACCTGATATGAGGTTTGATTGCAATATGAATAGCAACTGCGATTTCGTTGGACCCAAGTTAACCTTTTTTTTTTTTTTTTTAGAACGCGCTGATCTAGTTAGCAGGAAAAACTATGTAGTATTTGGATATATTAGGTGCTTTGTGAATGTTCATAGTAAACGATTAATCACATGCAAGAAAATAAGAGACAGAAAGACTCAAGAATAAAACAAAGAAAGACGTGAAAATAAGAGACAGAAAGACTCAAGAATAAAACAAAGAAAGACGCAGGAAGAAGAGAGGAAGAAAGACATGGCAGAATTTTGTGGGGGAAGGAACCCAACTTAATTTGGTTACGCACCATTCCTTTTCTTTAATAGAGTATGTACATAATCCATCTTGTTTCTAAGTTTATTCTTGATAATATGTCATATAGCTGAAAATGATCTTTCAGTGGTTGCTAATACTCGGCATGATTCACGTTCGTATCTCGGTTTATACCGTTAATTATTTTTATTTTTTTAAGAAGTTGCGTTTCTTGAGGAACTCTAGTCGGGGATAACAAAAGGAGTTGGTGTAAATCTTAGGTTCTTGTTGAACATTTAATTTCAAGATTTCTTCATTTGAATTTCAAAAATCTCCTCAGAAAATGGGTCAATTTTTTTTTTTTTTTTTTTCAAATACAGTAGCAAAATTAACATTAACCCAGAAATCAACATTTAATTTCAAGAAAAAAAAAATTAAAAATTAAAATACATACATACCTATGAATTTTGAGTTGGGATACAAAGTGGAGGACAAGGCAGAGAAAGAAATGGCACCAGCAGCAAAAGAGGTAAGAGCAGCCATGAACAGAGTTGTTAAGACAAACTCCAAAAAGAAAACCCACAACACATATCTGACATGAATATGAATTCCCCATTTGAATTGCCCTCTGTGAAACCCCTCTTTCCAATGACTTTTGATTTGATAAACCCTCCATTTTCTCTCACCGATTCCCAGGAAAATTTGATCAATAACTCAACTTTGTAATGGCAGCCATGGATGAAACAAATGATTTCTATCTCCCCAACCAAATAGATAAATAGAGTCAACCCTGCGGGTAGGTGTGGGTATTATTATTAAAAAACTAGGATGAAACCCGTGCTACGTACGCACGGGATACTTTTTAATTTATTATTAGTCATTTTTTGAGAGACTTTCTTTAGTTATTACCACATTAATTGTTTTTCTGTACGAGTACTTTTAAATTTTTTTATTTTTTTTAATGTTTATGACTTTATTTTATCATAATATATTTATTTTGTTACCACTTACTCCTCCGGTCCCACCTCACTTAATACCTAAGAGGTGGATACAATAATTAAGGGAAAAAAATAAAATAAAGAAAAGAGGCTTTGACCAATAAATCCTCCAACCAAATAAAAACTATTTTTAAGGACTAATATTATCAAAACAACCAAAAAGTCCCTCAATTTTTTTTTGACCAAATTGCTTTCTTTATCTCTCCTTTTCTCTCTCCTTTTCTCTCTCTTCCTTTTTTTTTTCTCTTAAATTTTTAAAATGCAATATCTCAAAATTTAAAAGTCGAAAAAATTATCTGAAATCACCGTTTTAATCCCATCGCCAAGACGAATCAAACAAGTTTACTCATCATATATTTCAAATTTTATAAATAAAATAAAACTCTTTTTCAACAAGTTCTTTCATTTTAATTTAAAATTATGGAATGTACTTGCTTAAAGATAAATGTCTCAACTGTAATGGTGTCTTAAGCTGATCATTTTCTTGATTTGGTTTCAATGTCTTTACACTTAGAAAGGTCAAAAATCAAACCATTTCACATTCATAAATAAATGTGAAACTGACCTCATAGTTTTAGAAGTGTGAAAAACATTTCATAGTTATTCACATCACAACCAACAACTGTGAAATAGATCTCACTGTTGTTCTATAAAAGAATGACATAAAAATAGTGAAATCACGACCTTAACACTCATAACAATAACTGAGAAATTGACCTCACAGTTGTGCACAAACATAATTTTCAGCTTGGAAATGTGCAAATCATTACACAGTTATGCACAATAACTGTGAAAATTATTACACAGTTATTTATATCAAACCCAACAACTGTGAAACTTGTTCTACAGTTGCCCTAAAGGAATGACATAAAAATAATTGTGAAATGGAATTCACAGTTATGCACAATAACTGTGAAAATTATTACACAGTTATTTACATCAAATCCAACAACCGTGAAACTTGTTCTACAGTTGTCCTAATGGAATGACACAAAAATAACACACTCATAATAATAACTGAGAAATTGACCTCACAGTTGTGCACAAACATAATTCTCAGCTTGGAAATGTGCAAATCATTACACAGTTATGCACAATAAGCTTGTGAAAATCATTACACAGTTATTTATATCAAACCCAACAACCGTGAAACTTGTTCTACAGTTGTCCTAAAGGAATGACATAAAAATAATTGTGAAATGGAATTCACAGTTATGCACAATAACTGTGAAAATCATTACACAGTTATTTACATCAAACTTAACAACCGTGAAACTTGTTCTACAGTTGTCCTAAAAGGAATTACACGAAAATAACACACTCATAACTATAACTGAGAAATTGACCTCACAGTTGTGCACAAACAATCATCAACAACTAATAAATAACGGGTAAACCAAACATACCAAGTACCAAATTAACTGTGAAATTGACATCACAGTTCTCAGTTTAGAAAGGTCAAAAACCAAACCATTTCCACACTTAACGTACATATTCAACAAAGCATTTCCTATATTTCCTTCTTCTAATAAACCACACCGAGTATTCACATATGATTTTTTATCAAAGTTTTCAGATCATCTCAGTTTTCACATGCACCATAAACACTCAGCAAAAACACAACATTACTACTACCTTTTTTTTTTTTAAACCAGGACGATACACAGGAGGATTTTATTAAAAACAAATGAATGAAAATTTACAAGCAGGGGACAACCATTCACTTCATGAGTGTAATGGAGCCTAAACCTCAACCTCACTATACTTATACCAAAGCCGCCTATACAATCACAAGCTCTATATCCAAGCATCCAAAAGTAACTACCCCAAAGCCGATTAGAGCTTTGAACATCCAAATATTCCATAGGACTTCCATTGGAATATATATACAAAACAAACCACACAACATACACACTATAGCTGCAAAAAGCCCGGCCATTATATCCACCAACCGCCCGATAGCCAAGAACTAGATGAATCGAGAGGAATATGAATTTGAATCACCATATCTGCCAAAAACAAACAACTTCCGACCTTATACCAACAGACGAACTCCAACAACAAAGCGCCAATAATAGCTACAAAAAAATCTCAACAATAAGACTTTGAATGCGAAACATAAGCGGAGAGAAATAGAGCAACGAGAACCATATTGCCTGACATTCTTTGAAGAACTAACAGCAACTTCTTTGGAACTCGAGAGAGATCCAACTGACCAGGCGGAACCGAGAACCATAAAACCGGCCACATAAATTGAGCACTTCTCTTGGATAACATAGCGAAATTCCAAATACTCAAGAAACCGGCCACCAATGAATGCGAATTAAAGCGAGAACCAACCAAAACAATGATCCAGAAAGGCATCGGCCCGTAACTCAAATCTTGCACGTTGAACAAAGGCTGCCAAAAACATAAACCAAAGCTGCCGTGAACATGAATCTTTGCCCGAAAACCGGCCGGATGCTTGACTCATGATCTTTGAGCAAGAAAGCAACCATCAATGAGAGCATATCTAGCTCCGAATGTACCAAAATCCATTCCCAGATACGGTTTTCGGCAACTCCAACGGTAATATCCGCATTACCCTTACATTTACTCCCAACAAACATTCTGGATTTACCAAGAATTTTATAAATTCCAGTTCTTGAACTCAAATGACTTGTAGTGTAATGGCATGGAATTTTCAGATCATGGGTCTGTCAATTCTTCAAAAATTGCGGTTAGTACAAGCTACAAGAAAGAATATCTGTCACATTTTGATTTTTTAAGGTTTTAAATCTATTTCGTTCAACATAAACAATTTTAAAATCTATCTTTTACTTGAATATACTCTATTTGAAATTATACTTCATTTGTCCCTAATGATTGTACATTTTTATAAAATTTAGTAGTTTGTAAATGTTCATAGGGCGTTCTTGACAACTCCAATTCCAAGTATCGGATTTGGGATATGAATTCTTCAAACTCATATTCCAATTCCGAATCAAAAGCTAAAAATTGTAACTTCAGTGAGACATAGGAGTAAATTTTACCATTTAACAACCAAATTAAAGCAACTAAAAACGCAAATGAAAAAGGGTGTCTATGAAAACTCAATGGAGAATCTTGCAAGTACTGTGTGTAAGAGAGAGAGAGAGAGAGAGAGGGTACTTGGTTTGGCGGCAGATGATGGGAGAAAAAAGAGGGAGCGGTGAATTGAGGTTACCATTTTTCTGCTTCCTTGGGCTTGCAATTTCAGTCTCAAATGGATAAGAGAAATTGGGGCCAAATTTCATATTAATAAACGGAATTAATGAAATATTGAAAGTTCAGGTGGCCGGAATTAATGAAAGTTGGTCGGATTCTATGGAAATCTTGGCTGGATCTCATCTCTGTCCGAACGGAATTGATGAACGGCGATACGATATAGGAGAGTGAAGGGTGGTCGGAGGTGATTTTGGGTGATGGTGGAGACGCCGGCGTTAAGAAAGAGAGATCGGAATTGAGGAATGAGATATCGGAATTGCGGATAGAGAGAGAAGGGGAATTGCGTTTAGAGAGAGAGACGAGGGCAGTTTTGGTATTATTTGGTATTATGAAATATTTTAAATGGAGGCAGGGGTTTATTGGTAAAATAGATTTTAATTTATGGATCCTAAAGTAGAATATGAAATGTGGTGTTTTTTTTTGATAAATTTCACTTTCTAATAGGGGCTTATTGGTAAAAATTCCTAAAGAAAATGTGTGATAGAAAATAAAGAGAGAGGGGAAGAGAATGAGTGGGTTAATAGTAGGCTAGTTGAAAAAATTGTGTGGTGAAAAATGAAGAGAGAAAATGAATGGTTGAGACAGAATGAATATAAAATTATAAAAAGATTATCATTTTGAGAAGTCTCAAGTGAAGTGAAACGATCAAGTGAGGTGAAAGAGAGGGAGTATATTGTTTTACTTATTTTAAAGCATGATGAGTTTGCCTCTTCATTCTTCGTGATGATCTAACATTAATTTCGTATCATACTATATTCATTTCATTTTAATTAAATTTAAAATAAGAGAATTTTGGTAGTCAGAAAACTTTTTTTGTCCAATGTTCCATCTTCTAAGACTTATTATATGCATATATACTTATTAAATGTTTTAACTTTTAATTTAGTTAATTCATAATTAAGAGACTTTTGATAAGCAAAATATTAATTTACCTACTCATTCATCTCCCTTTAAGATTTATAACACTAAAAAAATATTTAATTCATAATGAATCTATCTTTGAATTTTATATGACTTTTCATATTCAGTTCCTTTAAATTAAGTTACACTTCTAATGTTTCATTTTTTAGACTTATTATATTCATATATAGTTATTAGATGTTTTAATTTTAAATTTAATTCAATTTATATGTAAAGACTTTTGATAATCCAAATATTAAGTCATCTTATAATTCATGTCCTTTAAAGACTTGTTGCATAATTAAAGTAGAATTAATTCATAGTGGATCTAACATTTGATTTTAAAAGACTTATCATATTCAATTAATCATTAAAATTAGTTTGCATCTTTTAGGACTTATTATATGAACATATATTTATTGCATGTTGTAATTTAATTTAATTTGATTCATAAATAAAACACTTTTGATGATCCAAAGTCAACCACTCATTCATCTTTTTTTAAGATTTATATCATAAAAACTTTTTTTAAAAATATGGATCAATTAGTAATGTATATGAGTGGTTTTTTTTTCATTAAGTATTATCTTGATAGTATAAAGTAATAATTTTTTCATGAATCAATCAGTAATTTATAAATATGGAGAGGACTTTTTGTAAAGTTTCATATGGTGGGATAGAAAGTGTATATGTGTCTATACAAACTTAATTTATATAATTAAGTTGATATTTATAATAAAAATTATAAATTAAATATATTGAATAATTGCCTCTCTAAGTATATAAAGACAAATGAAGTAAATTATATATTTTCATCCACAGAAAATTGGATCACTAAACAATAATAATTTTAAGAAAAAAAATTATAATAACATAAAAATAAGAAAAAGTTCTAGTTGAAAATGGATGTAAAGTTCATATAACTTGGTAACTCATTTTTGCAACTTAATACTTGAAATTGTATTACATTGATATATACATAATTTGTATTAAAATCAACAACTCCAAAACATAATCTGGAGTAAAAGATAAAAGAATAAATTAAAATTAATTAGTAAAACATAATCAAAATATATAAAATATCAACGAAGACCAAAATTAACTCTCAAATAAAATTATGATAAAAAAAGCAAATATATAGACATAGCAATTAAAAGGATAACTCACCAAAATGTAAAATAATTTTTTAAACTCAAATCAGAACTAAATTCAAATAACAAATATCATAAAAATAACTAATTGGTAATATTCAAATCAATAAAATAAATAAATTATGTCGGCCTTTTCAGGTTCTATAACGAATTTGTATAAATGAATCTAAGTACTTCACATACCTAAGAAGTTTGGTGGATAAAGTAAAATCAAACTTATTCCGTCTTAAAATAAATATATTGTGTTTTTTTGATGAAGAGAACAAATAAATATTTATTTTGGACGGAGGTAATAGTAAAATAAAATGATAAGCGGAAATTCAATGAGATAATATATGCAAAAATTATAGAGGTGAAACTTACTCAAATGATGCAATTTTTCTCAATCAATCTAATGTATTCTTTCTCATCAAAATTTGTCCAAGAACTATCTTCCCAACCTAAAGGAAAAGAAACATAAAAAAAATTGTGAGAAATTAGTGAAAGCTAAATATATGAATCTAAGTACTTCACATACCTAAGAAGTTTGGTGGGTAAAGTAAAATCAAACTTATTCCGTCTTAAAATAAATATATTGTGTTTTTTTTTTATGAAGAGAACAAATAGATATTTATTTTGGACGGAGGTAATAGTAAAATAAAATGATAAGCGGAAATCCAATGAGATAATATATGCAAAAATTATAGAGGTGAAACTTACTCAAATGATGCAATTTTTCTCAATCAATCTAATGTATTCTTTCTCATCAAAATTTGTCCAATAACTATCTTCCCAACCGAAAGGAAAAGAAATAAAAAAAATTGTGAGAAATGAGTATATTTATTTTGGACGGAGGTAATAGTAAAATAAAATGATAAGCGGAAATCCAATGAGATAATATATGCAAAAATTATAGAGGTGAAACTTACTCAAATGATGCAATTTTTCTCAATCAATCTAATGTATTCTTTCTCATCAAAATTTGTCCAAAAACTATCTTCCCAACCTAAAGGAAAAGAAACAAAAAAAAATTGTGAGAAATTAGTAAAAGCTAAATTAAACCATATACATATACTGAGAAATAGAATGTTCAAAGAAATGGAACAATTGACATTAATGTATAAAGAAGAAGAGAAGTAGGAGAAAGTCTTTCATGTCATACAACAATAAACACAATATTCCGTTTTAATTTTATATATTCCGTGGAAAGATCATATGTATCCCAAAATGAAGAGTCATTTAGGTCCATTCATCTTCAAGCTAATGTAGGTATTGAATTGAGAATTACAAAAAATATGTTTGAAATAAATATATATAATCTTTCATATTCTTTATTAGTTTATTTCATTTAGGTGTAGTTACTGTAATTCATTCACTAACTTGAAATGCATTTTGTCTTATCCTATCATTTGATTAATGAAATTTGATCAATTGAAAAGTCACACTTTTAATGTAATTCATGCACCAACTTGAAGTGTATTTAGTTTTATCATATTATTTGATTAATAAAGTTTGATTAGTTGAAAAGTCAAAAGTCACACCTTTAAATGCACAACCTACCTAATGTATTATTAGACGTATATATTATAGATTTAGGAGTATATTATTTGTATATATCCTTACAAATTTGTTAGCTATATTATAGGCTAGATTTACATCCTTACCAAGTTTAGAATAGGCTAACATCAGTATATGTATCATTCGGTTTTATGAATACAAATCAAGGTTTTATTCCAATATTTCTTCATGGTATCAGAGCACTCTTAAAAAGATCCTACGCTAACCCTAGCCGCTAGCTGCCTACTGCCGCTATGCCTGATAATGGTGATGCTTCGAAAAATCCCTCCTCCGGTAATGCGAAGGTGGATTCGACACATTCTCCTTTTTATTTACACCCTTCCGACAATCCTGGATTGATTATTTCTCCGGTGATTCTCAAGGGTACCAACTATGATGAATGGGCTCGTTCTATGAGGAACGCTCTCCGGGCTAAAAGGAAACTGGGTTTTATCACCGGTACGGTGACTGTTGATGATGCGGATGATCCAGAGGATTGGCTTATGGTGAATTCCATGGTGGTGGCTTGGATTCTCAACACCGTTGAATCGACCCTCCGTTCGACACTCACATATGCAGATTTGGTTAAGACACTTTGGGATGATCTTCATGAACGGTTTTCGGTTGGTAATGCACCTCGCATCCACCAACTCAAAGCCGAGATTGCTAACTGTAAACAAGGTGGGCTACCGGTGGTGGAATACTACGGCAAACTGAAATTGATGTGGGATGAGCTTGGCAACTATGATCCTACTCTTTCTTGCACCTGCCGAGGATGTGCTTGCAACATAGGGAAATCACTGACACAAAAACATGAAGCGGAGAAACTTCATCAATTTTTAATGGGTTTGAACAAAGCCACGTTTGGTACGGTAATCTCTAACATCTTGAGCACCGATCCTCTTCCGACTATTCAAAGGCGTACTCTTTGATTATTCAAGAAGAAACTATGCATGATGTGGCTAGGGGACAAGAGGATAGAAATTTGAAGCCGTTTGCGTTTGCGATCCAGCGGGCAGACTAGATCGGTTGATGGTGCTGCTGGTGGCTCTAAACTTCCGCCATCAGGAAGAGTTTACAGGGACAAATCAGGCACTTGTTCACATTGCGGGAAACCGGGGCATGTTGTGAAAGATTGCTTTCAACTCCATGGTTTTCCCGAATGGTGGGAGGAGAAAAATAGAGTTCTTTGGGGTCGGCGAAACACGAAGCTAGGGGACGTGGTCAAGCGGCGGGGTAGGGCAAATGCAGTTGAGTTTAAGGGTGCACAGGCTTCTTCTTCGACTAGTAATCATGTCACAGCTGAGACGGTACGCACTAATTTCTCCAGTTTAAGCGATGATCAAGTGTCTACTTTGGTGAATCTTCTCAATGCATGCACTCCGGCCTCGAACGATAAACTTTCCGATAAGACTTGTGAATGGTTATTAGACACAGGGGCATCACAACATATGACGGGTAACTCTGAACTTTTGTCACATTTAAAACATATTCCCAAGTGTAAGATTGGGATGCCAAATGGGGAGACGACAATGGCCACTCAAAAGGGATCAATGTCCCTTGGCCGAAATCTGTATCTGGAAGATGTCTTGTTTGTTCCTTCCATGCACTGTACACTTATCTTTGTCGCCCAGCTTGTCACACAGTTAAACTGTACTGTCACATTTTCTCATAATTTGTGTATTATACAGGACCGAGACACGAGGACTTTGATTGGAGCGGGTGAGCAACGCAACGGGGTCTATGTGTTTCGAGCTATTGGGGATGCATAAGCAAATAACACTAGCTGTAAAACGACTCGGAGTTTGTGGCACATGCGTATGGGTCATCCTTCGGAGCCGGTTTTGAGTTCAATTACTAGTGTAGGGAGTAGTAATGAAAGAGATTGTTCAAAATTGCCTTGTGATATATGTTTTCGAGCAAAGCAAATTCGAGATAGTTTTCCTTAAGTAACAATAGAGCAGTTGACTCATTTGTTTTGATTCATGTTGATTTATGGGGTGATTATCGTGTTAAGTCTTCATGTGGTGCATCTTATTTTTTGACTATCGTTGATGATTTTTCTCGAGCAGTTTGGGTTTATTTATTAGCTGAGAAAACTGAAGTACCTGGTATTGTTAAAAAAATTTGTTCTATGACAGAACGGCAGTTTGGGAAGTTGGTTAAAAATATTCGTAGTGACAATGGTACTGAACTACGTCCTTTACGGCCTTATTTTCGTGACAATGGAATTTTATTTGAGTCCTCATGCACAGGTACTCCGCAACAAAATGGACGGGTTGAAAGGAAACATCGGCATATTCTAAATGTAGCTCGGGCCCTTCGATTTCAGGCAAATTTGCCACTCCGGTTTTGGGGTGAGTGTGTTCTTACTGCATGTCATTTGATAAATCGTACACCTACTCGTTTACTTGACGGACAGACTCCGTATCAGGTTTTACATGGAAAGCTTCCTATTTACAGTCTGTTAAGAGTGTTTGGGTGTCTCTGTTATGTTCATGATCAACGGAGGGATCATGACAAGTTTGGTGCTCGAGGACGTCGTTACATGTTTGTAGGGTATTCTCTTGGACAAAAAGGGTGGAAAGTCTATGATCTTGAAAAGAACAAATTTTTTGTCTCTCGTGATGTTGTTTTCTTTGAAAATATTTTCCCATATGTAGAGGATGTTCATGCCAATTCGTTGTCGAACCAGCCCTCTTTGTCTGACAGGCAGCCGGCTGTTTTTGATGATTCTCCGAGTATGGATGTGGTAGAGGATGATGGTGGTGAGCAGGGCATGTCGGGTGAGGGTGGTGAGCAGGGCATATCGGAGGTGGCACACGATACGGATTTGGACCAGCCTGCCGAAACTTCTGTGACTCCCGGCGTGACTGATGGTTCCTCTCCGCCTCTGATTGACACTCCGGCTACTCAGGAACCGGAATTATTGGGTAGGGGACATCGGATTAAAAATGTCCCGGTTCACTTAAAGGACTACGAGGTTCACACAGCTCAAATAGACCCCCCTGCGTGCATCACCTCTCCTTCAAAGTCTAAAGGTACTCGTTATCCTATACATAAATATATGAACTGTGATAGATTTTCTGTGAGTCACCGTGCTTTCTTAGCAGCAGTCAGTACATGAGTTGAACCCACTTCATATCATGAGGCAGTAAAGGATCCTAAATGGCGGAAAGCTATGCAAGATGAGATTTCCGCGTTAGAAACAAACAATACGTGGAACTTGGAGCACTTGCCACCAGGGAAACGGGCGATAGGGTGTAAGTTTTATAAAATTAAGTATAATGCGGATGGGACAATCGAAAGATACAAAGCTCGACTTGTGGTTCTTGGAAATAGACAAGTTGAGGGGATAGACTACAATGAGACATTTGCACCAAGAGCCAAGATGGTAGCCGTACGTACTTTTCTAACGGTTGCGGTTGCATCTAACTGGGAGCTTCATCAAATGGACGTACATAATGCTTTTCTTCACGGTGATCTGCTAGATGAGGTGTATATGAGACTGCCACCTGGCTTTCGTGATGATTCGGGTAAGGTATGTAGACTTCGTAAGTCTCTTTATGGTTTAAAACAAGCACCACGATGTTGGTTCTTTAAGTTTATGTCATCTCTTAAGAGCTATGGGTTTCAGTCGAGTTCGGATCATTCTCTTTTTACTACCAGGAAGAATGGGTCAATATTAACTGTTTTAGTTTATGTTGATGATTTAATTGTTGGTGGGAATGACTCGGAATTAATTAGTAAGTTCAAGGCATATCTTGGAAATTGCTTCCGTATGAAGGATTTGGGTCTCTTGAAGTATTTTCTGGGCATCGAGGTGGCACGAAATAAAGATGGGTTGTTTTTGTGTCAGCGCAAGTATGCGCTTGATATTATTTCGGAGTTGGGTATGCTTGGTGCCAAGCCGTCAGGGCTGCCACTTGAACAAAATCATCGTCTTGCTCTAGATAATGGTCCTCTTTTACATGCAACCGACAAGTATCGTCGGTTGATTGGGCGTTTGATTTACTTGACTATTACTCGACCGGAGCTCAGTTACTCTGTTCATATTACGCACAGCTTTATGCGGTCACCTCGTGTGGCTCATTGGGAGGCGGCGTTACGAGTTGTTCGGTATTTAAAGTCGTCCGGAGTCCGTGGACTCATGCTTCGGTCCGATTCTAGTTTACAGTTGATCGCTTATTGTGACTCCGATTGGGCTAGGCCGTCTTACACGGAGATCTATTGCGGTTACTTGATTTTTGGGTTCCTCACCTATTGCGTGGAAAACCAAGAAACAACAAACTGTTTCTCGGTCTTCTGCTGAAGCCGAATATAGGGCACTTGCAGCTACCACTTGTGAATTGAAGTGGCTTAAAGGACTTCTTTTGTCACTTGGTGTTATTCAACATGGTCCTATGGTCATTCGGTCTGACAGTTTATCTGCCATGCATATAGCAGCCAATCCCGTGCTCCATGAACGTACGAAGCATATTGAGATCGACTGTCACTTTGTTCGAGACGAGATACGTAATAAAAACATTGCTACCTCATATGTTCATACGTCTCAACAACTGGCTGATGCTCTCACCAAGAGTCTAGGTGTTCTACGCCTACAGTTTTTTCTATCCAATTTGGGCGTTCAAAATCTTCACGCTCCAACTTGAGGGGGAGTATTAGACGTATATATTATAGATTTAGGAGTATATTATTTGTATATATCCTTACAAATTTGTTAGCTATATTATAGGCTAGATTTACATCCTTACCAAGTTTAGAATAGGCTAACATCAGTATATGTATCCTTCGGTTTTATGAATACAAATCAAGGTTTTATTCCAATATTTCTTCATGTATACTTCTATTCTATATATATAAGTATGAGTTAGTACTACTAACTATTAGAAGACACTCATATAAGAAATATATATCTTCTTCTATTATTCAAAAAGTATAAATTTAACTATAAAAATATTGAATAGATAATATAAGACTTTAACTACTACTAATTATATGTAAGAAGTAATCATTCAAATAACCATTAGAGACTATGAATATTACTAGCTATTAGGGAGAATTCAAAACGTCACAAATTAATTAGGGGGTGAATGAGTTGGAAGCCTAAGAATGCAAGAATCACCTTTTTTGATTTATGTGGCAACACCTTATCAAGTTTGGCCTACTTTAATATACTATAAGTATAGATTTATTACTCCTATTTTATTTTTTTTCTAAAATCTGGGGTGGGCTTGAGCCTTATCCACCCCTGCCCTGGATCCGCCCTGGTTCATAGCTTGGTTTGTCCTTTTGAAACCATCTCCAACGGTTTGGTGCAAAATTTGCACTATTTTTTTATAATGGTGCAATTTTTCCACCAATTTTCTCCAACAATTTGCTTTAAATCTTTTGCCAAATAAAAATATTCTTAAAACATTCATTATTATTTCACTTATATAAATATATTACATTATTTATATTATATATTATAAAATCATTTCATATATATCGAAAAAAAATTTAAAAAAAAAAGGTTTAAAAAAAATAGAAAGGAAAATGGGATAGTGCAGCTCTATCTCTTCACCAAATTTGGTGCAAGAAATAGAATTTCTTCATAATAGAGCAAGAGATAGAAAATGGTAAGTAAATATTTATTGTGAGTATCACAATTGAGCCGAATGAATATAAAAGTATTAAAAAAAAATCATTTTGGGAGTGTGTTTTTTTTTCATAAAATTTGGGGAGAAACGCGTTTCTCCATAAGTTATGGAGAAACGGGGCCCGACTTGTCGCGCGACAATGCAAGTGATATCCAGAAACCATCAAATGAATATCCAGAAATTGTTTCTGGATATTCATTTGATGGTTTCTGGATATACATTTGAAGGTTTCTGGATATCCAGAAATGTAGGTTTCTGGATATCCAGAAACCTTCAAATGTATATCCAGAAACCATCAAATGAATATCCAGAAACATTTTGAAGGTTTCTGGATATTCATTTGAAGGTTTCTGGATATCCAGAAACCTTCAAATGTATATCCAGAAACCATCAAATGAATATCCAGAAACATTTTGAAGGTTTCTGGATATTCATTTGATGGTTTCTGGATATCACTTGCATTGTCGCGCGACAAGTCGGGCCCCGTTTCTCCATAACTTATGAAGAAACGCATTTCTCCGAAGACCTACTCTTTTTTTTTTAAATGAAGCACTCTGAATAAAAATTTATGTTTTTTCGGATGGGATAGAGGGAGTACTCCATATTACCATTCAACTAAAGGAAAATAAGAATGGCAAAAAAAATAAAAATAAAAGGCAAATTGTAGATCGGTAACCTAAGTTTGTTTCACGTTTGCAATCCTCAAGCTAAAAGTTAGAATGTTATCAATCAACCATCTAAGTTTGTCAATTTATCGCAATGTAGTGAGTAATAAATCGTTAGTTTTCTGTCAGAATAAAGTTAGTTTTCTGACAAAATAAAATACATGTACCTTGCATATGACTTTTAGAAGGATACTTTTGTCATTTTGTCCGAGCTTGTACAAAAGTGACGTATTATTACTGAATTGCATTTGCCCAAAATATAAAAAATACTCATACATATAAAATTAATTTTTATTTACATGTTCAAATAATAAAGTAAAAATATTTTAACAATTATTTATCATATACAGAAGCAGTGTAAATATTTTTTTTATGTGTTTCATAAATATTTTTATAATTTCTTCAAAAAAAAAAATTACTAAAATATTTTTATAATAATCTTTTATATTTTGCTCAAAAGATAACATTCTTATAATTATTTTATATATTATAATTATAGTTATTGTTTTCTTATAATTAAGTTTATAGGTCGTAAAGGTTTTGAGTTCAATATCCGCTGCTGGCTGTGTTCCATGTCAACGACTAAAGTCTTAGTCTGAAAGGCCAGCGATTTTGGCTAAAGATGGGGAGAAGGAGAGGAGAGGAGGAACATCCTGTAGAGAGATTCTCCATTTCGGATGCGGGATTTGAGGAGTACCGTTGATGGTAGCGAAAGTAAGATCGGCCGCCAGTGGTGGATTGAGATGGGGAATGAAGGATTTGATGACGCGGGGGATCTAGGTTTTAGTGGAGAGAGAAAATGAAAGGAATTGAATGGGATGGTGAGGGCAACCATGGGTGGTTTCTCTACCAACTTAGTCTGAGTAAAGAAATTAGGGTTATGGACTCAATCCCGGCAACGTAACAAAGTCATATTTTATTAAGCAATCCACTCATATATTCATAGATATAATAGATATAAGACTAAAATTACTATTATACCTAGATTTTGCATTTTTATGAAATTTTGATTTGAGTCTATATTTGAGTGTGGACTTTTAAATCTCGCCTGAATTTTTATAAATAATGATTTGGGATGAATGAGTCTCATGCAATTATTTCAAGAAATTACATTTGTTGAGTCCCCTAATATTATAATTTTTAATATATAACGGATACTCAAACTCAGTTTCACTACAAATTACACACTTATTATTTGTACAAAAATTAAGAAAATATTAAAAGAGTAGATGTTATAAGTATGAAAAGTGAGATATCGGAGAAAAAGTAAGGTAGAGAATAATATTGACTTCTTGTTGTGAGCATGACGTATGCGTCCCATTATATTAATATGAAATTAATAAAACATTTTTCAAAAACAAAATGGATGACCATTAGCCTTACATTAAATATCTGTGAAATCTCTTATATACCCCCCCCCCTTAAATATTTTGACTTTAAAATGATTTGAATATATCCAAGACTCTATCATCCCACTCGAAAATGCCTAAAAATTTATTTATTTTGTACGTCTCATTTAAAAAGATATAATTTAAAAATATTTTTTTTATTATTTCTTTATTTTTGAGATTCGCTTGTCATACATATAATAATTATCCATTTACTATTCATTACTCTACTTTTTCTCTCTTACTTCGTTTTTAATACTCACAACACATTTACTCTATTGTATACTATCGTTAATTTCGTACAAGTCACATTTTGTGCCTATTTTGTTCAGATGGGACAGGGGGAGTACTAAGTTTTTCTTAGATATACTCCCTCCGTCCCAATAAGAGCTTCCCTTTTTGCCATTTTGGGTGTCCCGCTAATAGCTTTCACTTTCCTTTTTTGGCAAAGGAATCTTTACTATTTCCTCCACTCATTCTCTCTCCTCATTATTTTAATACTCACAACACTATTATAATTTACTATTCCCTCCACTCATTCTCTCTCCTATTTTCAAATTACACTCACAACATCTTTACTTCCCTCCCACTTCCTTAATTTGCGTGATTTTTAAAAAAGTGGAAGTAATTGTTGGGACGGAGGGAGTAATATTTTACATATTTGTACACTTTCTAATCTTTTATTGCACAAAAATATCATTTATTGCTATTTTTTATTTTAAAATGAAATGAAATAAGTTTTATTGATTTTATTTTATTTTTTGGATGGAGGGGTAG
Source organism: Adenophora triphylla var. japonica (assembly GCA_022495995.1). Lineage (NCBI taxonomy): Eukaryota > Viridiplantae > Streptophyta > Magnoliopsida > Asterales > Campanulaceae > Adenophora > Adenophora triphylla. The sequence goes on along the minus strand of JAFEMH010002819.1, from coordinate 58,932 downwards.
AAAGAAAATTTACGGTGATAGCATACTAGGGGTTGAACGTGATTTGGAGTCGAATCGAGCTAAATCGTGTGATTTGGTTCGATTTTTAGACATAAGTGGTTTGACTCGGTTTGAGAAATTAACAGATTATGTGATTCAGTTCAGCTTGTGATTTGACACTCCTAAACCGAATCAAACCGAACTGTTTAAGACCGAATCGCGGTTTGAAACCATGAAACCGAGTAATTAAACCGAAATGTGAAACCAAGCCATAAACCGAACCATGAAACCGCAATCCTGACCGTCCCTTCAAAGTTTTAGTTAATCTCAGCCATTAATTTACAAAATGATTAACAAAAAAAGATTATGATTTGAAATGCCGTTCGGACCGTGGTCTAGATTGCAATTTGGACCGTGATCTGAATCGCAAATCAAATCGCGATTTAAATCGAACCAAACTGAATCATAGCGATTTGATTTAGCTCGATCTGAATTTTTTTACGATTTAGCTCAATTTAAAATTTCTCCGTGCTAACAATTTAATTTCTAAATTTGTCGGAACCGAACCGAGCTTTACCGAACCATTTCCACCCCCTATAGCATACATTTCGCGTGTGCTGTCTAATTTGTATCTTTTTTCTTGTTAAGCAAGAATACAATGACTTGATCATTCAAGTTCTTCCCTAAGTAGAAATCTTGCGCTCAAATTCCCAATTCACGTCCTTCTCAGGTGATTTCCCCTTTAACTTTTGCAATTTGATCTTCGATACCCTAATTCTCCTGCTTGATTCCTCAGAAAATGCTACTCTACTCAATTCCACTGTACGAATCAAGTAAGCAAAGTAAAATCAGCGTACATATATGGATTTTGTTTAATAAATAAGCTTAAATTCGATTTTATGTAGTCCAAATGTTGTCAATCAAACAGGAAGACATGCATTCTTGTTCTGATTTTTTTTTACTGTTGTTTTCAACTTGTTTTTGCAGATTGCGGTAATTGGTTTGTTTAGAAACTTAGGGTTTATGTTTGGATGATTGCGAATTGGTACTCGTGAGTGTTTTGTGCTGAATTTGTTAGACGTTATGGCTGCTATTAGGTTTTCAATCTTGAAATCACTGCGTTCGTCTTGTGGGTCTTATGGTTCTTGTGTGAAATTTACCAGATATGGAAATCCAGTTGATGTTAGACCCTTGTTGACTTGCATTAGTTGTAATTACTCTACAAAACCATCTGGGTTTGCTGAGAACAATGTCAATGGTGGTTTGAAGATGATGGGTATTGAATCTTTTGGTGGTAGAAGCAAAAATGTTGGCATGATTTTTACCCCAGTATCGAATTTGCGACTGCAGAATAGTGTTTATCTTTGTGGGATTAGCCCTTTGTTGAACTATCGGTCTTATTCATCGTCTACTGGTAGTCGTGGAGGTAACCCTGGGGGTCCGGAAGCTGTGGCAGCTTCAGGGTCAAGTGGGGTTGATGTTGGTAATAGTGGAGTTGGTGGAAATGAATGGATTGTTAAGGCAAAGGATGTTTGGCAGTCAACTGTGGATGCTGCAACTTATACTGGGGAAAAGGCTAAAGAAGCGTCTGCTGAAGTTACTCCTTATATAGAGCAGTTGCTTAATACACATCCGTATCTTAGAGAAGTTATTGTTCCAATTGGTGGGACTGCGGTAGGAACCTTATTAGCTTGGGTTGTGATGCCAAGGATTTTGAGGAGATTTCATAAGTACTCTACGGAAGGCCCAGCTGCATTATTGTCGGGGAGCACATTGTGGGGACCAGTACCATATGAGAAGAGTTTCTGGGGTGCTTTGGAGGATCCAGTTCGCTATCTTATTACATTCATGGCATTTTCACAAATGTTAGTCTCTATGCCTTTTGTTTCTAACTTGCATTTGCTCAGGTTTGTGTTGGTTTCAATTTATTTATTCCAGTTGTTTATCCTGGTATTTTGTGCAGAGCCATGATGGTGGCTCCAACAACCATTGCGTCACAATACCTTGGACAAACGTGGAGAGGTGCTGTTATACTTTCAGCTGTATGGTTTCTGCATCGCTGGAAAACAAGTGTGATTACACGTGCCTTGGCTGCCCCAAGTGTGGATCGAGTTGACCGAGATAAGTTGCTTACTGTTGACAAAATCTCGTCTGTTGGTTTGTTTGTACTTGCTGGGATGGCTTTAGCCGAGGCTTGTGGGGTAGCTGTGCAATCTATTTTAACTGTTGGAGGCATAGGAGGTTAGTTTTTTTTTTTTTTTTTGCAATTTTCATAGGGCTTTTTTGTGCTACATTTTCTAACAGTGATGGAGAATGTTACAATTGTGATCCACGACGCCTTTTCAAATCATGCTGAGGAACAAACTCCTTAAAGATTGTGTAGTTGCAAATTTGCTTGAAGTACACTGTCCAATCCAATCAATCTCGCCTTTTCAAAGATTGTGTATTCAGTCTCTAAAGTAGTTCATTTGGGCCATTTGGATTTTGGAATGATTGCATAACTTAATTCACCGTATTTCGCTCTAATTATTCAGTACTTTTCCACCATTTATGCCTACAACTCCAACTTAGGGCCATATTCTGCTTATTAATTGGTTATATTATTTGCAGTTATGTTTATGTTTAGTTGATCATCTGTTCTTTTCTTGAGGTTTCCGTAAGTAGAGAAAAACTTTCCAGAGCTGTTGGTCAATTGGATACAATCTTGTCGGAGTTGTTGGTCATTCATTGCATATTATTGTAAATCTTCTCTGACTTCTATTTGATATAGCCAGTTGGAGGTATGCATTTGATGTTTGCTCATTCATCTAGATCTTCTCATCTAATTTTCTCTAGTTTTCACTAGTTTTTTTATCAAATAACTATCATGTTATAAATAATTCCGTCAATCAGGTTGGTCGGACTTCTGATGAGCTTGCTTTCATTATGGAAAAACTATACAGTTTGATTCCGGCATTAGACAGGGAACTCCAATATGAGTCCCTTTTGTGATGTATCACATTGATTTTTGAATCTTGGTCATAATTTTCTTTAGTCTTTATTTGTCAGTCCATTAGTACAAGGAAACAATCTCGATCATTGCTTCTCTTTTACGTAAGCTTACTGTTTACACTGACCTAACATCTGCCAAGTTTATGTTACTATCTGGAATTTGAAAATGTTGAACCTTCGTTTGGAGTCTTGAGATTAAGTGATTGAACTCTGAGGGTGTAAAGTTAAAGTCCTCATAGATGCTGAGGTGTATTGTGGACTCATTACCCTTGAATAAATTATTGACATCACTTAAATACCAGATCTACTTGAGTCCTGAGAGGTTCCAAAACTGGCACTAGCAGCGAAAATCCCCCATTTTGAATGTGCATATCTGGGTTCTCACAACAAATATACATTATTGATCTGCTTGCCATCTAAAAGATAATGCTTCGTAGATATGTTAATAGTAATAGCCAAATTTTCTTATGGTTAATTGGAATACTAGAGTTAAAGCTAGTGATTTACTCCCTCCATCCCATTTGAGACTAGACATTTTAAGGTTGGCACAAGAATTAAGGAAAATGTATAATATCAAGGTGTTGTGAGTTAAAAGTGAGATAGTGATTGTTAGTGGGGTAGAGACTAGTGAGTGGGATAGGTGTTGTGAGTATGACAAGTGGGCCCCATGGATCAGAAAAGATTAAAAACTTTCCCATTTTGGATTTTCTAGTTTTCAATGGGACACCTAAAGGGGAAATAAATCTAGTTTCAAATGGGCCGGAGGGAGTAATATGCAGCATGAATGCGTGGACTTACTTTGAAGCATGTGAGAAAGAACTTGTACTCGTAAACATGCAGCAAGTATAGAACTAAAAAATTATATATATAACATTATTACTCTTATGCTGTGGGGTTGATCTATTTAGTTATTTATATTTAATTGATGTGTAAATACGAGTCTCCCATTTACAAGCTTCAAGAAGTTTTGATTGATTTTAACTGTGATTATTGAAAACTGAACTTTTATTTGTTTAGAGTATCTTAAATCTTGAATTGTGGTTATCTTTGCAGGAGTTGCAACCGCTTTTGCTGCTAGAGACATCCTTGGTAATGTTCTGAGTGGATTGTCTGTGCAGATTTCACGGCCCTTTTCTATTGGAGATACAATAAAAGTATGTTTAATATGCTTATTTTCTGAACTGACCTTACCTTTTGTTGTACTTTCCACATAGTGCTTTATATTTTCCACATGTCATTTTAGGACACCTCCCCATCCTGCAAGTTCAATAAATTTATTACTGTATATCTTATTTCTCATTTTTGGCTCCACACGCACATGTTTGTTAGTGCTCTGCAGTTTATGTTTCGTTTATGTCACGTTGGTTTATGGACTACGGATCATCTACCCATTGTTGATAGTAAATTGTAACCTATGTTATATCAATTGGTTGTTAATCATTATCAGTGTGAATCGGGAACTGATATTTGAAAAGAGAGGATACTTGCTTTATTCATTTCGTTACCTGTTTTTTTCATCTCGCCCTCTTGTTGTTTTAGCCATGAAATGGTTGGCTTATATAATATAGGGATTACAGTGAGTTTATCGAGGAGCATGTGGAGATGATGAGATGAATAGTTATCAGCACCAGCAATGAAGAAATTTGAAAAACAGCATCGGTTGGAGACCGACTCCATAGTTGATGGCTGGCTATTATGCAGTAAAATTAGTAGCCATCAGCCCTACAATTTAGGTTTTCATATGCAAAAATAAGGAACTACAAAATGGAGCTATAACAAATTAGAGTAGAGTCTTTTCTGGGCTTAGCAACCACTCGAAAAGATGGAATAACAATTTTGAAGTGGTTGTCAAGTTGTAGGCCCGGGACTTCACAAAGATTGAGCGCTTACATTCAATTTCTTACTGAATCACCTTATAGGAAAATTAGAAATCAAAAAATGGCTGGATTGAGTTGTTCAAGATAACAATGCTTCAGTAATAATATCAAATATCTGGGATTTAATTAATGTTTCTTTGCTTGCATTATTTCTGATCGCTTATCCTGAGCTGCACATAACTTCTGTTTGCAGGCTGGATCTGTTGAAGGTCAAGTGGTAGAAATGGGACTTACGTCCACATCATTGCTAAGTGCTGAAAAGTTTCCTGTTATAGTTCCAAATTCGTTATTTTCAAGTCAGGTAGGCATGATTTTGTTTGTTACCCTAGCTCGTATACTCCTGTTACCTGCAGTTCATCAAGTAATTTATCATATATATGCAGCCAGATGAAGTTTAGTCCTACGTGGCCTAAGCTTTTGTTGTTAAGTATGTTAGATGAGTGTATAATTAATGATCTTTGTCCTTTTTTTTTTGTTCATACTTCTGAGAAAAGTCTATGGTTCGTTTTGGGGGTGAGACAGACCCGAAAGATTATGTCAGCTAGTATGTGAAAACTCCTTAAATCATCGTCATTCCATCCGATTGTACCAAACAACCCTCATATACTCGTTTTGCTTCATAAGGTTGATATTTCCTTGCATAAATATGTTATTTGTATGTGTTATTTGCAGGTGATAGTGAACAAATCACGTGCTGGATGGCGTGGCATTGTCACCAAAATTCCGCTGCAAATTGGTGACTTTGACAAAATCCCACAGATATCAGATGAGATAAAGGCGATGCTGACCTCAAACTCAAACGTTTTCTTGAAAAGAGAGCCTCCTTACTGTTACCTATCTCGAGTAGAAAGATTCTATGCAGAGCTGACTATTGGATGCAATCTAAACCAGATGGTATGTGTACTATCTGAATCTTAAATGTTAAGATATCTATCTGATTTTTTATTTTATTTTGTTCAAACTGTGTTCTTACTGTAGAAAATCAATCTAGGGTTTTATTCATGTTTCTTGATGTTCTTATTGATCAACCTATCAATATATATATGTTTACAATAGAAAAAGAAGAGTCCTGATTTAAAAAGGCAAGAGTCCTAAATAAACAACTTCAAAAAATTCGGATTCACGTTCCAGGCTTGGGGTGAGGCGGCCGCCCGGAGCTTGGCGAGGCTGGCGCCTCACTTGCAGAAGATTCAGCCAAGATTTGGTCTTGGTGAGGCGGCCGCCTGGCTTGGGCCGAGGCTGGAACCTCACCTGCAGAAACTTCAGCCGCGGTTTGGTCTTGATGAGGCGGCCGCCTGGCTTGGGCCGAGGCTGGCGCCTCACTCACAGCAACCTCGTCTTCACACTAATGTTATTACTACTTTCTCTGATGAGTAAATTTTGTCTGAATATTGCTTATGAGAATCCTCTTCTGGGAAGAAATTGATGAAACTTGAATCGTTTTTCTTTCGGACACCAAGGTGTAATCTCACCGGTGGCAAAAAGTTGAAAACTATATTTATAAGTCCCAATAAAGTGGGTTTTAATTGATCTGTGGCATTACCAAAATGTACTCCTCCCTCTGTCCCTAAATGAATGTCCATTTTCAAGAAATTTTTATCCCAAACTGAAAGTCAATTTAAAAAAATACAATGTCCCTAAATGTTTTTTTACCAAAATTTTCACTAGTCACTTTATACTTGCAAAACTAAATGTTTGGAAAGTGGTAAACAAGAATATTTATGCATATTTGTCATATAATTGTACAAAAAGTAAACATTTCCAGTATGTCCCCTAAATAAAATTTTGACATTCGTTTAGGGACGGAAATTTGGACATTTCCGGTATGCAAACTTATATGCATGTCTACATATGCTGTACATCTTAGTTTTGATCCGAGATTTCAGCATTCACTTCACAATTTTATTTTGCTAACATTACACGTAATTGATGTTCAAAATTGCAGAGCAAAGACAAGTTACTAGCAGCAGAGCAAGATATTCTTCTGCAGTCCGTCCAGATAATCAGGAAGCATGGGGCCGAGCTGGGTAGCACACAGGATGATGCCACCACTCAGTAAGACGTTTCCACGTACAAAGAAATCATCTGTTGAAGCGAGACGGGTTAGATCTTAGTCCGATGTTTTTGCATTACTATGCTAGACAAAGTAAATAGGTTTTTGATGATACGAGCTCTCCGACTTCTTGATGAATGAAAACTCGTTTGCATCTCATTGTGTGCTCATCAAGTTGAAATTCCTTTTACTCCCCCTATCTAACCATCGCATTGCAGTTTGCAGTTGACTTGTCAATGTTATTAAGAAATGTTTTTTATATGTTTGTACATTACTTGTACTGTGGTAACGTCGTCAATGCATTACACCAACCAAATTAGGTCGATTTTAAGAAATGTCACTTTGTTAGGGATAATATCTCTAATATGTTAAAAGTCTGAGGTTTCACCTTAAAACCAATCGGTGATAAGGGGAGTGGCCCAGGATCTTTATATATTATATGCAAGTTTTGTCAATTCTCGATGTGGGATAATATCTCTAACACGCCTCCTCACGTGTAGCGAGCTTTGCCAAAGCTTACAACGTGTACTTATTAATCGGGTGGCGCGGAGTAACATCTTGGGCCGTTGGACCTGCATGTGTAAAGAATTTGCTCTGATACCATGTTAGAGTTACCACTTGATCTAAAAGCTTAAGCTGTTAGATCGTGACTCAACAATGTATATCACGCTTTCACATGTCTGAATGGATGATTTGTGAGATCATCTAGAACTCCAAAATGGACATTTGCATGCCTAAGATAATGTTCCATTACCTTTTTCAATTATTTAGTGTAAATCCCATAGGCTTTTAGCATGCCTAGCTTCAGTTGGATTACTTATTTTTAGCCGCAAAATGATTTTTTTTCCTTTTTCTAATGGAGCTACATATATTATTCTTTATTGTTAGTGGTCCTTATGTGTACTCCACTATTATTAATTTTTTTTTTGGTACAATGTGCACTCCATTGTTAGGACATACCTTCTTCGTGCTCGACGGTCGAGATGTGGTAACCTTGGTAGGACCTACTAATGTTTTTGAGTCTTTCTCATCCATACGACGGTCGAGACGTGGTGACCTTGGTAGGACCTACTAATGTTTTGAGTCTATCTCAGTCATACACAAAACGAGTTTGACTATGTGGCTGAATGGATATCGTAGGGTAGGGGTTAGGGTAGGGGTTGGAGTCAATTTGATTGTAGCAGTCCCATATCCGTCATCTGAACGAGTTTGACTATGTGACTGAATGAATTTCGTAGGATAGGGGGTTGGAGCCAATTTCATATCCCAAAATGAATATCCTAAAAATCTTCAAATTCATAAGCTTAACCTAAGCGGTGACAACAATCATCCCCAAATTCCTAAATGATACTTTTTCTGTCCCAAAATAAATGTCCGCAAGATCTTCAAATTTAATCTTAATCAACGCCAAATTTGAAATTTTTTCGTACATTCATTTTTGGGACGACTGTTGTCTTTAAGTTAAGCCTATGAACAACACAAAAAAACACATACTTTGGCATAAATGGGTGTTGTGACTTGTGAGTTGGGCATGCACTTTGTGGCTTCCCTATGAAATTGGGTGTTATTCCCTTCACCATTTGGAATAGGCAGGATGACCACCCTGTCCTTCCCCCCATTAACTAAGGACTAGGCCACTTGGTTCTTTTTCTTAATTTACATGGAGTAGGTCTGCTGAGAAACGCGTTTCTCCATAATTATGGAGAAACGCGTTTTTAATAGCCAGAAGCTATACGTTTGATAACCAGAAGAAAATTTCTGGATATCAGTCTCAAAGGGTTCTGGATATCCAGAAGCTTTGGAACGGATATCCAGAAGCCTTTGGGCGGATATCCAGAAAAAATAGATTTGAAGCCAAATCCAAGGCCAAGACCAGAAATTGCTTATTTAAGGTTTCTGGATATCCAGAAACCTTCAAATGTATATCCAGAAATCATCAAATGAATATCCAGAAACATTTTGAAAGTTTCTGGATATCATTTTGAAGGTTTCTGGATATCACTTTCATAAGCTTCTGGATATCCTTTCAAAGGGTTCTGGATATCCAGAACCTTTGAGACTGATATCCAGAAGTAACCATGGGACAAGGTCATGGCCAATACAAAAAGTTTCTGGATATCCTTTCAGAAGGTTCTGGATACCCGTAACCCGTTTCTCCATAACTTATGGAGAAACGCGTTTCTCCCTAGATTTTACGATTTACATGGCACTTAGTTGCTTCAAGATATACACATGGTGGTATATAGAGGTTGCCGGTTCGGTTAACCCGCGGTTTCAACCTTGGAAATCTTTAATCGAAATCGAACCGATTAATTGGCTAATTCGGTTACGGTTTTCTGGTTTTCCGGTTTATCCGGTTAACCCTTTTTTTTTTTTTTCAAATTAGGTTTTTAAAAGAAATTATTAACAAAATTAAAAATTGTTACGAAAAAAATTAATTTTCTAACAATTTTTGAATTAAAAAAGTTAACTTTTTAACAGTTTTTTAAAAAACAGTTAACTTTTTAACAGTTTTTGAATAAAAAATTTCAAATATTGCCCCCCCAACTGGCGGTTTAACCGTCGGTTTTAACCGACGGTTGAACCGGTTCCCTTACCTACATACCGTAACCGAACCTCCCAAATACCGGTTTCAGTTAATTCGGTCCGGTTCAACCGGGTTGACCGGTTTTTTACGGTTTTGACCGGTTCAAAACCGATCGATTAGACGCTCCAGTTCGATTTTTTGCCACCTCTAGTGGTATATTGTTAGGTTGAGTACTACCTATCTATATCTATTACAGTTAATTTGTCAAACTATTTTTTTTAAATTTTTTTTTTTACTTATTTATACGTTACTTGATAGTTAGATCGAGGTGATTCAAGTTCACCTCGTCTTCTGATGATGTATAGTTTGAGCACAAATTGTTTGGCTCAATTCAAACTCACTTAACGTCAGTTCTTACATTTTTACTCCCTACCTCTTTCGTACGTGTTAAAATTGTTGCAATCTGGAGTTGATTTTGAATTTATTTATGATGTTACTAATAGATTTTTCAAAACAATTTTCAAATAAAAAAATGGTAGAAATTCTTAAATGCAATTAGTACAAAAGGCAAGAAAGGGCGAATTGATGTCCTAAGTAGGGTTGTACAAAAAATTAGTGAAATCGGATCGGATCAGTAGAATCGGATCAGATCAGTAAAAATCGGATCAAAAAAATAGTATTGGTCTAGTCCTGGTTCCAATTTTTTATGGAACCGATTAGTTGGTTTGATCCTGGTTTTGAAAATAATTTACGCGATCCTGGACCGGAACCAGAGTGGACCGAATATATATATATACTAGTAAAAGCCCGTGTCCGAGGACACGTTTTTTTTTTTTTAATTAAAAAAAATAAAATTTAAGGACAAAATGGGAAAGGGACAACTTAGTGAGGGCAAAATGGAAAATTTGACTCTTGAAACTATTCATTGTACTGTAGCAAGAATGGGTGTCATTTATACTATATATATATATATATATATATATATATATATATATATATATATATATATATATATATATATATATATATATATATATATATATATTAACTTTCTTACCGTTACCGTTATTTACCATATAAACGCCTTACAATCTTTACAATCTTTAAGTTTCTTCTCTGAGCTTTATCTCTTTTCGTAAATTCATTCTGGAGGGACTGAGTCAAGTTAGGAACTGGATTCCCTGTGGGATCATCTGGGGCGCTTGTTTCGCTTATCGGTTTTTTTCCTTGGATTGTTTCGATTCGAGTAGGGCCAACCTCGGGTTTCATCAAGTGCAGAGGCAGCTCTTTGATTCTTCCACGACGGGGCCCATTCAAAAAAGGATCATACTGTGTTAGTAGGCAGGTTTTTTCAGTTTGATCAGTACAAACCCGAGTCCTTTTTTCGAGTATATCTCGAAAAAGAAATCCCGCGTATTTCTTTTAGCTAGTTAAGTTTTTTAGTTGGGCTCAAGTGGTTGAATATGGAACTCTTCTTTCCTAACTGTTGATTTTGTTATTGTAATTTGATTCTTAAATATGCTTGCTTGTAGACAGCCATATACTCCCTCCGTCTCGAAATATTGTTCAGCAATTTGGTTCTTAAATATGCTTGCTTGTAGATTTTGTTATTGTAAAAAATTACTCCCTCCGTCCCGGTAGAAGATTCACAGTTACTGTTTACGCGGGAATTAAGGAAAAAAATAATGATATAAATGTTGTGAGTGTAAAAGTAAAATAGGAGAGAGAATGAGTGGAGTGAATAGTAAATTATAATGGTGTTGTGAGTATTAAAATAATGTAGGAGAGAGAATGAGTGGTGGGAATAGTAAAGATTCTTTGTCATTTTAGGAAGTGTGCAGTTTGTAATGGGACTCCCAAAATAGAAAGTGTGCAGTTTGTAGCGGGACAGAGGGAGTATATTATATTGTAGTTTATAGAACCGGTAAAATCAGACCGATGAGACCGATCCTATAATGTAATGGTCCGGTCCTGATCCTAAATTTTTACAGAATTGAAATATTTGATCCGATCCTCATTTTTTAAAATTTTGACAAAAATCAAATCAATTCGGACTATTATGAAGACCCTAGTCGTGAGTGGACTCAGTGGAGCACGGTCTATCAGTAACTAACGCCCGTGAAGTGGGTCGGCAATATGGGGCGGTCCAAAAGGAGTTCACGAGATTCAAATATGGCAACTTTCTTTCTGACGGTTATGGGACCCACCTCAGCTAATTTCCAACTGAAACTGGGGACCTACAATAAGGGCCCACCAAAATTGTCTGATGATTACTTTTGCAGTGCCCAAACTATTCGCGTATATGCAAGGCCGGATCTACATTAATGTCTGGTGTTATTTAAATAACCCAATTTTATTTTTTTTGTGTAAAATAACGTCGTTTTAACATGTTTTAAAAAATAGGCAACACCAAATTTTTCGCGCCTAGTGAAATCTATTATATTTATGTATGTAAAGTGGTGCCTAGTGAAACCTATTATCTCTTATGTATATAAACATTTTAAATTTTAATTTCGCGCTAATTTTTTTTTTAGTTAAGAACTGGAAACACCAAAATATTTGGTGTAGATCCGCCACTGCGTGTGAGATGATTGATTCGACAATTGTGAATCTGATCGGTTAATTTTAACTTGAAATTGATCTTATCGCTCAAATACAAAAGCGTGATGATGTGGATAGATCGGCATTGTTCGCGGCAGGGAGCAGGAGGAGCATGCTCGACGAAGCGATGTTCGATCCACAAATTTGGGTTAGCTAGCTATCCTATTTCAAAATTAACTTGAAAATTTCACTTCAAATCATCTTAACCATCAAAAAAATATATAGATAAAAGAATGAGTTATGGCAACCATACAATATATGCTTACCACAATCAACTTTTAGCTTACATGTGGCTTATTTAAAAATATTGCAAGTTAGAAAGATGAAAATCTAGCCATCTTTAATGATATACTCCATTTGTCCCATTATAAAAGACATAAAATGAGTTTTGCACAAAAATTAAGAAAAGTGTATAGTACAGTAAGAGGTGTGAATATAAAAACAAGGTAGGAGAGAGAAAGTTGAGTAGGAAATAATAAGGCCTCGTTTGGTAGGCTGATAGGATTAGCGTGTATTAATAGTCGGGAGATTATTAGTCTAGGGATTAATTACACCACCCTTTTTTTGGGATAAATATGAAGGGGATAAGAGGTAATAAGAAGTCTTATCCAGATTGTTAGGATTATTACACCGATTGGATTTAACTACCAAACATCAAGCTTATTGGACTAATAATCATATCAAACGCTAAGAAGGGCTATCAAACAATCCCTAAGTGAATAAATGATACGAGTATAACAAGTGGATTCTATAAATAAGCAAATATTAAAAACTTTTATTTTTGAACTTGTGCCTTTTGTAATGTGACATTGAAATGGGGCATTCGTGCCTTTTATAACAGGACAGAGGAAGTAAATTTTTTAATATAAAACATAGCAAAAAAAATATTTTACTAAATGAATGCACATTTTCAACTACAAAATTCATGATTCACCTACTATTCTCAAGCACACATGTATGTGTGCAAAGAGTGCATATAATTTTTCCAATCAATAATCACTTGAATTTTGTGGAGGGAAGAAGTGGGACATTGAATAAAAAATGACGGAAAACTTCATTTTTGTCCATTGTATATTGATGATTTTTACTTTTATCATCAACTTTTAATTTTTTTTCTCATTTTTACCATCATACCGTAAACAGCAGTATCATTTTATAACAAATTTGGGTTAAAAATGATTATATTGTTTGTAGTATGATGACAAAAATGAAATAAATTTGGATCTAAATACCATATTTTAGTATAAAATGACACCATTGTTTGTATTATAATAATAAAAATGATAAAAATTAAGTTTGATGATAAAAATGAAATATGCCAAAAAAAAAAAAAAAAAAAAAAAACTAAAGTTTTCCCAAAAACAAAAACAAACAAACAAAGCCAAAAACAAAAACAAACAAACATAGCATTACAAAGACATTGTCATTATTTCAAGTTAAATCCCACATAAAATTGCCACATAATTTTGACATATTAGGCTTCACGAGGGAATAGAATCTACAACTTTATCAAACTACACTAAAACATGAAATGATGAATGTGTTTGTGTGGTGTGGTGTGGGGTGTGGTGTGGGGTGTTACTCCCTCAGTGACCAAAATGATTGTCTATTTTTATTCCAGATCAAGAAAAAAAATGGACCATCATTTTGAACGGAGAAGGGGTTTTTTTTTCGACATATTTTGTGTTTACTTTATACTCCCTCCATCCCGAAAATGAATTATTTTGTGTTAGGTTATACTCCCTCCATCCCGGAAATGAATGTACAAATTCAAATTCAGGAGATATTCCGAAAATATTAACTTTTTTAAGTAATTTAATGGCTAAGAAATATAAATATTTTTGTTATTCCCTTTCTAAATGTTTAATTTTTCTACAAAGAGAATTTTCATTTTGAGATAAAAAAATCTTAAAAATGGACATTCATATTTATTTAGGGACAAAGGGAGTAAAACTTTCCTATATAAGTAGTCACCGTATATGTATTTTTATTCCACCACCACCAAACAAATTCCTTATCACATTCTCAAAACAATGGAGCATGGGGGCAGAAGAAGCTCTCTACAACTTCAAGTAAGAATTCTCTCTCTCTCTCTCTCTCTCTCTCTCTCTCTCTCTCTCTCTCTCTCTCTCTCTTCTTTTTTTCTTTTTTTTTTTTACTATTTTTCTTGCATTTTCTCACCAATTACACACAGCAATAGAACTCTCATGTCTTATATATCCTTTTTGATTCCATCTCCATTTGGTGTTTTATTTACTCAGCAAATGTAGCTAATTTACATGCTTAAATTTTTCTTTATATTTAAAAAGGAAAAAAAAAAGGTTAAAAGGCAAATGTCACTTAAACCAACTTGATTTTATGAGATTTTCAAAAGGGTATTTAAAAGATTTGATTTTAATTTCTGGGTTTGATTTGTTTTTGCAGGTGAGAGAGATGACAATATGGGTTCTTATAATCTTGGCCTTTGGAATGGTAAATCTTGGAAAGGTGGAGGGTAGAAAGGGAAAGATATTATCAGAGGAATCATATCATGAATTTGAGTATTCAGCCATAAGTTGCAGGGGTCATAGTGCAACAATAACAGATTTTGGGGGTGTTGGAGATGGAAAAACATTGAATACAAGGGCTTTTCAGGAAGCTATTAATCAGTTGAGTCAATATGGTTCAGATGGTGGAGCCCAGTTGGTTGTTCCATCTGGTCAATGGCTCACTGGCAGCTTCAATCTTACTAGCCACTTCACTCTCTTTCTTGAAAAAGATGCTGTTCTTCTTGCTTCCCAGGTTGCTATCAACTCTCTTATGCACTCATTTTACTGAATTTAAGTGTCGTTGTTGACTTGTCAAACTTGTTGAGGAATATTCCCCCGTCCCAACTGAATCACGGAAATTTAGGAGAGGGTATAACGGAGTAAGTGTTGTGACTTGTGAGTATGAAAAGTGAGATACGAGAGAGAAATAGCGGCAGAGAATAGTAAGTGGATAGTTATTATAAGTATGACAATTGGGTTTCATCAATAAAGAAGTATTAAAAAGTTTCAATTTTGTGAGTGCGATTCTTTTTATGAGTGTGACTTTTTAAATGAGACACCCAAAATGAAATCTTATGCTTTTTCGAGCGATTCGTAGGGGTGGGGTAGGGAGTATGCTTTACTTGTTTGAACAGCTTGTACGCCAGTAAAACTACTTTGAGACTATTTTCTTGTTTAGAAATACGATGCTTATTTTGGGACGGACAAAAAAAGGAAATTGTGACACTTATTTTTGAGACGGAGTGGTAGAGAATAGTAAGATATTACATTACCACTAGACTAACTAGGTGTGTTCTTAGTTACCTGCATATTGTGTGTCAAGAAACTATGAAGCTGAAATGTGCATGGAGTTTGCGTGATAAAGTTGTCGATTTTGCCCTCAGGACATAGACTCGTGGCCGGTGATTGAGCCCTTGCCATCATACGGTCATGGGCGAGACACTGCAGGCGGAAGGTACATCAGTCTCATTTTCGGATCAAACCTCACTGATGTCGTCGTTACAGGTACTTGCAGAGTACGCCCGGCCTGATACCGCTTTGAGATAGAGCTCTTTTACTGAACTTATGTTGTGGCAGGTGACAATGGCACGATTGATGGCCAAGGTCTACTCTGGTGGCAAAAATTTCACGGCAAAAAACTTAAGTACACACGCCCGTATCTGATCGAAATCATGCATTCTGATAACATACAGATTTCTGATCTAACGTTTTTGAACTCTCCGTCGTGGAACATCCATCCTGTTTATAGCAGGTATCTGTCGCGTGGTTCCATTGATTTTTTTCGCATTTTTATCGTCTATAAGCTCATTTTTATTATCTACATCGACTTGCAGCAACATTATCATGAAAGGCATTACGATCATCGCTCCGATAAGATCCCCCAATACTGATGGAATTAATCCAGGTTTGTAATTTTTCGGATTTTTTGCGGTTCAAGATAGTTAAATTCTTGTATACATATACATATACATTTACATATACATATACATATACATATACGTATACGTATACGTATGTAGTCCATCACTGCTTACAAGATTATGGGTTATGTACTCTTTTATTGGCACAGATTCTTGCACAAATACAAGAATAGAAGACACCTACATTATCTCTGGAGATGATTGTATAGCAGTTAAAAGCGGTTGGGACGAATACGGTATATCATACGGTGTGCCTACGAAACAGTTGATCATCCGCCGCCTCACTTGCATTTCCCCGTACAGTGCCGCCATTGCATTGGGAAGCGAAATGTCGGGCGGGATCGAGGACGTCAGAGCGGAGGACATAGTGGCCATCAACACGGAGTCCGGCGTCAGGATCAAGACGGCCGTCGGCCGGGGCGGATACGTGAAGGACATTTACGTAAAAGGCATGTCGTTGCACACGATGAAGTGGGTGTTTTGGATGACGGGTAACTATGGGTCCCACGCGGACACGCATTATGATCCGAACGCGTTGCCGGAGATCCGGGGGGTGAATTACCGGGACGTGGTGGCGGAGAACGTGACGATGGCGGCGAGGCTCGAGGGGATCTCGGGGGACGCGTTTACGGGGATTTGTATGTCGAATGTGACCATAGGGATGAGGGTTAAGGCAAAGAAGGTGCCTTGGACTTGTGCTGATATTCAAGGGGTGAGTAGTGGGGTTGTGCCTAAGCCTTGTGAGCTTTTGGCTGATCAAGGGGATGAGAATGTTGGGTCAATGTGTGATTTTCCTTCTGATAAACTTGCTATTGAAGATGTTGAGCTTCAAAAGTGTGCTTATAGGATGAATTATGTATAGGATATATCTATTATGTTTGTATACCTAAAATCTGTATTTTGCATAATGAAATTGTTCTCATGCTGTCAAAAGATAGAACTGATTTGCCAAAGAACTCTAGTTCAAACAGAACGAAGAGGTCAGGGTTCAAACCCCATCAAATGCAATTTTTAGTACTTTCAAGTGTCACTCTTATAATATATTAAGTCATTCATCAATAAAAAACTTATTTTTAATATATACTCCCTCCGTCCCAAGAAATATGTCACCATTTTAGGCTCGGCACGCAAATTAAGAAAAAAAGTGGGAAGAAAAAATGTTGTGAGTGTAATTTGAAAAGAGGAGAGAGAATTAGTGGAGGAAATAGTAAATTTAAAAAGTGTTGTGAGTGTAATAGTGTTTTAGGAGAGAGAATGAATGGAGGGAATAGTTAGTGGGATAATAGAATATTAATAAAAATTTTCCATTTTAGGAAAGGTGACGCTTCAAACGGGACGCCATTTTGGGTAAAAAGTGACGAAAATCCTGGGACGGAGGGAGTATATATATATATAAGGTCACACTCCAACGAGAACCGTTTAAAAGCTCCAATGAGAACCGTTTAAAATGAGAACCGTGAGAACCACTTGTATACACTAGATATTTAGCTACTGTATACATATACAATAGATTGTATACATATACAGTAAATATTTAGCTACTGTATACAAGTGTATACGTGTGGTTATACATTTGTATACAGTAGATACTTAGCTACTGTATACATATACAGTAGACTGTATATGTATACAGTAGCTAAGTATCTCGTAAAACAGTGTATACAAGTGGTTCTCGCGGTTCTCATTTTGTTATGATTCTCATTTGAGCACCTATATATATATATATATATATATATATATATATATATATATATATATATATATATATTTGCATGGGGCAGTGACGGTGATATCCGACTACACGAAAAGTTAAAATGTTGATCGCTAGATGCGATTTCAAGGGCTCGATCGTCTTGTACCACCCCCATCCCCACCAATAGGGGGCCATGGATGTGATGGTGACCTACAAGGCTACAACTACTACGTAGTGGTCAACATCTCGACCGTTGGATGCAATTTCATGGGCTTGATCGTCATTGCACCACCCCACCCCACCCCACCCCACCAACAAAGGCCATGGACTCGTGATGCACCGTGGAGTGTGGAGGACTACACTGCAATCCAACTATATGCATAACCAAATCTGTATGTAATCGCATATACCTACAAGATTGATTTGCTCTAGTTCATCAAATCCGACCCCTATACAGCCCCAACTTTCGAGCTCAAGTGCACCAAATAACCAAGGCCAACCAAGCATATATGTAAAACTCGACTCGGTTCAACTCATTTAGTTGATGCGATATCTGATGTTCCGAGTATCAGACCTGACCGAAATCAACTACTGAATATACTCAAAGAACCAGCACACTACATAATAGATGTCCTACACAAAGTCAAACCCATACAGGCACTTCTGCTTCAAATTCATCGTTGACTACTATCTGAATATTACAAGGGAAAATAAATGGTAAGCGAAACTTGAATAAAACTTCTAGTAAACCCCGATAAATCCTTTAGCATTTTTTTATTTTGTCAGATTTTTGGCTCGGAAGGATTATTATGGGTTTATTACAGTATTACTAAGATTGTCGCGTGACAAAATCTAATTGTACAACATTGATACAGATGTTTTACCGGACCTTCAATGAGTAGGGTCGGGATTGAATTTTACTGACTCCCTCCAAATCAGCTCTTTTATATTCTCTTCTGTGTAAGATGGCTGCTCAAACTCAAAACTGAATGGTCTTGCGCAAACAGGCTCTTCATTTATGTCATGAAATGGTGCCAAGTACGGGTGGCAGAGTGCCTCTTCCACTGTAATTAACCCAAAATAAGAAATCATCAAAGATCAAATAAGCATTAACCACATATATGCAGTAAAAATTTAAATGAAGTACCAAAACCTACTCTCTCCGTTCCAAAATACTTGTCTTGTCATAGACTTATTCACACATTGAGAAGTGTAATTAATAAATGTGAAAAAGACTCAAGTGTCCTTAAGATAATTCAATTACCTACGCAATTAAATGGTTGTACAATGGATACTTCACAATCATATATAAGGGTATATTGGTACACAATGGTAAAGATTCTGAGATAATAATGCAGTGTAAAATATTTTCAAACAAATTTTTACTCCTTTAAACGAAATTATTTTGAAACGGAGGGAATAACTGATAATCAAGTGGGCTCTCCATCCACGTCCCTTAAACTACCATGGAATGACTTCTGTTGCTGTGTAGCTTCGGAGCACTACTAGCATTCCCAAGTCTAGCCAAGTATTAAATGTTCGCAACGTATTGAACATCGATTACCACGAATACTCTAATGATGTACAATTAACAGTATAGACTGCTACATTTTTTTAGAAAATTCTAGGAGAACACCTGAATATTTTCACGTTATTCAGAGCAAGAGACATCTTTCTAAAGCAACTACTTAATACTCGTATATTCAACTCGGAATCCTATTTGGAAGTTCTATTTTTTTTTAATTTTTTTTTTTTTTGTATATACACTTAACTTTGAGAATAGAGAATGGAATAATAGTAAATCAGGAAACCTCAAAAATATTACTCATTACTACCTTAATTTCTTTGATCCGGAACTAAAGGTAATGACTCTTTCAGTGTAACAGGATTATCAGTTACGAGTTCCAGGGATTTCTTGAATATAAAGCAATCCGAAAACTAGGGGTCGAGTAGTGACCTCTTAACCTTACAAAACTCATTCCAATCAAATGCATTCGAAAGAAACTAAATTAGAATTATACCTGTAATGCGCCTGTTTGGATCAAAGATGAGCATCTTTTCCAATAAATCTAAAGCTCCAGGAGATGTGTTGGGAAAGCTAGTAGAGAACTGTTGTCTTGGACACTGTGGGAGCTGTCTAACATATCTTCGGGCACTATCACTTCTGAGAAATCCCAGACTGGCATCGTCAGGGGAACCTATGAGCTTTTGAAAATGAAAACAAAGACCAGAAACATTGTCAAGCTCCAGTTTCCAAGACCGAAGAAAAAACACCAAAAACAGTAGCCCTTATTTCTTAATTTCCATTATGTCGAGGGGAATGCTTCTCGGACAGGAAAATGTGGTAAAGTAGAAAAACAAATCTGCTAGATAGAAACCCCCCCCCACATTACCGAGTATACCCTCCCTTCATGCTTTAATCTGTTGTGCAGTATAAGAGATTAAAGCATGAGGGGGGTAAACTCAGTAGTGGGGGGGGGAGTTCTATTTAAAAGTTCCCATCATAAAAAAAAATAAAAAATCAGTCTACATTTTCATCTTTCTAACATAGAGAGCAGTATGATAATGCTCTGCATATCTCCTAGGAGATCTCCAAGAAATCACTACCTCTGTAATAAGTCTAAGTTGATGAACATAATCTCTGCCGGGGAAAAGTGGCTGACGTGTCATGATTTCACCGAGAATGCACCCAACGGACCAGATATCGATTGCTGCAGTGTACTCTGAACAATTGAGGAGCAATTCTGGGGCCCGGTACCAGCGAGTAACAACATACTCTGTCATGAAATCTGTTTCAGATGTTGTCCTTGCAAGCCCAAAGTCTCCGATTTTTAAGTCACAATTTGAATTCAGAAATAAATTGCTTGGTTTTAGATCACGATGCAAGACATGTGCAGAATGAACATACTTGAGTCCTCGTAAAATTTGGTATAGAAAATACTGCACAAGTAAGAATTCAAGAATCAATCTTTAATAAAAGCATCAATCCAGCGCAAGGCCTAAACTTGCCCATAATCTGTTTACTGAGAGAGAAAATAACCAAAGCATATAGAAGTCTTCAATGCCAAGAAAGCACTCTACGAATGAAAAAATGAAGGAACCTAAAAGAAAAGCAAGGTATTTTTTAAACATTGATTATACTTGGAGATGGAAAATGAAACCAGGACACAAATCACCAATGAGAAGTGAATTTCATAATCTTTTTGGTCATTATAACTTGTCTAACACATGAAAGATGCATCTCTGATATTAGAGTTTTTCAACAGTAATTATTATAATCAACCTCTTCATGATCATAATGCCCTATATTAACACAGAGGTGATCCATCTCCATTATCTAAGTTTTTTATCTATTATCAGTGGGATTGCTAAAGCAGTTCAAATATAATTCCTTTTTGTTTTCGTACTTAAATAAGCATGTTAATGGCTTCCATAATTCTGTTAGCATAACCAAAAGAACTGGACTGCTTTGGTGCACCGGGCTGCTCTTTTTATAAGTAAAAAGGTTGAATCACATACACATGTATACACAAAAACATCTTCAGTTGCCGTGGTTTCAGCTTGAAACAAACACCCCCCCCCCCCCCCCAGGTAAGACTTCTGAACCATAATGCTGAGTGATCATAATATAATGTCAAGATCTACAATTTAGTCTGTGAAGTAATCTATGGTTGCTGGCTTAATCACATACATTCCAATTATCTTTTGATGTTTAAGTTCTACGCTTTCTTTAGAAAACATTACTTTATAGGATAAGGGAAAACTCAAAAAAAAAAAAAAAACATGAAGTTGCAAAAGTGGCAAACGGAAAATTGGAAGAGCTGTCATGAAAATAGAACATTGTCAATACCATAAACAACATCACCATAATATCATAGTGCCAAGGAATGTTCTGACCATAGCTTTATATCTTTTTTATTTTGTAAGACCTTGGTGCATGCCTTATACACTACTGTTCGCAAAAGTTTCGTATATGCTACAAAAGATTGGAGACAAACCCGGCAGTGATCATCAGCCAGAGATTGATTAGAACGAATTATCTGATGAAGATCGATATCCATTAATTCATAGACAATATAAACATCATTGAAATTTTCCTTCTGTGGAGGCCGGATGATGTCTTTAATAGCAATAACCTGCAGCGATCAAATAAAATGTAGTAAGCTTCTCGAATTCTTAGTATTTAAACAATATCAAATCAAAAGCAAGAACAAGAACAAATTAATGAAGGGAGCCTTGATATAAACTGAATGAGCATTAGATTTCACAATAGTTAATGCCATTAGCATTTAGTTAAAACTAGGAGGACGAGCTATAGAATCCTATCTCTGAATCTGATGCACGCTACTGCTTCACAAAGTGCTGAACCTCAAACAAATTTCATGTATATCATAACAGGAGTGTTGTAAGCTTGTTCCACGTCTTACACGACATAAAATTTAAGGTTGTTCTTATTACAACTCGTCACACTGCACTTCTGCTTGTCAAACTTTAAATGCTTCAGCCAATTTCCCAAAAAATCGGGACCATTAGGTGGTTATGCTCCATCATACAACAAGGCATACTGATACATTTATTATACAGCATAGACAGCTGAAGAACATTGATCTGTGTATCTATCTCCCCCCTGGAACCATAGGTGGCCATGTACATAAAAGAGAGGGAATTATGTTAGTTTTATCAAATAGAGATTGGGGAAAATGGAAAATGAAAGTAAAATTGTGCGTCTTTCTCTCACTCTCATATGTGCACAAACAACCAGACACCCACAACACCGAAAAAATGCACCAACCAACTCCAACATTAATGAAGCAATAAAAATAGATCATCAGTGCCACCCCCACCCCCCTTCTCTACCTTCCTGAATCCTGCCAGAACCAAACCCCCACCCCCGCCACCATGGAACCAAGCTTTCAAAATCCCCAAACTTTATGAGCACTGTTATGTGCCAAATATTAGGATGTAATTCATCAGCACCATGTTCAAGAAGCCTGAACACTTATATACCGTTTCCTAGTCCCTGATATTTTTGTCTCCTCCACCTCCAACTTATAAACACTATCATGTACCATGATAGGGATGCAATCCACCAGCAGCTTTGCTCAAGATGATAGCCCTGATGCTGATGATCACCCCCTAGGTTGGTCAAGATGATAGCCACTGAAACTGATAACATACCTCCTAGGTGCCTGATCTTTCATCTCCACCACCTAAGAGCCCTACTAAGCACAAAATATCACCTACACCCTCCATTCAGCATGTGATCACTTAATCAACCACTAAATAAACTGAACCTCATATAATTTGATATTCTTCATCATTTTAAGCTTGTTTAGAGACTTCCACAGTTGTTAAAATAAAGATCACATATGTATAGGCTTCTAGGCTCTAGCGAGATTTTTTTTTTAATAAATTGGATACAATACACTGGTTCAAAAATATTTTCCAGGATAAGCTCATTAAGGCCTTTAAATTTAATCTTGGACCTCTGGGTAGTCATGTTCTGTTTTTATGGTAGTACATATTGCAGCTCTAACAACTGTGTTACTTCAACTCATGGAAGAAATCTTTTGGAACATGACATCTAGGAAGAATATTTTTCAGTAGACACAGTGCCGAAAGATGGCTACGTGTGAAATGCTACTATATCTGGCCCGGACAGCAAAAGACAATAACAACATAGAATTATGATACATAGTATCATGGGAGTCAAGATGAGGGTCACAAAAGAAAGAAACTTACATTTTCATGATCCATGTGGCGAAGAAGCTTAATTTCTCTCAGTGTCCTTTTGGCATCTATTCTGTTGTCAAATGCATTACCAATCTTCTTTATGGCAACTTCTTCCCGGGTCTCCGCGTTCATAGCAGCACTGATGCAGATATGAAAAAGAAACTCATATTGTGGTTCAAATTCTAGATTAACTAAAGAAAATACATTTAGCAAGACCAGTGACCTTAAACTTAACTGTTGCAACGACTGGAACTATGGACACACATTACTGGCTTCACACTTCATGACTTAAATAAGCTTAATATACTTTCTACTATGTGTTTTTAATCAACACAAATTAAGGTGAGGTTATCCTATGACTTCAGAGTAACACACCCATGAACACAATTTATATATATATTCTTTATATGTGTCGTGACCAAAAATATTATTCACAAGCCTTACCAAAAAAAATGATATCAAAAAGAAGTGAATATATGAGAGATAAGCATGTGGAAGGTGCCATTACACAGCAGACTGAAGAACAAAATACAGAAATTGGAAGAAGAAATAAGTCATACAGAGAAATGAGTCCAAATCACTTGGCATCTCTATGGGTGATGTCAAATTCGAATAAAAAAAGGTGACAAAAATAAAAGTTAAAATAAATAAATAAAAATGAGCAAGTCAAATGTTCCCCATCTTGAAGCTTTATAAACCAATATAAATGGGCAAACCTTTTAAGATCATGCATTATGCTCATGTAGCAAGAAATAGCTCACTTCTACTCAACAAGAAACAAATTTGAAGTAGATAATTACGAGCTCATTCGATTCGCCCATTCATTAAAGGTGCAGTAAATTATCATAAGCTACAGTACAACTATGTCTTAGATCAGCAGATTTGCTTATAATACTTATTGGCACTCGTCAGAAGATCAGGGCTTAAGTTAGAAGATTAGATCTTTAGATTACAGATATGAACCAAACATTCACTAGCAAAATGATCCTAAACACATTTTCCCCCAAATCTAGGCACTTATCCAAACAAATCTAAGCAGCCTGACTTTCAGCACAAGTTAATTACAACAAGATCAAATTTCCAACAAAATCATGACTGCAAAGAGGTCAAACTTACAATTCAACTACAAATGATCATCAAATTTCACTTCAATTGCTTGATCAACAACAACAATTACAGGTTTCCGCAAGCCACAAACATACAAAAATCCAGCATACATCAAAAGCTGATAAACTTTTCTTACCAAACAATACCGTAAGCGCCGCGACCGACAGGACGAATTGGAGGAACGTACTTTCTAGAAACTTCAAAGAGGTTACCGTACACATTGTACTGAACATACCGGCCACCGTGAGTCGGAATACCTCTAATATTACTGTCTCCCGTGCCGGAACTCGACTCCATAGCTCTCTCTCTCTCACTAAGATCTAGAGAGATTTTGTCGGTAATTTTAGGGATAGACTTGGGGGAGGGAATGGGTTTTTGATAGTTTCCTAAAAAAATAAGTCCTCGGTTATTTGAGAATTGTTATATAAACCCGTAAAATTGTTGAGTAAACCCGTAATGCACAAATTACAATTATGCCATCAAATGAAATTACTTTTCCACCCCTAATTCATACCCCCATTAACCCACCTTTCCCCTAATCAATTTTTCACCCATCTTCCCCACCTTCCCCATTTTTCACCATTAATCTCACCCTCTTCATTTTTTTATGCATAAAAAAATTACCTCCCTCCCTTTCCTCCTACTCTCATTTCTCAAACATCAAAAAATCACTACCTCCCTTTTCTCCTACATATAAATTTGTTAAACTTTTGGTTTTTTTCCGTTTTGCAAAAATTCGGTCAGTGACCGAAATTCGGTTCGAGGTTCGGCCACCCCTAGAAAATATTGAAAAAGTTCGGCACACCGTAGAAATTTTTAAAAATTAGTCTATTTTGAAAAAGTTCGGCCACCCCGTAGAAAATATTGAAAAGTTCGGCCACACCCGGCCGAAATTTTTAAAAAGTTCGGCTCTGGTTTGCCGAAATTTTTAAAAAGTTCGGTTGGTAGCGGCCGAACCACCCAAATCCAGAATTTTAAATGCAATCGAACCGAAAATCGAAATTTCTCACACTCTTTCTCTAAAAATTAGTTGATTTATTCTTTTTTTCTTTCTCTCAAACTGATTCTCTCTCTTTCTCTCTCTAAAAATGGTGGTGGGTGGTGTGGGTGAGAGAGAGTAAATGAAAGGGTTAATGGGTGTGGGTGTGGGTGTGTGAGTGAGTGGGGGTATAAAGGGAAAAGTGAGGGGTTTGTTTTAATTTTTTGGGGTGTTTTTAGCTTTACGGGTTTACTCAACAATTTTACGGGTTTATATAACAATTCTCCGGTTATTTTCACCTCTTATTTATTCAGATACGATAGATAGGTCCATCAGACATAATACATACTTCCTCCATGGTTAAAATGTCTTAAAATTGTTCATGCACGGAAATTAAGGAAAGTGATATAAAAAAGAGAAAAAATTTAAATATTGTGAGTATGAAAAGTGATATAGAAAAAAGAAAGTGGGGTAGGAAATAGTTAATGGATATTTATTATGAATATGACAAGTGGATCTCACAAATAAAAAGATAATAAAAAACTTTCCTTTTTTGGGTTAGAACATTTTAAATGGGACACCCAAAAAGGAAAGTTGGGACACTTCGACCGGAAGGAGGGAGTATAATTTAGACTGTTTATTTTTTTTCTCCATTCAGATTTGAATGCCTCTTATTTTTCACTTAATTTTCAGATGTAAAACTATCACTTATTTGCCTCTTAATTAATTTTTTTCATATATATATCTCTTCCATAAACTCGTAATTTCAAAAATAATCAATTCAAACGCTAGATCAATAACCATTCATTTCATCTCTCTACTCCATTAAATGTCGTAACATTAATTTCAGATGTGAATTCAGATAAATATTCAAACATTTTGAGTTATTCAGAAATCAGTTTTCAGACTCTGGCTTTTATCAATTCAGTCAAATTTAGACGTGAAAATAATTTCAACATTTAACATCTAAAAAAATTAAATGTCACCTAGGTGTATGTGTGTGTGTGTGTGTGTGTGTGTGTGTGTGTGTGTGTGTGAGATATGACTTTGAGGAGAGAGAGAGAGAGAGAGAGAAAATGTGGTTTAACTTTTGAACTGGAAATGGTATGGGATACCCGTGAAAAGATTGAACTTTTTGAGGGGAGAAATTGCCTTTTTGTCAAAGTTTGTGGCCTATATGGGCTTTTTCGAGACTTCCAAGCAACACCCTAACAGGCTAACACACGGGTCAAGTTAGCTTGTTTTCTTTAATTAATACTTTTTGGTCAACCGTCAACGTGTACGTCAATCTTTAAGAAGAAGAGAAAATACTTGTTAGGAATATATTCTAGAAAGAACATCTTTGAATTTGTTTTTCTTTTCTTACATTTCTCGAGGCCGGCAGGCGAGTAGAGGAATCGAACCTAGAACTCACGAGTCTTGATTTTTTCTTTTATATTCTAGAAAGAGCATCTTTGAATTCGTTTTTCCTTTCTTACATTTCTCGAGGCCAGTATGCGAGCGGATGAATCGAACCCTAGAACTCACGAGTTTTGATTTTTTTCTTTTGGACATACTCCCTCTGTTGTTTCAGAGAATAATTTTACTTGGCATAAAAATTAAGGAGAAAAGTGTTAAAATTGATGTGTTGTAAGTGTAGATGGTTGGATAGCAGAGAGAAAGTAAAGTAAGTTGGTAACTGTTGTGAGTATGACAAGTGAGTCTCATTTTCTTTTTGAGATTTTGTTGATTACTTTGAGACGATCAAAATAATTTTTTTTTGCATATTACTGTTGGAAATGGATAACGGAAAGTTAAGTTTAACTTAACGTTGATCTAGTTTCTAACGGAAGTTCGTTATGTGTTAACGGAACTAGTTACAAATGGTAATCTACATTTGTTGTAGATTATATATAACTCATTTAATGTCTCAAAACCATTTTCGTGTGAATGAGAAATTAATGACAAATGATTTGTAACTTAAATATTGGGTCAAAGTTTGATTTGGGTTGGTCTCAAAATTGGTGTGGACTTGTTGTGGCTAAAGGGCTGACGAGCAGGCTGAAGAAGCTTCTGCACGGCCGTGCAAGTGTCTAGGACACGGCCGTGCACCGTGTCTTACCTTGCCACTCGACCGTGCTGAGCCATGAACTCGACCGTGCATATTGCCTTGCACGGCCGTGCAGTTCATTGGACACGGCCGTGCAAGTGCTGTTATACCCGAAAAGTTGTGACTTTTCAAGGGAAAAGCCACCAAACCCTTTGAATCTCTTTATATACTTCCCCTCCGAATTTCAATTTACATACACAGTTATTTGAGTCTCCCTACCCTCTAGTAAGATAGATTAACATACCTAAATCATTGCATATTGTTGCATTCAATCCTTCAAAGTCCAAAGTTCAAAATAAAGTGTTGTTCGTTAGAGTAATTGATTTGGAGTGCTCCTATCATTTACTTGTAAGTCGTTTTATCTTACTAGAAGATTTCCATATAAACCGTAAGCACCTGTGCGGGGCAATAACTTCTTACGGAGATTGTATTAAATACAAGACTCGACTTGATTTCTTTTGTTTTCAATCTCCGTTATCATTTTCTGTCAAGTTTTTCGTTAAATTCTTGAGAAGCCTAGCAATTCCAACAATCGTAAGAAGTTATTAACGCTTCTTCAAGATCATCAAGATGGCAAATGAGAAAGATTCCACCGAATCAAGTCAAGGGAATGTGACGCCTCCTTCGCAAGGTGATACTACATTCAATCATGTTGCTCCCGCTCCTACAACTCATCACCTCGGTCATGGTGAGAAACCCGTGAAATTCACTGGTGTGGATTTCAAGAGATGGCAACAGAAAATGCTCTTCTACTTGACCACCTTAAGCTTGCACCGCTTCTTAAAGGAAGATCCTCCGGCGGTGGAAAATGGTGATCCTGATCCCCAAAGGCAAATGGCAAAGGAAGCTTGGGCTCACGGTAATTTTCTTTGTAAGAACTACATCTTAAATGGACTTGATGATGCACTATACAATGTGTATAGTACCGTCGAATTAGCCAAGGCGTTGTGGAACACCTTGGAAAGGAAGTACAAGATCGAAGATGTCGGGTCAAAGAAATTTGTCGTCGGTAAGTATCTTGACTTTATGATGGTCGATTCCAAATCGGTAACAACTCAAGTAGATGAATTCCAAATCATTCTACATGGGCTTGATGCCGAGGGAATGATCATGAATGATCCATTTAAGGTGGCTTCTATCATTAAAAAGTTGCCTCCTTCTTGGAAGGATTTCAAGAACTATCTCAAGCATAAACGCAAAGAGATGTCCTTGGAAGACATTGTTGTTCGTCTTCAAATTGAAGAGAACAATAGAATCAATGAGGCCAAGGTTGCTAAGGGAAAGATGGAGGCAAAGGTCAATCTCGCCGAGGCGAGCACAAGTGGCACAAAGAGAAAGCATTCCGAAAATGTCGGGAATGCTAAGAAAGGGAAGAAGAAGGGCTCGAAGAAATTCAAAGGGTCTTGCTATAATTGTGGCAAACCGGGCCACTTGTCAAGGGATTGTCGTCTCCCGAAGAAAGAGGCGAATAATGTTGACCACATGGACCTAGATTTTGCAGCGGTTGTTTTCGAGGCCAACGTTGCAAATTTGGAGGAAAATTCTAAAGCTTGGTGGATAGATACTGGTGCTACCCGCCATATTTGTGGTAACAAGGAAAGTTTCTCCTCCTATACTCCCATATCCGGAAGAAAGCTTTACATGGGAAATTCTGCGACCTCCAATGTTCAAGGCATTGGAAACGTGATTTTAAAGATGACTTCCGGAAAAGAAGTAACCTTGTTGGATGTGCTGCATGTTCCAGACATCCGTAAAAATTTGGTGTCCGGCGCTTTGCTTTGTAAGGCCGGTTTTAGACTAGTATTTGAATCCGACAAATTTGTACTAACCAAGAATGGTTTGTTTCTTGGAAAAGGTTACCTCGAGGAGGGCCTTTTTAAAATGAATGTAATGACTGTGATCCGCCAAAGTGCGATGAATAAAAGTTGTGTTTCTTACGTTTATTTGTCGGAAAGTTCTAATTTATGGCATGATAGATTAGGACATGTAAACCTCGACACCATTAAGAAATTAGCGAGACAAGATTTAATCCATATGACTAAATCCGACTCGACTAATAGGTGCGATGTTTGTGTTGAGGCAAAAATGACAAAGTCGCCATTTAATGCCATACAAAGAAACACAACTCCTCTCGAGTTAATTCACACCGACATATGTGATTTAAAACTTGTGCAAACTCGAGGAGGTAAAAAGTACTTCATTACATTTATAGATGATTGCACTAAGTACTGTTATGTTTATCTCTTAAGAAGTAAGGATGAAGCCTTAGGGGCTTTTGAGACTTATAAGAAAGAAGTTGAGAATCAACTTAACTTGAAAATTAAAAAAATTAGAAGCGATAGAGGTGGAGAATATGAAGCACCGTTTGAAGGATTATGTTGGGAATCTGGCATAATTCATCAAACAACGGCTCCATATACCCCTCAATATAATGGAGTTGCTGAACGTAAAAACCGTAATCTCAAGGAGATGATGAACGCACTTTTGATAAGTTCAGGCTTACCCGACAACTTGTGGGGGGAAGCAATACTCACTTCTAATTATGTTCTTAATAAAATACCCAAGAAAGGTATTGATAAAACGCCCTATGAATTATGGCATAATCGTAGGCCATGTTTTAAATACCTTAAAGTGTGGGGGTGTTTGGCCAAGGTTGAAGTACCTAAGCCGAAACAAGTCAAGATTGGTCCAAAGACCATTGACTGTGTCTTTATTGGATATGCCAATAATAGTAGTGCCTACCGTTTCATAGTGCACAAATCGGACATTCCTGATATGCATGTAGGAACTACTATAGAATCAAGAAATGCGGTATTCTTTGAAAACATTTTTCCGATTAAGGACAGGAAAGATGTAGGTTCTAGTAAGAGAACATATGAGTCTACAACCGGTCCTTCTCAAATAGAAGATGAAGAACCGAGACGTAGCAAAAGGACAAGAGTGGAAAAGTCTTTTGGTCCTGATTTTCTATCTTACATGTTAGAAAATGAACCAGCAACTGTTAAAGAAGCTTTATCCGGTCCGGATAGTTCGTTCTGGAAAGAGGCTATTAACAGTGAAATAGAATCCATAATGCTCAACAATACTTGGGAATTAGTTGATCTCCCTCCAGGTTGCAAACCATTAGGTTGCAAATGGATTCTTAAAAGGAAGTATAAGGCGGATGGATCAATCGATAAGTACAAAGCTAGGCTAGTTGCCAAAGGCTTTAGACAGAAAGAGGGATATGATTTCTTTGATACATACTCCCCTGTCACAAGGATCACATCTATTCGTGTTCTCATAGCTATTGCAGCAGTGCATAATCTTGAGATACACCAAATGGATGTGAAGACTGCTTTCCTAAATGGAGAACTTGATGAAGAAATTTACATGGAACAACCCGAAGGGTTTGTAGTTCCTGGTAAAGAAAGAAAGGTGTGTAAACTTGTAAAATCCTTGTATGGACTCAAACAAGCACCTAAACAATGGCATGAGAAGTTCGATAGAACCATGTTATCGAATGGATTCAAGATCAATGAATGTGACAAATGATTCTACATTAAAGGAACATCTGAATCATTCGTTATCGTTTGTCTTTATGTAGAAGACATGCTCATAATGAGAAGTAATCATGATTTGATCATGAATACCAAAGGCATGTTAAAGAAGAACTTTGACATGAAAGACATGGGGTTAGCTGATGTAATATTAGAGATAAAGATCTCTAGAACATCTGAAGGATTAGTTCTTTCACAATCCCATTACCTAGAGAATGTTCTTCGGAAATTCAATGTCTTTGATGACCCTCCGGCTAAGACACCTGTAGACTTGGCTCTACATTTAGCCAAGAACAAAGGGGAACCAGTTTCTCAACTGGAATATGCAAGAATAATTGATAGTCTGATGTACTTAACGAATTGTACACGTCCAGACATTGCATATTCAGTAAGCAAACTAAGTAGGTTCACAAGCAATCCTAGTACTGATCATTGGAAAGCACTAATGAGAGTACTAAGATATTTAAAGTATACATTAAAACCATGGGTTACTTTACAAGAAATATCCAGCAGTATTAGAAGGATACTGTGATGCCAATTGGATATCGGACACGAAAGACTCTAAGTCCACGAGTAGATATGTATTCACAATAGGTGGAGGAGCAGTGTCATGGAAATCCTCCAAACAAACATGTATAGCCAGATCCACGATGGAGTCTGAGTTTATTGCTTTAGATAAAGCTGGGGAAGAAGCAGAATGGCTTAAGAACTTCCTGGAGGATATTCCTTGTTGGAGCAAACCTGTGCCTGCTTGTAACGACCCGAGCCCGAAGCCCGACCCGCTACGTAGGCACCACACACTGGCCCACTAAGCACCTCCTCAATTGGGTCAACCACAGCCCATCACAGGCCTCCAAAAGTCCAATGGATTATTTGATGCTTAGTAGTAGTGTATGGACCTTCTATATATCACACTAAATTCCCACATATTTTCGATGTGGGATGGGGATATCACAATCTCCCCCACTCAAACTCTTGCCGTCCCTGTCCTTGGTCTATCAATACCCAGATCGTACCCCCCGGCTAGCTCGCAAGCCTTAAGGCCGGGGTTCTGCTCTGATACCATTTGTAACGCTCCGAGCCCGAAGATCGGGTCGAAACGC
This sequence comes from Adenophora triphylla var. japonica, assembly GCA_022495995.1. Classification (NCBI taxonomy): domain Eukaryota; kingdom Viridiplantae; phylum Streptophyta; class Magnoliopsida; order Asterales; family Campanulaceae; genus Adenophora; species Adenophora triphylla. The sequence continues at coordinate 26,712 of JAFEMH010002819.1, read as the reverse complement.
TATCAGATTTGACGAACTATCCCCACAAACCACCACTGAAAGTCTTTTCGGCGCGTGTTGTCCTCACTTACGTGCTCGAGAAACTTTCCCAGTGGGTCACCCATCTAGAATTTCCCCAGTGAGCACGCTTAACCTTGGAGTCCTTATAGGATGAGCTTCCGAAAAGAAGATGCATCTTGGTGATATGAGTAGCACTAATCAAATCATATCAAACATATCGAGCACACACATTTTGGGGCGCCACAATCTCCCCCAGCTTAGGATCCGCTGCCCAGAAGGCCTACTTGGAAACCCCGGGCAGTGTGGATCCAAGAGGGGCTCGTACGGATTCAAGAGGTGACTCCCACCGACCCGGTCTTCAGGGCTCGGGGCGTTGCAAATGGTATCAGAGCGGGACCCGATCGAAAGTGTGGAGCAAAGTGTTGTGCGGAACAAAGTGCACACCGCGGAGTCGGTGGGAGTCACCTCTTGAATCCGTACGAGCCCCTCTTGGATCCACACTGCCCGGGGTTTCGATCAATTAGGCCTTGCCGGGGACGGCAAGGATCCTAAGTGGGGGAGATTGTAACATCCCCAAAAATATGTGCGTGCCTGATATGTTTGATATGATTTGATTAATGCTACTCATATCACCAAGATGCATCTTCTTTTCGGAAGCTCATCCTATAAGAACTCCAAGGTTAAGCGTGCTTGACCTGGGGAAATTCTGGGATGGGTGACCCACTGGGAAGTTTCTCAGCGAGCATGTAAGTGAGGACAACACGTGCTGGAAAGACTTGTGGTGGTTTGTGGGGCTAGTATGTCAAATCTGATAGCGTTCCGACCCGGTCTTCAGGGCTCGGGGCGTTACACTGCTGTACTAATCCATTTTGATAGTCAATCAGCAATTGGAAGGGCACATAATAGTATGTACAATGGTAAGTCTAGACATATTCGTCGTAGACACAATACCATTAGACAGTTGATCAAGAATGGTGTTATCACTATTGATTATGTGAAATCATGTGATAACCTAGTGGATCCATTTACCAAAGGTATAAATCGAGATCAACTGTATAAACTGTTAAGGGGAATGGGTTTAAAACCCACAACAAAAAAACTTATAGCGGACACTCAACCTTGAGAAATGGAGATCCCAGGCCCTTGGTTCAATGAGACAACCAAGTTATAAGTTCTAGTAGAGTTACTTGGAAACAACAACTCGGTTTATTAACCTGGAGATGTTGAATACTCATTCCCAGAACATCCAAGTACTAGCACATGCAGCAGTGGTAAGGATAAGTTGAGAAAACTTTTAATGATTTCTATACCTACGGGTGGAGTAGTGCATGATACTCCTTATAGTGAGAATCACCTATATAAGTGAGAGGTAATTAGGCCGCCTCTAATTGAACGCTTATGAATGAGATACGGTCCAGGACCAAAATGGACAAAACGTGAGAACAACAATTGTTAGAGCTGTTATTATGTGAGTATTATTGTCTTGGTATACTCCCGACAGTCACTGGTTCAAAGCGACTCGCTACCAAATGGCTAGTATATCCGATAATATTTCACTAGGGAGGATTCAAGGCCACAAGCTATCTATCCCGATGTAATAATAGTTCGCCGAAACTTTGGACGAATTTGCATACATGCATTAATTGTCATTCATGTGGGGGATTGTTAGAAATGGATAACGGAAAGTTAAGTTTAACTTAACGTTGATCTAGTTTCTAACGAAAGTTCGTTATGTGTTAACGGAACTAGTTACAAATGGTAATCTACATTTGTTGTAGATTATATATAACTCATTTAATGTCTCAAAATCATTTCCGTGTGAATGAGAAATTAATGACAAATGATTTGTAACTTAAATATTGGGTCAAAGTTTGATTTGGGTTGGTCCCAAAATTGGTGTGGACTTGTTGTGGCTAAAGGGCTGACGAGCAGGCTGAAGAAGCTTCTGCACGGCCGTGCAAGTGTCTAGGACACGGCCGTGCACCGTGTCTTGCCTTGCCACTCGACCGTGCTGAGCCATGAACTCGACCGTGCATATTGCCTTGCACGGCCGTGCAGTTCATTGGACACGGCCGTGCAAGTGCGGTTATACTGAAAGTTGTGACTTTTCAAGGGAAAAGCCACCAAACCCTTTGACTCTCTTTATATACTTCCCCTCCGAATTTCAATTTACATACACAGTTATTTGAGTCTCCCTACCCTCTAGTAAGATAGATTAACATACCCAAATCATTGCATATTGTTGCATTCAATCCTTCAAAGTCCAAAGTTCAAAACAAAGTGTTGTTCGTTAGAGTAATTGATTTGGAGTGCTCTTATCATTTACTTGTAAGTCGTTTTATCTTACTAGAAGATTGTCATATAAACCGTAAGCACCTGTGCGGGACAATAACTTCTTACGGAGATTGTATTACATACAAGACTCGACTTGATTTCTTTTGTTTCCAATCTCCGTTATCATTTTCTGTCAAGTTTTTCGTTAAATTCTTGAGAAGCCTAGCAATTTGTCCAACAATTACTATGATATTACTATGGGGCGAAGAGAATATTATTTTGTGTGTTTTGTGATTATTACGTCCCTCGTCACCATGGGCGGAGCCAGAAATGTTAAGATGTTAGGAGGGGGGGCAAAAAATTGGTAGCAAAGGAAAGATGAACGGGGCTGCCCCCGATTTTTTATTTTTTATTTTTTTTAGCTATTTTTCTCCTATACAATACAACTTTAGAGATAGTTAAATACCTATTTTTCTCCGTCTCACTAAAACTTACGCTCTTTACCTCATTGGTGTCTCGTTAAAAATCACACTTTCTAAAATGAAAACTACACTTTCTAAATAAAATTATTTTAATACTTCTTTATTCAATAAAATGCATACACTTAATCTTCAGGTCCAAAACTAAAGTGTAATTTTAAATGAAATGAAGGAAATAATGATTAAAAAAACAAGAAAAAAAAAAGTCAAGGAGGGGCAACTGCCCCCTCTTGCCCCATGTACATCCGCCCCTGCTCGTCACCACCATTACTACCATCACCACAACCACCATGCATCATCATCGCCGGTGGCTATAGCATTTATTAGAATGATTTTTCAACATTCAATTTAGGGATTTAGGGGTCATAGCACATGGCAAGTATTTTTTTTACCATAGCACTTATTTTACCCTTGTGTTGCAGATATTTACCATTGAGTAGAGTTGCAGATTTTATCATTGTATAGTCCCTCCGACGCAACATAAGCTTCACCATTTTTTGTTATTAAAAGAATTAAAAAGGGGCATTTATCAAAAATTATTTTTGAAAAATGAATATTATAAAAAAAAATCACACAAGTTGGATATACAAAAAACTCTTTAAATATTACAAAAAAACTACCTTTTTTTATTTTTGCATTTATTTGTCAAACAAATGCATTTATCAGTTATAAAAACTGATAAATGCATTTATCAGTTAATTTAACCAAAAAATCAAGCATACAATACTCTTTAAAAAAACTGATAAATAAAATTTATCAGTTAATTTATTTGTTGTTTAACCAAAAAAATCAATCACAAAATACTCTTTAAAAAATTGATAAATGAATTTATCAGTTATAAACAACTGATAAATTAACCAAAAAATCAAGTACAAAATACTCTTTAAAAAATTGATAAATGCATTTATCAGTTGTTTTAACTGAAAAAACAAACAAATAAAAACAAAAAGTAATTTTTTGTAATATCACATCTTTTTTTTTTTTATGTAAATAGCATATTTTTGAGATAGTTTTCGGTAAAAACTCCAATTAAAAAAGCTTTATTTATATTCAAAAATAATGTGAGTCGAAAAGAGATTGTGAGTAAAATAAGTGAGTGAGATTGACAAGTAGGACCCACAATTTAAGGGTGTGAGTATTATAAGTGGGGTATATAAATTATAATACTAATTATTTTTTATCATTTTAGAAAAGGTGAAGCTTGTAATGAGACACTTTTTTGAATAAAAAGTGAAGCTTTATAACGAAGAGAGCATACTCTTACCATCACGGGCGGAGCCAAGGCTTCTGAAAAGAGGGCAACTGCCCCCTTTTATTATTTGAATTGTGTCAATTTAGCACTACTTAATTTTGAAAATATTACTTTTCACCATTAAAATTACTATTTTGTCCCCATTTGTATTAAAAAATAATAATATCATATTAAATTTTTGTCCCATTTAAACTAGATTTTGGTAATTTTGGTACTAGATTGTAATTGTTCACATTTAAAATAGTCATGCGCCCGTTTAAAAAAAAATCTGGCTATCATTCATAATATAATTCAATTGTTCGCTCGGACGTTCAATTCAATGTACAAATGTAAATAAGAATTATTAGTAAAACATGTCCTAGTTGCATTTCGTCTCGCTTTCGTCAAGCGTAAAAAATGAACCAAATGGAAATGGAAGTTCTAATAATAAAGAAGTGTGTAATTGAAGACTTTTGACATTTCAACGGAGTCAGACCTGGCAACCTTCAATTTTGACCCAAAGTGTTTGCCATGCTATGACCATCTTAATCAACAAGTTGGGGTCACTTCCAACAAGTCACTCACCAAAACCATTCAAGTCTTTGGCCTCCTTCTTAAGGACAACTCTGATGGGAGAAATTTTGGTACATTCAATTCCAAGGGAGTTGGCAATTTTAATGGGCAAAACATTAGGTATCAAAATCTGATAAGGAGTTAACCAAGGTATCAAATTTGGTACCTTGACTAACTCTTTCGGGAGAGACTCACGTGCGAGTGAGTATCAAAAAACTCGGCAAACTGTGATTTGATGCGCTTTGCAGCCATCCAATCTTATTGACTTTCCTTTTTTTTTTTTTTTTGGTCACTTTGAAATGACATTGTTTGTTTGTTATTTTTTTTTTTTTTTAAGAAAACTGTTTGGAAAAATTTATTTATCTTTCTTAAAAAAAAATAATTAATTATTATATAAAATTATTTATTTTAATTATTAAACATTTTAATTAAATAAAACATTTTAAATGTGAAAGAAATAAAAATTTAATTTTTGATACCTTTTCTTAACTCCACCATCGGAGATGAACATTTGATACCCCATAAATAGTGATTGAAAGGTACCAAAATTTGATTTCGGTACCTTTCCTTAACCATTAACCATTGGAGTTGCCCTAACAAAAACATTATCCCAAATCTGCAAAAGCTCCCATCTGCAATAGGGTAATGGTAGGTTAGATGCACGCAATCTTGTTCATATATTAAAGCACAAAAAGGTTGTTTCCATATAACACATGTAAAAAATTGCATCGAAAATTACATTGATTGACTGTTAATTCATAACAAAGAAGCGCGCAGACAGTTTAGTGAACTATTTTATTTTATTACATCGTATTCTCGAGCCAAAAAAATAGTTAGTCTTTAGCACCATCAAAAATGATAGAAGAATATTTGACAATCTTTAAATTGGTAGAAATGATCAAGGAATTCTCCTCACGATTCCGATCCAGAGTATGCTTCTATCCACCAATTCAGTAAATAAACATGAAGAACGAAGTAATCCTTTCACTTCAAACTTACACAAAAAAAAAAAAAAAATTAGTTTGATTTGGGCCAAACACGTCTTTACCTTAACTTGAGATATCCCCAAGAACTGGATTTTGAACTGCTGGTATCATCCCCTTGTTGCTCTATTGCAGCCAAGGGTAGGGATTGTGAATCAAATATCTGAAGTTTTATTGGGTCGATGAGGGCCCACATCAGATCTAAATATCTAATTAATCCACCATTGAACAGCAACCGAGGGGTGTGACACCCATTCCTACCCTTGGTGGCAACAGGGGAGCAACCGTCCCTCGTCCAAAAGAGCTATATTCTGCAAATCTTGAACCTCTTGTACCTTACAGACCAGATATATGTACGCATGGTTATCTTAATCTCGATGAGAGAAATGTAAAGAATGAGGATATCATTTTTACAGATACCGTCCCGACTGGGCATTGCTCCGACGGTCTTGGAACTGCTACAGCGAAAATCCTCTACAGTGTCGCAGTCCAGCTACCAACGATCATGATTCGGCCACATCGTCATGCTTGCTTTGTGTGTGGCTGAGATCACGTCGGTAAATTGATGATCCCACCAAGCTCCAAAGCATCTTGTCCGTCAAGCTCAAAAGTTGGGCGAGGTACCACTTTCCATTTCAAGTCTTTTAAGAGTATAAAGGAAGCCAACTTAAGTTATGGACACATCATGGAAAGTACCGGTGTGAAAACTGAAATTATGTGTTGTGGGTAGTTTACCTTACAATTGGTGTAAAATCTTGAAATTTTGGAGGATCCGACACTCGGATCCGTAACCGTGTAAGACAAGAATAACCGAGTCCGAGCAATCATAGAGAATAACAAAGAACAAAAGAGAGAGAGCGAGGTACTAACTTGACTTGTACCTCCACTGCAAAGGAAGAATACTGAGAGCATCACCAAACCAGCATTTGCCTAAGCTTTGGAGAGAACTGCAGGTTGAAAGCAGCAGCTTCCTCAGGGTCCAACTTCTTCACACTTCAATCAACTCCTCCAAGCTCTTTCATGTTACCTTTCCGCATACAGAATTCCAATATTGCCCCTTACAAAAGTCTGCACATCATACCAAACCTATATAGTATATCGACATTCGTGTTCATCATACCAGTGAAAGCATACCCTTGATTCATCTTTCTCACCCATCGTGTCTTGAAAGTTGTAGCTAGCAACAGATTAGCACCCAAATAAAAGCCGTCATACAAATACAAGTTGAAGCACAAACGAAATGCTATGGACATACACACCACCAAAAAGCACCGGTGCAAAAACTAAAAATTATGCCCCTGTACATTTTTAAGCTTTGTAGCTTACCCTAGACATTCTAATCTTTTAACCCAATGTTTATTGGGTCTCATGGGGATCCAACAAAATTTCGAAAGAAAAACAAGGAGCCAAATTAAAAGAGGGTCAATAATAGCAAAGAACACAGGAGAGAGAAGTACTACCTTGAGTTGTACCACTGCAAAGGAAGCATGCTGACACCACCAAACCAGCATTTCCCTGAGCTTTGTTGGAGAGAAAATGCAGGTTGAGAGGAGCAGCTTCCTCAGCAATCAAACTACTCACAAAGATTAATGTCATTAGTACAGTACAATAGGAAACGTAGCAAAATAAATAATGAGAAGATAACACTCGGGGCATGATCCCTTTCCATAACCTTTTCTTCGAGCAAAATCTTGACAAGTACTATATGAAGTGCCAATAATAAACACACCACCATCATGTCAAATAAATTTATGATCCAAATCATGCATCCACAGTGCAAAAGTGAGATAATATGCAAGTCCACTTTTTTGCAACCAGTAAAAACACATTTATACATATACATAATTGAGATTATCACATAAGACAGCAAATACTTATAAATTAGTTTAACATTACCACCACGTAATAGATAAGCCACAAAACGGTAATAACTAAATTTCCCAATATACCATACAATCTTGCTAACCAAACGACAGGAAACCCAATACTTACTAGTACAGCGTGTATGTAGGATATACTTTAGCTTCACTATATTTCACCTCACAGCCGGCCCTTCCATATTGTTGCCCGTAACGGGCCCTGGAAATTTGACTTCAACTCTAAGGTTGCCCAGCAAGGCATCACGTCCACTTAGCACAATTTGAAAGAAACCATCCACTTCCTTTGTGAGATGATCCAACCCTACTGAAAGCTTTTGAGTGTTCTTCCCTAGCTCGGAACAATTGCTCTCGAAAGCTTCAGCACCAACGGGGTCCACACCATCTTGTATCATAGGGTACAACTTATTTACACTTTGATCAACTCCTTCAAGCTCCTTCACTACTGTTACCTTCCCACTGGCATATAAGTTTCTAATTTCGCCATTTACAAGAGTCTGTACATCATAAAACGCTGCCGCCCACAAGCATGTCTCTGGAACTTGTAAATCGATCATCTTCTTAGCAGAACCGGAAAAGGCAGCAGCAAAGATGCTACACACAAATATAGTTTCGACCTTCACTCCAAACATGGCTCGCATCAAGACCTTCCCTTTAGCAGAGTTCTTGATCTTCGGCAAGTTAAGTGTTTCAGTTAGATTGTCTAAGATGCCAAAACAGTTATCAAGTCTTGGGTTCTTAGAACTGATATGCTGCCTCCAACTATGAAACGAAGAACTGGCCCGTACAAGCTGCTTTGACGGGGTGGAGTTCAAATTGTGACATGCACACTGAAGCAGAAGTTGACCTTGATTGAGCCTCGACAGCTCAGAGCTGAAGGCAATACAGATATCAAGCAACTTCACACTATTGTCCAAGTACACATCAACCCACTTATCCTCCCAATCATATACAGGGAGTTCAAGTGCAGTAATAAGGTCTTTCACATCAGCATGAGTCTTGGAAAGGGACTCCATGGCTGTCTTCATCCATGATAGGCTAATGACATCCTCCATGTGCACTGGCTTCAGATTTGTAAGCCTCTGCGCCAGGTTCTCTTCAAATGTGTTCAAAATAGAACGTAACTTCGGGGAAAGAGATGAACCCTTGGGTAACATCATCTTAAATGGATTTCCAAATGGGAAGAAAGGCCTGTTAGGCTCCTGTGGACGACTCATTTCAAAGTACAGCTGCAAGTAGTCAAAAGGGAACATTAAGAAGCCAATTCTTCTCCCTCACTACAGATGAAATACACTTGTAACAGGAAAGGAACATAGAGAGCAGTTGTTCGATCTCTAGAAGGGGCTGAATAAAATAGCATTAATGTTTAATTCATCCTTGTGATACACGAGTAGAATACTGCACAGCTAAAGTGAAATGAACTCAACATATGTGCTTTAGAAGAAGTCTAGTTTTTTACATTAGAATAAGCAGAAAAGTCACAACAAACTTGTAGTTTCAAGATTCGTAATAAGAAAACGAACTCAAGTTAACAGCCATTAATCATAACTGACAAAAATGAGTGGAAGATTGTAATTCATTAATCTTGGAAAAGTGAAGAGGAAAATCATAGTTTTATCAAGTTACCATTTAGTCACCAACTTCTTTAATGCCTTAAACAAGCCCCCCCCCCCCATGTACAAAAACACGATAGTCCATAATCCTCAAGAACATGAGCAATAATAAACCGTCAGAAATATGAACCCTTAAACACCACAAAGATGGAAAACCCCCCCCTCCATCAGTTCATCTGACTAACAGAGCCTACCAAATAAATCGCCACTCCTACAAGGGCTACCTCCACAAGCCAACTAATCCACCATGACCCTTATCATAATATATCCTCGGCAACAAATACAAATCTTCAAATTTAACATGTCCTACGCTTGAAAACTCACATAAACTCAATTTATGTTGGCAAATCGACAATCAAACAAACAAAAACATCATAAAAGTAATGAATCATTTTAAAATCAAAGCGTCTTCTTAAAAACTCACAGATCTAAAATTAAAACAATAAGTCAACCGACAAAATAATCAGATCTAGAGCTAATTCACGCACAAAACAACAATTCAACAATCAAATAAACTAGATCTAACACAAATCTAAAACAAAACTGAAATCAGAACGCTCACCTTAAAGTAAGTAGTTAGATCGGTCAAATCAAACGGTAGATCCAAAAATAAAAGCTAAACCTCGCAATTTACAGGTAAAAAATCCCGAGCAGCCTAATTCATCACCATCTGCGAAAATCCCCAAAACCATAAGTAAAACAAAAAAATGGGTCTAATAATATACCGATGAGAGAGAAAGTATAAGAGATAGAGAGAGAGATGCCGTACCTGACGGATTCGTACTTGTAACTTGATAGTTGAATCGGAAACGGCTACAAAAGTTAGGGGAGGCGTAGAGAAAGAGATAAGAGAAGTTAGGGTTTCGTCGAAGTTTTCACCAACCGTTGTGCGTGTGACTGTGTGAGAGAGAGATAAATGGTGAAGTCTAAAAGGATAGAGCTGGGATTACCGTTGAAATGATCGTACAGTACGTGATAATGACACGTGGCGTAGTATCTACGGTCTGGAAACTTCTCCCCCAGGAGCTTTTTTTTTTTGGAAAAATACCAAAAACCCACTATTAAAAAAGACTTTTTTCTCAAATAATATATTTTTAAAATTTTATTTTTCAAAGTAAGTTACTGTTCAAATTTTTTCCTTAAATATCCTACTTTTTAAAACTCGCTACACGGTGTAGCGAGTTCCAAGTAATTAAGTTTGCCAATTTGTAATTAATGTTGGTAATTAAGTGAAGACAAACTCGCTACACCGTGTATCGAGTTTCCCTTTCTTTTTTTTTGCCTAGATAAGGTTTTTCAGATTCATTATCCTCCTATCCCTCATTCATTCATTCTCATATCCTCCTCGCAACCCTCAATCTTCTCAATCAAAATTCCATTAAACACAAAAAATGAATCCAAGAGAGCAGCGGTTTTTTTTTCCCTGTCCCAATTCCTCCGGTGAATCCTCTGCCCCTCAATCTTCTCAATCCTCCTCTTCATCGCGTGTTATTCCTGATCCCGCGATGCCGTAGAGTCTGCCATGCGCCAGAAAATTCTCGACCATCAGAGTTTATCTTCGCAAGAAACCCCGATCGCAACCCAAGAGTATATACGGAGAGCGATTAAAGATCCGGTGAAGGATGAAGCTTTCCAAGATGGACCTTGGCTTTTTGCAATGGAATTTCTCACTGAAGTTGATACATATTATCCGTTGAGCTCTATCAAGAAGAAATGTCATAATATTGAAAGAATGGATCAGGTATAATATCAAGATTAATTATAGTTAAATGTGTGTAAAGATAATTGATTTTTTATATTTACGTATGTTCTATTAGGTTGTTGCCGTTATCAAGTCCTACACACCAAATGGTCTTGGTGATCTCTGGGTGACTTTAAAGGTTAGGATATGAGCTTAGTATGCTTTCTATCATTGGGTGAAATATGTTTTGAGTTACTAACTGGGATAAAATTATTAGGATCCTACGGATACCATAGATGCTTCCATTCATCGAAAAGTGTTAACTGGGAGTGAATTTGCAAATGATATATTTGTCGGTTCTGTTCTGATACTTCAGAAGGTATGATATATTAAATAGTGAAAGTCAGTACACTTTGGAATCATCATTAAAACTTCCATCTAATTGTTTGTTTTGAAATATTTAGGTTGTTGTTTTTGCCCCCAATCCATCACGATCAGCACGTTATCTTAACATCACACTCCATAATGTCTTCAAGGTACATATTTTCTTATTTTTGCTGAATTGTTGGAATCATATAGTAAATGATGTTAAGCTCATTTGTTTTGCAGGTATTTCCTAAGAATCATGAAGCTAAGTGAATAAATGCTAAACTCATTTGGTTTACTTGAATTTTCTAAATGTTTGAATTAATTAATGTAAGATTTTCTATGTGACCGGGATGTGGTCAATAACTTGATTATATTTATTTTGATGTTATTTAAATTTTTTTAAATTATTTGGTACAGTTTGTGTTTGGTTTCGTTGCAATTTTTTCTGTCATCATTTTTTTAACATATGTAAAAAAAAAATTAAACAAAAACATAATTCAGCAACACATGTAAAACAAAAAAAAAAAACTTGTAAACAAAAACATAATAATTCATGAAGAAGAGTTGACGTTGAATATATTATTACCTCTGTCTCACTTCAATGGTCCTATCTTTTTTTATGTTAGCACGGAGATATTTTGAGCAATAATTTGAAGTTAATTTAATTATCCAAATGAAAATTTAAAACTTGTTATTGATACACCATTATGTGTACTACAAATTACAGTTTTTAGATATTCATTAGGATAATTAAATTAACCTATATTTATTGCTCAAAATACCTTCGTGGGTAACATAAAAAAAATGAAAATAAGAAACTTGAATTGAATAAAGTGGACTTGACAAACTCTGACCTAAAATCGCTATACCATGTAGCAATTTCACCTTTAATGAAACTCGCTACATGATTTAGCGAGTTTAAGCTGACATTTACTCTTTCCAGCAGCATAAAGGTTCAGTTTACAGCCACCATATTCATTATCTTCCTCTCCTCTCTCGTATCTCTTCCTCTCGTATCTCTCATTCAAACTCTCTCAAAAAAAAAACTCAAATCTTCTTTACATCATTTTATTTCATCAGAATTGTTGAAGATCGAGAATCAAGGTAAATTAACATCATCTTAATCATTGTTTTCACTTGTGTTTAGATATAAAATTTAAGTATTTAACTGCACACAAATATATTGTAGATATAAATGTTAGAGTTTTGTTATATAGTTTTTAACACTTTGATTTCGTAATGTAGGGTTAAAGATGAACATGGGTCCAATCATTTTCATGTGTTATTGGGGAGGTGATGATGAACAACCGTTTGATGGTCCTCATTTCAAAAAAGGGTCAAAATGTGCAATTAGGGGTAATTGCCGATGGAGATACAATGAGTTGATTGATGAGTTATATAAAAAGACGAACTTAGATCGGTCTCAATTTGACAATTTGATCTGGAAGTCATTTACAGATGTCCTCATTATTTTGATAGCGGGATTGGTGAGTACTTTCCTTTCCGTATTGAAGATGATGCGTGTATGGATATAATGTTTGATTATTTAGCTAAATTTGGGGTGTACGAAATTTGCAGCTGTATGTGGTTGTAAAATTGATTAAAAATCGATCGAATCCAGAGTTTGAAACACGGCACAAAGAGACCATTTATGGGTATTCACCAAGTGGTAACCGTGATGCAGGGGTTGATCCAAGTTCCCAAACACTTGTATCAACCCAAATACCAAATTATGATGATGGGGCATTTGGGCATAATGATCATGTTAATGAGGTTAGTTCTGAAGATGATGTAGATTATGAAAAAGAAGAAGAAGTACACACTGATGTAGATGCAATGCTAGACGATGATGATGATGAATATGAGGAGGGTAGTAGTGATTCTGATGTCGATTTGGGAGAGGGTGATAATGGTCCGATTGATGATGATGTGGAAACACCTCTTGTTCATTATGAAGTGTCGAAAAATCGAAGATATGAGAGAGAGGATTATCCCTTTTACAGTAATATTGGTGCTTTTACTCGACAAGAACATGGCTCCATTGATTACGATAATGCACATAGTTTTCCGGTTGGGATCCTGGATAACTGTGCGATTGCTAAAAGGGATACGCTTTTCTGGCAAGAACGAGGCACAATTTGATATAAAAGGTACCATATTCGCACTAATCGCCGGTTCAGGGTAAGAAAGAGCACACCTCACACATGGGTAATTGAGTGTCTATTGAAAACTTATCCATGCAATTTTTATGTTCGTGTGAATAGGAAGAAGTTTGGCTATTGGAATTGACCAAGTATAAGGCTCCTCACTTCTGCTTATATTCTGGAGAAAGTCGAGATCACCCCAACCTAGATGTCAAGTTTATCGGTCGGGAAGTTGTTGGTCTTATTAAGGCCGATTCAGATGTCAAGGTTGGAGTCATTAGTGCACACATCTCTAGTAGGTTTGGAAAGGAAATTACCTACGAGAAGGCATGGTGTGGAAAGCAGAAGGGCATTGTAGAGGTTTTTGGAGATTGGGAGGAATCTTATATAAGGTTACCCCGCGTCCTAGCAGCCATTCAAAAATACAACCTGAGCACAATTGTTGAGTATTCTCATCCTCCTCCTCCTGTCGGTGAGTTACACATGTTTCGACAGGTATTCTGGGCATTTGGGTCTTGCATTGAAGCTTTCTCTCATTGTCGGCCTGTCATTTCTTAGGGGTGTGCGCGGGCCCAAAGCCCGCGGGCTTTGGCAAAGCCCGGTGTGAGCCCATTTAGTTGCGGGCTTCAATTTCAAGAGCCCAACATAGCGGGTATTTAGCGGGCTCAAATTAACGGGCTTTTGCGGGCTTTAAGCGGGCATTTAGCGGGCTCGGGCTTGACGGGCCCAAATTTAAAATTACAAATTTCAACTTCAAGAACAAAAGAATTGCCATAAAGTTAAAAATTTAACATTACAATTTAGCACGAGTCGGAGTTCTCTCACGGCCCAAGGATACACCTTCGTCCTGTGCCTTACTCCTTTGGACCATTTTTAAGTCCCTGCATCACCCACCTGGATGAACGAGACTAAGGTTTTTGAGTTGGAGGGAGAGGCTACAATTTGTGTGATGCATTGTTGAACCATATACAGTAAATTCTAGAACATACCTCTTGCAAGAGCAATTACATCTCTTCTACATGCATTTGTTTCAGTAAATGTGATATCAAAACGCAGTACATGGTCAGTTTGGTTTCCAAAGAATAAGCAAAGCATTTATGCCATGTTTGTCGATGGAAACAACATTTCACATGAATCCAGAACATTCAGGAGTTAAGTTATTTTACACTGAAGTGATCACTACAGAATACTAATAAGCTTAAGGGCTATGATATGATTGTGGGTGCCAGCAAAGGCCTAGTAGCCAAAGATGGACTGTAATACGCCTTCGCAATAAGATACCCGATGTCTCCAAAGGAGGAGCTTTTAGCACTTCTATTGCTTCTTCTATAAAGTCCTTGTACAGAATTTAGCAATGGGAATTATATTAAATAACATCATCCCCTTGAAGAAGGATGCGGGCCGGGCCGGACCTAACGGGCCGAAGAACTATGAAAGCCCGATCTCAGCCCAAATCCCGCGGGCTTTCAAGCAGTCAAACCCAGCAGGGTTGAAAACCTTGCGGGTGCGGGCCTTACGGGCACGGGCCTTGCGGGCCTTGCGGGTTTCGCGAACCGATGGGCGGGTTTGCACACCCCTATCATTTCTGTTGATGGAACATTCTTGCATGGTAGATATAAAGGGGTAATAATGATTGCCATGGGTGTTGACGCCCAGGACAGTATACTTCCTCTTGCATTTGTCGTTGTTGAAAAGGAGAACTGGACGAACTGGCGTTGGTTCTTATATCAGCTTTGCAAGCATATTATCAAGAGTCGTGAAGTATGTTTGATATATGACCGTCATCACGGCATTCTTAAGACTATAACTGAAAATACATGGTGGCCAAATGTGCATCATCAATTTTGCTGGAGACATATGCGAGCAAATTTCTTGGATAAGCATAGAGGGGAAGGGTTAAAGTATCTGTTTTGGAGAGCGGGTAGAGCAACTCAAGATAGAAAATTGAAATCTATCTTAGAGAGTATCCGTGGAATTAACCCCGAGGCAATTGCATGGTTTCAGAATTTGGATGCCAGAAAATGGACATTGGCACACGATGGTGGTTACAGATATGACATCATGACTACCAACATGTCTGAGGTTTTCAATGGTGTGATGAAGGGAGCCCGTGGGATGCCAATCAAAGCTAAATCAACACAAAATGAAGTAAAATACAGAAATGTAAACTTACAATTACGAAATTTTGATGATGAAAACCTTGATTTTGAATAGCAAAATGTCTCCTTCTTCTTGGCTTCTTCTTCCCCGGCGGCTGATGAGATTGAGAAAGTTTTTTTTGTTGTTTTGAAATGAAGACCGTAAGTCTGAAGGGGAAAAGGGTTTTTTGATAACTCGCTACACGGTGTAGCGAGTTTGACTTTGACCTGTCAAACTCGCTACACGGTGTAGCGAGTTATCAAAAATTAATTGCCTTAATTGATGACAAACTGGTAAACTTAATTACTTGGAACTCGCTACACCGTGTAGCGAGTTTGACCTGTCAAAGTCAAATTCCCTACACGGTGTAGCGAGTTTTAAAAAGTGGGACATTTAGGAAAAAAGTTTGAACAGTAAGTTACTTTGGGAAATAAAATTTTAAAAATGTATTATTTGAGAAAAAAAATCTATTAAAAACTTTCAAATCCAAAAAACACAACAAATAATTCTCATGTCAAAAAAATCCTAATATTATATATTCAATATCAAAAAGTCCAAAATTTAACGATTTAGCCAATTTTATTAGATTTGAGAATTCATATTACTCCAAACATGATTTTTATTTCAATTATGAGTTTACAAAGATAAAATTTATCAATCTTAAGCAATTATAGAATAAATATTCAAAAAATAATACTTTTTTTAATATTAATAAAATTGTAGGACTAACAAAGTAATAATTTCAATAGTAATACTAAAAAATAATAATGATAGTAATAATTTTTAGATTTTTTAATCATCTTTTTATCTATTATTTTATAATTTTATTACGAAATTTAATAATTAGAAATGGTATCATAAATTTATCTTTTTATTATTTTTTATCTTATAATAAAAATAATATTTTGTATTATTATTAATTATAATTATTTATCAATATATTATAAATTTTACATTCTTAACATGTCACAACTTAAAAAAAACAAATTTCATCTACATAAAAGCTTCAAACTTAAAGAAAAACTTAAATCATTAAATTTTGCGCGTTTCGGTATTAAATATATAATTTTAGGGTTTTTTTATAAGAGAATTATTTGTTGGATTTTTTAAATTTGAATGTTTTTAGAGGGAGTTTCTGGTATTTTTTCCCTTTCTTATTTTGATTTAATTCCTTAAAGCCGCTCAACATAAACAAAAACTTATATAAAATCAGTGAATTTACAAAAGTACACATATATGTGAGACCCAAATCATAATTCCTTATAAACCCAACACCCCACTCTCTCAAATATAAAACCAAGGAGTGTAAATGATTCGGTTTAGGCCAATTTACGTACCGAACCAATAGTCATCGGTTTGAAAAAATCTCAAATCGAACCGAACCATGAAAATATTCAAATCGAACCAAACCAAATACGGAGTAGTTTGGTTCGGTTTGGTTTGAACTGCGGTTTTATTTTACGGTCCGAACCGCAGTTTAAACCACAATTCAAACCACAGTTCAAAAATTGTGCTTCAATGTTCATGATAACAACAAGCCATTTGAGTAATTGTAATGGTATGTGCTAAAAAGTGAATTAACATTATTACATGAATATTAATTAGAACATGATTTCAAACTACACAATTCATTGTCATTTTTGTTTGAATTTTGCAGACATGGCATATAGAAAAGATTCAAAATTTAAATGAAATTGTTCTTTAATGTTTATGATAACAATAAGCCATTTGAGTAATTGTAATGGTATGTGCTAAAAAGTGAATTAACATTATTACTTGAATATTAACAAAAAGAAAAAAGGGTTATGGGCTAAAACCCATGAATAAAATTAAAGGTTTTCAAATCTAAATGTGAGATAGAGATGAAAGATATGTATATCTACGATTAATAATGAACGGTTTGGTGGTTTGGTTTATCAGTTCGGTTTGGTGGTTCCGTCTATCGGTCTCAAACCGTGGTTTGGGGGTCCAGCCGCGTAACAAACCGAACCACACCTTTGACAATTTTTGGAAACGAACCAAACCACTATTGCTTAAAAATCGAACTAAACTGCGTGGTTTGATTTTTTCGATTTCAAACCGCGGTTTGGATCGAACCACTTACACCCCTAATAAAATCCCTCTCTCCTCTTGTTCACACCTCAACCAACACACACACTAAAATGCTATCTCTGTCTAGAGCCGTCAAGTTGGGACGGTCCCGTCGGGACGTCCCGTCCCGCAATAGATTTCGAACGGGATGGGACAGAGTATTTTAGTCCCGTCCCGTTTCGTCCCGTCCCGTCTCATCCCGTTTCAGTCAGGGGACAACATAGTGCGGTCCCGCCCGTCCCGTTTCCGTCCCGCATATCTCAAGCCATATGATGATTTTTCAACAAACAAACATGGTCTTCTTTACCTTGAATATCAAATTTCTCTAGCAGCTGATGCATGCAGGTCATTTCTTCCTCAAGATGACCATGCAAAAAAGTTGCCTTGACATTGAGTTGTTCATGCTCATGAAAAAAAGAGCTATGCTTCAATAGGAGAAAATGTTTATCTCCATTAACAACTTAGGCGAATTAGGCTCACACCACAACCTATAATCTTTCATTCTATTTACATAACCTAGTAATATGCATTTCTGTGATATAGGCTCGCACTTACCATTATTATCATGAGTATACACTACATAACCAATACTTTCGAATTAGAATAATCAGCAAGAGTTGCAAACGATACCTGAATAAGAGCCTTCAACCCAATAGAAATTGAAGGAGTAGCAAATATATTAGTCTATTGATCCTTAGAGACAAGCCAGCATTACGAAGGATACAACGTGCTCTCTCGAAAATAGTCATGTTCATCCATTCTGTTGTTGTGTTCTTCTAACAATGAGTGTCTCATTATGCCTGCAGTAGCAAAAAACTCACTAAAATGAACTTTACAAAATTTTAACCTATTTTCTGTTCTAAAATGCTTGATTTTGGCCTTCGCCGTGGCCTTGGCGCCTAGTCAACGCTTATCCTTCCTAGTCAATGGGTCACGCATGGGTCCCGCGGGATCCCGCGTCCCGCAAATGGGACGAGATGGGACTGAGTATTTTAGTCCTGTCCCGTTTTGTCCCGTCCCGTTTTGTCCCATTTCCGTCATGGGACAACATAATTTCGTTCCGTCCCGTCCCGTATTCCCGAATTGACAGCTCTATCTCTGTCTCATGATTAAAAAAATAAAAATAAAAAAATAATTTTTTTTCTAATTTTATAGCTTAGGTATATAAGCGTACTGGTTAACAAGACCTTTATTATTATTATTTTTTAAATGTGAATAATTATTAAAAAATATTTATATATCTAAGTTATAAGAGTAATTTTAGTCGTATACTTTAGGTATAGGAGTGAAAAGGTTAATAAAATATAATATTTTTATGATTTTGTAAAAAAATGTAAGAAAATGTGAAAATAAATTACTTATATACCTAAGGTATAAAAGTAATTATAGTCTTATATCTTGAATATAGCAGCGAAGCGGTAAAAGCGTAATTTAAATAAACTTTTAACAAGTTCTTGGATATTTAAGAGATTTTGATCGGGCTAAGGGCCATAGGTTCGAAGCCCTAATATTATTGCTCCAATATTATTATTCTGCCTTTCGTTAAAAATTAATGTAATTTTTTATTAATTCTAGAATTTATATCATAGTTTTTATTTTTTTTTTGTTATAAATAATGTGTGAACAAACAATGAAGCATATTATTTTAAATATTTTAATTAATATTATCATGTATATTATGGAACAATGAAATTTAAAAATAAAAATAAATATAAAAAGATGGAATCTTGACTTGTAGGTGTGGAAAAATGATCCTGCAAAGAACATATTTTTGTGACAAAAATTGGGAAAGGTGTATTTCGTGTTAACATACACTCATGTGATCAGTCTACTCATTTAGGCGCCCGTTTGTTTAGGAAAAAATATTTTCCGAAAAATATTTTTTTCATTTTTTTTGGTGTTTGTTAAGCACCGAAAAATGAAGAAAATGTTTTTCGAAAAATATTTTTCTCACTTTTCTAAGTAAAATGATTTACAGATTTTTCATAAGTAAAACATTTTCTGAAAAATATTAACACCCTCACATGCACACACACACCTAACTTTTCATACACCCCCACGTTACCCGTCCCACATACCACCCCTAACCCGTCCTTGAAAACAATATATTTTTGTGACAAAAATTGGGGAAGGTGTATTTCGTGTTAACTTACACTCATGTGATCAGTCTACTCTTTTAGTTAGTTGTTTTATACTTGAATAAAATTTCAATGTATAAATATATACTCCGTTCCTTCACAAATTGAATTAGCTTTTTTGAATACAATGATTAGGAAAAAGTGAGGTAGGAGAGAGATATTGTGAGAGTGGGGTGGGGGTGGGGATGGGTGAGGCTCTTAGAGGGCGGCAGGAAAGTTGATAAAAAGATTAATATGAATAAATAAAATTTGACAGGAGGTGGGCGTGGGTGGGTGGGGGTGTAGTAGGGGAGGGAGGTGGGGGTGTAGTAGCGGGTCGGACGAGCCTAGCCCGAATTCACAGTGGGCCTATGCTTCCGGGCTGAGCCTAAATGCCAACCTAAAGCCAGCTTTGCTTGAACCCCAACCCACATCTAATGTAGGTCCCATTTTAAGTTTCAATAAATGAATGGGTACAATTTTTTTTTTTAAAAAAGTGACATGTCGTGAGTATAGATAATTGGAGTAGTGAATAGTTAGTGAATAATTGCGGTATTTATATATGGACCCCACAATAACTTTTCATTTTAGAATTTTAAACTTTAAGACAAGACGGGATGCCCTTTAAAAAAAAATTGAACCTTAAATGAGACGGAGTTAGTATATACAAAACTGAAACCCGTAGCACTATACAAGGCAAAACTCCTTTTTTTTATCATTAAATTTTAGGCTAATTTAAAATGTTCTCATTAAACTTTTATTTTTACAATGTTCTCATTAAACTTTTCATATTTTACAATATCTCATTTTGTATATAATTTTGCTAAAAAGTTAGCAAAAGTCAGTTAAGTTACCTAATGTGAAAAACTTTTGTAAGGTACGTGCGAGGTTAATGGATAGTGATTCATCACCAATAGTCCAGTTAGCGTACACAACAATAAATTGATTAATAATATAATGAAAGTTAGTCACGTGACTGACTTTTGTTATGTTTTTTACGAAATTATGAAAGGAGTGAGAACGTCGTAAAAATATGAAAAGTTCAATGAGAACTTTGAAAAAAAAGTTCAATGAAAACATTGTAAATTTAACTAAAGCTCAGTTCAGTGACTAATAAATGGTTTTTGCCCACTAAACATAGAGAAATATTTAAGTTGAAAAAATATAAAATGTTGCTCACTAATAAATACTTCCTTACGTCCGATTTAATATTATTAGTTTGACATTGAACGAATATTAATAAGGATGAGTTTGACATTGCTTCTAATTTTTTGAAGAAAGTGATTATTTAAAAGTGATTTTATAAAAATCTATTATTTGTAATAAATATTAAAATTTATAGATATATTTGGATAGTATATACTTCCTCCGTCCCATAGATTTATGGACTTTTGGGTTTTGCACGGGAATTAAGGAGGAAATATTATATTGAAAGTGTTGTGAGTGTGAAAATAAAATAGGAGAGAGAATGAGTGGAGAGAATAGTAAATTATAATGGTGATGTGAGTATTAAAATAATGTAGGAGAGAGAATGAGTGGAGGGAATAGTAAAGATTCCTTTCCATTTTGGGAAAGTTAGATATTATTGTGGGACGCCCAAAATAGAAAGTTTACGTATTATTGTGGGACGGAGGGAGTATTCAAAACTGATTATTAAAGATAAATATCAAAAATAAATTTATTATATGTATCTCAATATAATAAATGCACAAAAGAGATAGAGGTTATTATTGTAAATATAACACAAATAACAATTTCTAAAAATCACTTTTAGCAAAAGCTTGGTCATAGTTGCTTCTATCAAAATACAGTTTTTTGCGTTTTAACAATTTACAATCATAATCAATATTGTTATTCAAACGTTGTTAAAAGTGATTTTGAGCTTCAAAAGTGATTATAAGCTATAAAAATAATAAAAAAAAAACACTCCCAAACTCACACTGCAAGATAAATGTGGGGGGCTATACTTGTCATTTACATTCATTGCCAGCTTTGTTAATTATTTTGATTTGACAAACAATCAATAAAAAAACAACACCCAATTGTCTTATTGTTGTGCAATGTGGGCAAATAGAGGCAAATGATCTGGCTGGCATGATGGTGAAATAAAACACAATTGAAAGATCAAACCCTACTTGGAACATGCAAAGTTTCCCCTCTCTCTCTCTCTCTCTCTCTCTCTCCATTTGCCTAACAAATTAGAAAGAAGACAAGAACAAGATGCACCAATACAAAGTGGGTTTATGGGCATATTCTATCTATCAAATATTAGCTGGCTTTTTAGGTCCAATTGCCCCTAATCCAAACCCATGCCACAATTATGGGTTTTCTTCACTTTTATATCCAAAAGGAAGCTGCCTAATAATATGCAGGACTGCAAAAAAAAATCGTGAAATTGGATCGGATCAGTAGAATCGAATCAAATTAATAAAAATTGAATCGAAAAAATAATATTGATCTGATCTTGATTTCAAATTTTTATAAAACCATTTATTTAATCTGATCCTGATTTTGAAAAAAATATACGTGGTTCTGAACCGGAACCGTACCAAATATATACTCCCTCCGTCCCACAATAATATATAAACTTTTCATTTTGGGCGTCCCACAATAATATATACTTTCCTAAAATGGAAAGAAATTTTCTTGCTCTCACTTCTTTCTCTCTACATTATTTTAACACACATCACCATTATAATTTACTATTCTCTCCACTCATTCTCTCTCCTATTTTATTTTCACACTCACAACACTTTCAATATAATATTTCCTCCTTAATTCCCGTGCAAAATCCAAAAGTCTATAAAAATGTGGGACGGAGGGAGTATATATATATATATATTCCCTCCGTCCCATTAGTAAAAGGAAAATTACTGTAGACTGTAGACGCGTAGAATAAGAAAAAAAATAATGATATAAATGTTGTGAGTGTAAAAGTAAAATAGGAGAGAATGAGTGGAGGGAATAGTAAATTATAATGGTGTTGTGAGTATTAAAATAATGTAGGAGAGAAAATGAGTGAAGGGAATAGTAAAGATTCCTTTCCATTTTAGAAAAGTTTGTGGTTTGAATTAACCCACCAAAAGGAAAGCTACAGAATGAGACGGAGGGAGATATATATATATATATATATATATATTAACTTTCTTACCAATTTTTACCAAATGGTTAAATATGAAACTCTTTTTTTTTTTTAACCGTTGATTTTGTTATTGTAATTTGGTTCTTAAATATGCTTGCTTGTAGACAACCATATACTCCATCCATCCCAAAATATTGTTCAGCAATTTGGCATTTTACGTAATCAACAACAACAACAACAAAGCCTTAATCCCAAAATAATTTAGGATCGGCTAACATGAATCCTCATATGTCATCGCGTAGTCAAATGTTCATTGTGATTCCGGAAAGAATTAATTTGAATTATACAAATGCGTCTCAATTACGTATAGCTAAACATACTAACAGAGATTATCGTAACGCATGTAGGCAAGTCGAGGATACAGAGGAGGCCGAGAAGACATTAGAGAACCAAAAGAATTGCGGAAAAAAAATAATAAAAAAAATATAAAGTAGAGTAAACTGTATAAGTAAACTTGAAAATACAGACCTCGGAAAGTTTGGTCTTTATAATCAATCTGTTAGGTGTTGTCATCTCCGTCTATTTGCCTGGTTAAGGTTCCTACTGCTTTCACCTTCGCTTATATCCGAAACTCCTTCAAACAGTTTATCCCCTAATTTTGGACCGGCAGCTTGAATCATATCTTCTTTAGGATCGCGATGGGAACGTGAGGATTCTCTTGCAACATGTCGATCCTGCAAGTTTACGGGAAAAAAAAAAAGGATTAGGGTATTTGAGTTAGGCTACATAAATTTTTCGGAATGTGTCAAAATCGCTTTCACTGAAAATTATTAGAGGCATTTACAAAAAACTACTTTAGAAAGATGGAAATTACAAAAAAAAAAAACACATAAGTTCGAAATTACAAATTTTATTTTTATTTTTGGTTTTTTTTATCAGTTTTGGTCAAACAACCGATAATTTCAGTTATCACTTGTTTACAACTGATAACTGAAATTATCAGTTGTTTGAAGCACAAATTACTCTTCAAACAACTGATAATTTCAGTTATCAGTTGTAAACAACTGATAACTGAAATTATCACTTGTTTGAACAACTGATAACTGAAATTATCAGTTGTTTGATCAAAACTGATTAAAAAAAACATTTTTTTTTGTAAAAAAAAGAAAAAAAAATAGTTTTGTGTAATTTCCCATCTTACATTTTTTTTTTTTTTTGTAAATGCCATCTTTTTGAGTGAGTTTTTTGTAATAAACCCAAATTATTATAACTAGGGGTATCTACATTTAGCATGGAAGGGGTAAACATAATGCTTTAGTGCAAACTGCAAACTTTACTCAAAATTAAGGGGTCAAAATGTATAAATCAACTACTTTTAGTAGTAAAAAGTCATTCTGTTAAAATTTTAAGGTGAAAGATTGACACTTGAAAATTAAAGGGGCGTGTCACCCTATTACGTTTCTTGTTTGAGTATGCATTCAGTTCGGTTGTGAAGTCAGAAATTTTTGAGAAGGGTGTCGAGATTGCTTGTCGAAAAAGTTAAACTTGTCACGTAGAATTTTGGAATAAAAAACGGTTAAAATGATATCATAGTACAAATTTCGCGCATTTGCCATTGCATTCAGTCAAATTTTCAAGAATTTAAGGAAAAGTTGAAGGAAGATAGTACTTACATCACGAAATAGCAAGTCATCTGCCTCGAGCATGTGGATTACGTGCCCCATTTTGGGTCTCTTTTGAGCGTCAGGATCTACACATCTAAGAGCCACCAAGAGAATACGTTTTAATGCTTTTGAGGCAGGCATCTCGGGCAACTTAGGATCCACAACCTCCTCTGCTTTTCGGTTTCCTACCATTGTTTTCAACCAATCTACTAAGTTCACCTAAAGTCAAAAAATCAAACTTCAGATCGTTAGATATGATTGTGCATTGCTTGTAAAATGGTAACATTGCACCAAGTTTATTTCCTTATTCAGAAACGCGACATTTATTTGGGGTAGAACTAAAAGGAAAGTGTGACATTTATTACGAGACGGAGGGGGGGGGGCAGAATACTAACCTCCCCCTGAGGCCGACTATAATCAACAGGACTTCTCCCAGAAATTATCTCCATAATAAGTATACCAAAGCTATATATATCGCTCTTCTCGGTCAACATACCAGTGCAAGCATACTCTGGAGCAACGTAGCTGTAAAAAAATATTATTAAATAATTTTCCGGTATAGGCTACAATTTAGTCCATTGAACAAACGACAGAGAAAAAAACTAACCCGAATGTTCCCATAACACGAGTGGTCACATAACTATTCTCGGAACACAAAAGCTTAGCAAGTCCAAAGTCTGAAACTTTGGCATTCCATTGACGATCAAGAAGTATATTGCTGGATTTGACATCTCGATGAACAACCTTTGGCTCAAGACCCTCGTGGAGATAGGCCAAGCTGTAACAACGAGATTGAGAAAAAACAGTTACTCACTTTGTCCCAAAATAAATGTCACATTTTCCATTTTAGTCCGTCCCAAAATAATGTCGTGTTTCTAAACAAGGAAACAATTTTAGTGCAATTTTACCATGGTACAAGCAATAAACACACAACTAAAGCACATTCATAAAAAAAGGTCGACAAGTCAACTAAGCATAGTTCATTAAACCAAATAATCAAGAGAAATGTACCCTTTTGCGGTTCCCAAAATAATATTCATACGAATCTCCCATGTTAGAGGGCTGACTTCTCCGACATCTCCATGAAGCCACTGATCCAAATTCCCATTGTCTACATACTCGTACACAAGCATCCTGGAACGCGAAACATGTACCAATAGAATAAGCAACCAAAAGACGAAAGAAAACAACAAAAGAAAGGCACCATAATCTTGATTTTGAATTGAAAAATAATTAAAAATATTACCTATAAGCTCCTTCAACACAATACCCTAGCAACCGAACAAGATTTTTGTGCCTTACACGTCCGATTACTTCCACTTCAACTTTGAATTCTCTCTCAGCCTGACCCCTGATAATCATCATTACATAACAATAAGCGTGTTACGAAGCAGTTTGATAATCCACGGCCGCGACATAATATGAAACAAGCACTGAATCAAGAAACACACATCTAAACGCCAAACCCAACAGTATCCACAATCAAAAAACAAGAACTCTCCAAAAATGGTATGACCTATAAAGATTTCAGCTCAACTAAACTCTGCCCTTTTTCCAATTAGTTGACTTCCCTTCAAGTCACTTTATCCACAATATGATAA
Source organism: Adenophora triphylla var. japonica (assembly GCA_022495995.1). NCBI lineage: Eukaryota > Viridiplantae > Streptophyta > Magnoliopsida > Asterales > Campanulaceae > Adenophora > Adenophora triphylla. The sequence continues at coordinate 794 of JAFEMH010002819.1, read as the reverse complement.
GCTACATACACTCGTGTTCTAAAATGGTACGGGACATACTTCACCTTAACTACCCGAATCCTTTACGCAACTCTTTCCCAGTAATATAATCCACACACAGACACACACGAAACGAGAAATCAAAATGTCCTTAAAAATGGTTTGCGCTTACATAATTAATTTGACTTCCCCGTTATTGCAATTACTTTACCTTGTCTACATGCATCTTTTTTCTCCAATCTAATCCAATAACATAGGCTACGAACACAAGACGAATCAAAACGGTATGAGCTATAAAGATTTCAGCTCAATTAAACACTGTCCCTTTTCCAATTAGTCGGCTTCCTTTTCTAGTCACTTTATTCACAATACGATAAGTTGCATACACACATGATCTAAAATGGCATGAGACATGCTATACTCTGATTCAACTCCACCATTGTTCCAATTACTTCACCTTAACTACCAGAATCCTTTTCGCAACTCTTTTCCACAAACATAATCCGCGCGCGCACACACACACGAAACTAGAAATCAAAATGCCCTTAAAATGGTATGCACTTACATACACCCTCCATCCCATAATAAATGTCGCATAGTCAACATATTAAATTATTTTGGGACTAAGGCTTTGTTGTTGTTGTTGTTGTTGTTGTTGTTGTATTATTCCAATTACTTCACTTCGACTATATGCATCTTTTCCCCAATCTCATCCAATAACATAAGCTACACCACAATGAAGAATCAAAATGTTCTAAAATGGTATGAATCATCCTATAATCAATTCAACACCCTCAATTTTTGCAATTACTTCA